>CM070720.1:21623574-21808574 GCA_036346275.1 Otatea glauca
TCTTCTGGGAAAACATCCGGATATTCATTGACTATGGAAACTTCCTCCAAGCTGTCGATCTTCATGTTGTTGACCATTAATTGTCCATCCTGTACTGTTTTTGCTTCAAATTCATCCCTTCTCCCTTCCGGGCTCTCGATTGATATAACTCTTTTTCCGATCCAAAGATCGCCTTGTGTTTGGTTAACTAATCCATTCCTGTGATAACATCCGTGGTTTGGGTATTCAATATAATTAGGTTCGCTAGGAACTCTATTCCATTAATTATTAGCCTTACCCCGTAACATCCTATATTGGATCGGAGTTCGATCCGAGGATTGACTATAAGTACACACTTAAGTTCCACAATATCCAAATTATTGTGAATGGCAAAATCTTGAGAAACAAATGAATGTGATGCTCGAGTCAAATAAAACGAAGAGTCGGTGCCGAGTTTACTAGGAACTTACCCAAGACAACGTCCGTGGCGCTCGACTTCATCCGCTGTAATGTGGTTGACTCGGCCTCGTGCGGTTCCTTGAGATGGAGTTGCCGGCGACGCTGCCCGCGTTCACGTTCGTTGGAGTCCTTGTAGGTGTATTCCCAGTTAAATCGGACCGGGTGACACCTCCTTCTTTGGGCGCTTGTTGGCGAAGTGCCCCAACTCGTTGCGATGATAACAACGCATTCTCGCCGCTGCGAGGTTCCGCCATTTGTACCACGATTCGGTTGGAGTCCGGGCATTTCGACCCATCGACGATTTGCGGCAGTGGTACCACATCACCGCCTGCAGGCTGGTACCGATGAAGCTGCTGGGTGCCGTCCTTCGCCTCTCTTGACCGACGGCCTCCTTGTTGCGCCTATTCTCGCGCTTTCGTTGTCATCCAACTCTCGACGCTTGTCCTCCAAAATAAGAGCCTTGTTAACTAGCTCTTGAAAGTCGTGGAATGTGTGGTGATCGGCCCCCACTGTAATCCGCGCTTAATCCCTTCATAAAGCGGGATTGTGCGCCTTATCTGTAGCTACGTCTTCTGGTGCGTAGCGTGACAACTGAGTAAACTTATTCAGGTAATCGGCCACTAATTGGCCACCCTGCTTGAGGCTCCGAAATTCCTCTTTCTTAAGATCCATGATACCCTCGGGTACATGGTATTGGCGGAAAGCTGAGGTGAATTCCTCCTATGTGATTTCTTGGGGATTCTCATGTGCAGCACAGAGATTCTCCCACCATTCTGCGGCGGTTCCCTCTAGCTGGTGAGAGGCATAGAGTACCCTCTCATGTCCCATACACTGGGTTATGTGCAGCTTCCTTTTGATTGTCCTTAGCCAATCGTCCGCTTCCATCGCATTGGCGTTGCCGGAGAAGGTGGGTGGACGAGTTCGCATAAACTCCGACTACCTTGAGTAGGGGTGTGGTCCATGGTTACCCCCAGGTTGAACATTCGCAGCGATCGATTGGATATTTCCGCATGGTCCGTACCATCGTGTTCATAAGTTGAGTTTGGGCAGCCGTAAAGGCTCCCAGATTCGAGATATCGACTTTGCGGCAGCTTGAGGATTGGCTTCTCATTCGTTGTCACCGATTCACTCCACTTCACTGCTCCAATGTTTTCATGAGTCCTCACCTTCTCATTGCAAACTTCGTGGTTAAGAAAAGAAGAAAGCATAGACAAGTAAAAGAACTTATGTGGGGGAAACAGGTGTAACTTAAATTATTTAGCAACTTTATTGATGTAATATAAGGTAGTATGGTTGCTCACAAGTGCCTAAGGCAATGCAACACATACGAAACACTCACAACCAAAAACAAGTAAGCAACGAGGACTCATAGAACGACTCACACCTAATGGTGACTCTAAAGCAAAAGACGCGATTCAAACACTCGAGTCTCGACACTACCTCGACTAGACTCGATCACTCATCGAGCCAACCTTACCGGCTCCCCCTGAGCATACACCGGTGGGTGCTTTGACATCGGGGCGAACTGGTCCTGATGACCTACTACAGCTGGTGCAAATGACCCCATCGACTCTGCTGGTCCCGAGGTCGCCGCTCTCCCGTGCCGCGGCTCCAACACCGTGTCTCCTGCCTCGCTCCTCTGGATCTCGATCGTGCGGCTCCAAGATCGCTCGGGCTCGGTCCATCTGAGCCATCTCCAACCCTGGATCTTTCGCATGGAGTGAGCTAAGCCCTCCGCAGCTTGAGTCCTTGACTCCGTGACTCGTCGCGGGTCCTCTCGCAGCTCTGGACCGCCTCGCCCAAGCGCCCTCGGGCGATGACATACCTCGCCAGTGAGTGATCGTGGCGTCCTCCTCCAAGAGCTCCACCTGTCAAAGCAATTATCTCGGCGCGGTGGTGACGTAAAGACGGTGCCCTCCATTCTCGCGGAGTAGGTGCGGGCAATCTGCGACGGCAGGCGTGCCGTCTCTCGGATCCCGCCTCAAAAAGACCTCCCGATCGTGATGTAGATAGGACGGCTCGCCCTTGTCCTCTCCCGGGCATATATCGTAATCTTGACATCCCAGAGATATCAAGTCCCGCCTGCACCACCGTGGTCCCCGATAAAGCGATCATCAAATCCTCCGAGCATTTGCATCATACGCCATAACTCGTGGCGAACCTCCGAAGGCGCTCCATACGTGTGGATCATCCTCATACGCCAAAATAGACCTCGCTTAAATTAAATGGATAATAATAACAAGAATTCAAGCATAGGTATGAAGCAAAGGAGAAAAGATAAGTCGAGATTTCATTGATATTCTTGCTCAAGTTGATTAAGTCTTAGAAAATAGTTTTATCCTCCTAGGTACAACTAATCTAGTTTAGGTCAAGAACTACACCACCGCTCTCGATACCACCTCTGCGGGACCCGAACCGCAAATCTGGACCCTCTGTGTATTCCGTGCTAGTCCAGATCACGCTAGCACACACGTCTTTACAGGTTGCACATCACAGATATTCACAAATGATATAAAAATAAATAGTGCAACACTTATATAAAGCGAGTTGTGCGACCTTATGGTCTCCTTACATAAAATCACCACGCAGGCTTACATTATTTGAGTAAACGAAATAGCAGCGGAACAAAATAAATGTCGTGGAAGCCTTCATCTTGCCACAGGCAACCAACTGGGCTTGCCCCCTAATTGCTCGGATCCTCAATGTACTCCTCCTTCCAGGCTGGTGTAGACTCCTCCACTGATATTGGTGTTGATAAGCAAGGAGGGGTGAGTACACAAGGTACTCAACAAGTAATGCACGGAATGCAGCGCTATTACTATATGCAAAGCTTATTCCAAAGGATTAGCTTAATTGGTTCTTTTGCATTAAACAGCATTTTAAATCAGTATTTTATTTAGATTAAAGCAGTAAAACAGGTATGACAGTACTAATATCTTCAAATAGTTTTTCTTCAAAGATTCTCAAAGACACAAATTTTAATAGTTCATTTTTAGCATTGGTACACAGCCACCCTTTCCACATTTTTATTTATGAAGATCTACCCCTTGACTGTAATCCCCGAGCAATGCTCATTACCGCGAGCACGGCTATTCGAATAGTTTTGACACTCTGCAGAGGTTGTACACTTTACCCACAAGATACTGACCGCTCACCACACGGTGATTGTCATAACAAAGCTTTTTTGGAACCTCTACCTTAACCAAAGAACCTCCCCGGTATTGCCTTCACTATCACTTCCCTCACACAAAGCCAAAGTATAGGACAGGCCAAACACCGTTGGATGGGCACCAAGCCGTAGCACGTGCACGCCCCTGCATGAGATACACCCCGTGCACTGTCACCCCGAGGTATCAGAGGAAAGATATCAGAACCCTAATCAACTAGGTCTGTCCCATACCAGACATGTGGTTATACGGGTGACTCAGATCAAAGGCTTGCAAGGTGAAGTCCATAACTGACCAAGGCAAGGCTTCCAGCACTCAATAGTGGCACACAGCCCATTGTGGCACACAGACTCACAACACTCATCAACCCAATGCCACACAGGCCCACCTGGCACACAGCCTCTTGCCACTTGCCATAGTCTAAATCATTTCCCACCCAATTGATTATTGTGCAACACATGCCAGCAATAACTCAACATCGGTATGGAACCACACAGGTCTCCATACTTCAATGTCATCAGGTGGCAACATCACACCACTTTCAAAATACATTCAATATTCCATTAGTCAATATTGTAGCATTTTTCCAAAAGATTATTCATGATTCGTTGCCAGGCTAAGCATCTATTCACGGTCTAGCCTCCCGTGTTGGCATAGTATTAACATCCCACTAATATAATCAATCTTAGGGTGACAATGATTTAGGGCATACAATTAATAATTTCAAGGTGGCATAAAAAATGGCTTGATTAACTACATTATCCCAAATTAATTTAAATTCATTTTTAATAAATAAGCATGCATAATTTCAAAGCATAAATTACATTTTAAAATCTGGGATCAAAATGATCAAAGCATCACTTGCCTTCAAAGAGTTGCTGGTCGTGTTCCGAAGCTTGGTCTTGGGTGACGAACTCTTCCTCGAAACCTTCCGGCAAATTTGCGTCTACGCGTACAAACAATATATGCAATAAATAGCTAATACAGAAGACTAAACAACCTAAAAAATTCAAATAAAATTCATCATTAAATATGTCACAATTTTATGAATTTTTAGAAATTTGAAACACCCAAATCCGAGTTAAAATGCAAAAGTTATAGCTATTTGAAGTTTGAATAAAAATCTGAAAATACAGAAATTAGAAAATCCGATTTTTCCAAATTATTTTTATACTGAAAAATCGCATTTATGACGTCAGCATCTATCATGATGACGTCAGCACAGAAAAGAATTTCGGCCAAAATATTTTTATATATAAAAATATTTATGACGTCAGCATGACACGTGGCAGCCTCTAGTGCCACCACGTCGTCTCGGTCTATGGGCTCGGTTCACGGCTCGGCTCTGGTCTACCGTGGACTCGGTCCACCAGAACAGCGCATCCACGCGGCAAGATCTGAGCCGTTCATTGAATCAACGGCCAGATCCACGCACCACACCGCACTGCCAAAATATCTACGCGACACGCGTCACGCATCCAACGATCGCTCAGATCCAACGGCCAGCACCCCACCGCCACTGCGACGCCTTGGTTTTACGCAATGACACTCGTCGACATCGCGAAGGCTCGTTCAAAATCGGCGGTCAGGATTTGGTCCGGTTCGACCAACATGCGCACAGCGTCGATCCCGATTCGCAAGGGTTGGCGCATCTCACCAAGACGCTCAAAAATGAACGCATGATTCAAGGGGATCCTAGATCTAATCCTCGCCACTGAGATTCAATCCAACGGTCTCGGTATTTCGAGTTGTTTACTATGCATGGCGCAACGTGGCTCAATCCTACGCGTCCATTACCGATCCAATGGCTTAGATCTAAACGCGTTACAGAAATTAAACCCAATCTCTACCGTTTAATCTAGATCTAACGGTCATGAAACGATCTAAACATATACAGAGGTGGAGGCGACGTGGACTCACCGCAGCGGTTGGATGATGATCAGATGGCTGAGGGAGTTCGGCAGGGTCGGCGGCGGCTCGGACGAAGAAGTTGCCGGAGCTGAGGAAGACGACCTCGGCGACGGCGTTGTAGCGGCTCTCCGGCACGAAGAAGTACCTGGATCGACGCGGCTTTCTTCGGTGAACCCGGTACACGGTCGGGACACGGCGGAAGGCGACGGACAGCGACGGGGCGAAGCAAAAACGACAGCGGCGCAGAGACGTAACTACGGCGAGCAAAAGCGGGCGCTAGAGGGGGTCTCGGCGTGCGTGCAAGGAGTCAAACTGAGTGGCGTTGAGTCCTCTGCAGAACGCACTCATCAACGCGGCTTAAAGGGCCTCGGCGTGCGCGCTACAGGCGGCTAAACGAGCGGAAACGGTCGGCGGCATTAGCTCCGGTGATCTCGCGAAGACGACCGACGTGGCGCAATCCTGGACGTCCGAGCAGTGAAGATCCGATGGCGCACGCGTTCGGCGACGTGGCGCAACGGCAGCCGCGGAATTATGATCGGACGACTTGAGTGCGCGACGACTTGGGTATCGGCGCAGCTGGGCCGGCGGCGCGCACAGTTATGGGCTCGGCCCATTACTGTTCATCCGATTTTTAAAACATTTCTGATTAAAAATAAATCAGATAAATAAACAAAGCCAAAATAAATAGCAAAAATACCCGGAAAAATCCAAAAAAAATTCTAGAAAATACTTTGAGACATTTGGAACTCATATAAAATATTTTCAATAAAACTTTGTATAAAATTTTCCATGAATTTATTGAAATTCAAGAGAGGTCAGAAATAAGTAAATCCAATTTAAATTCTAATAAATTCTAAAAAATTCTCAAAAATCAAAAATACTTCAAAATTTAAATTAGAGCAAATTTTAGGGTGTTACAATTGCTTCTAAGGGCGTCTGCTCCGTTGGCACTCTGAGACATTTCTTAAGCTGCGACATGTGAAACACATCATGCACTCCTGCCAATGACTGTGGAAATTCCAACTGATATGCAACCTCTTCTCGTTGGCTCAAAATCTTGAATTGACCAACATACCTTGGCGCAAGCTTTCCTTTAACGTGGAACCTTTTAACACCCTTAAGAGGGGTAACCCTGAGATACACACAATCATTGGGCTCAAAGCTCAAATCACAACGATGATTATCCGCGTAGCTCTTCTACCTTGATTATGCTATTTTTAACCTCTCCCTAATCATAGCAACTTGATTTTCTACTTCCTCGAGAATATCTGGCTCAAACACCAAACGCTCTCCTGTTTCATTCCAATTAAACGGGGTACGACAAGCACGACCATACAATGCCTCAAATGGTGACATCTGCAAACTATCCTGATAACTATTATTATAGCTGAACTCTGCATACGGCAAACATTTGTCCCATGACATAGCATAGGCTAATGCACAAGCTCTCAACATATCCTCCAAGATCTGATTTACTCTCTCGGTCTGACCATCTGTTTGTGGATGATACGTCAGATGAAATTCAAAGTAGTTCCCATTGCTTCATGCAACTTATTCCAAAATCTCGAGGTAAACTGGGTACCTCTATCTGACACAATCTTCTTGGGCACTCCAGGCAAACACACAATCCTCGACATATACAATTCTGCCAAACGGTCTCCTGAATAAGTCGTCTTCACTGGGATGAAGTGAGCGACTTTGGTCAAATGATCCACGATAACCCAAATAGAATCGTAACCTCTCTGAGTCTTAGGCAAAACGGTTATAAAATCCATACCGATTTCCTCCCACTTCCATTCAGGAATTTTCAACGACTGTAACAAACCAGCGGGTCTTTGATGCATGGCTTTTACCCTCTGACATACATCACACAGAGCAACGTGCTCAGCTACTTCACGCTTCTTGTTAGGCCACCAAAACCTTTCTTTAAGATCATGGTACATCCTAGCACTTCCTGGATGAATCGAATACTTAGAATCATGAGCTTTCTCAAGAATCAATTGCTTAAGCTCCTTCTTATTTGGTACACAAATCCTTCTTTTAAACCACATGGTACCTTGCTCGTCAACAACAAAATCCTCCGCTAAACCTTCATCCTTCCTAGACTTGATTCTGCTGATTTTCTCGTCATCCTTCTGACCCTCTCTAATTTGATCTTCAAGTGTCGGCTTTAATCCCAATGCAGCTACAAAACCTTGCGGAACAACCTCCAATTTCAGTTTATGAAACTCACTACACAACTCTAATTGTTCACTTGATATCAGCATATTTTCACTATGGCTTTTGTGATTCAAAACATCGGCTACCACATTAGCCTTACCTGGAATGTAATGGATTCCAATGTTATAATCCTTAATCAATTCCAGCCATCTCCTTTGCCTCATATTGAGATCTGACTGAGTGAATATACATTTTAGACTCTTATGGTCTATATATATCTCACACCTATTTTCAATGAGATAATGTCGTCATATTTTCAAGGCATGCACTACGGCAGCTAATTCCAAATCATACGTAGGATAATTTCCTTCATGCGGCCTCAACTGTCTTGACGCATAGGCCACCACCTTGCCATTTTGCATTAACACACAACCAAGACCTTGCTTTGAAGCATCACAATATATATCAAAACCATTCTGCACATCTAGCACTACTAATATAGGTGCAGTAGTCAACCGCTTCTTCAACTCCTAAAAACTCTTTTCGCATTCTAGCGTCCATGCAAACTTCTTCTCTTTCTTCAACAACTGCGTAAGAGGTCTAGAAATCATAGAGAACCCTTCTATAAACCGACGGTAATATCCTGCCATCCCCAGAAAACTATGAATCTGAGTGACTGACTTCGGTTGCTCCCAATGTAACACGGCCGCAACTTTACCTGGATCAACGGCAACTCCTTCTGCAGTCATCACATGACCAAGAAATTCCACCTTATCCTTCCAAAAGTCACACTTACTGAAGTTAGCATACAACCGTTGTTCTTGCAACCTTTCTAAAACCAACCTCAAATGGTCTGCATGCTCTTCTCTCATCTTAGAATACACAAGAATGTCATATATAAAGATAACGGCAAATTTGTCCAAGTAGTCCATAAATACTTTGTTCATCATATTCATGAAATATGCTAGAGCATTGGTCAATCCAAAAGACATAACTATGAACTCATAATGTCCATACCGCGTGCAAAACACAGTCTTAGGAACATCTACCGCTCTAATCTCCAGTTGATGATATCCTGAATGAAGGTCTATCTTGGAGAAAACTCCAACCCCTCTCAATTGATCAAACAAATCATCAATCCTGGGCAAAGGATACTTATTCTTAATTTTCACTTCATTAAGTGCACGATAATCGATAGACATTCTTAGACTCCCATCCTTCTTTCTGACAAACAAAACTGGCGCTCGCCAAGGTGAAGAACTCGGTCTTACGAAACCTTTTTCAAGCAATTCCTCGATCTGCTTCTTCATCTCAATTAACTCATCTGTTGGCATGCGATACGGTCTCTTCGCTATTGGTGCCGTGCTAGGCACTAACTCAATAACAAACTCAATCTCCCTATCTGGCAGCATGCCCGGCAAGTCATCAGGAAAGACTTCCGGATAATCCCTTACAATCGGCACATCCTCCGTACTAGCAACTTTCACGCTGTTCACCATTAATTGGCTGTCACGAACGGTTGTTGCACAAATCTTCACTTTCCTACCACTAGGGCTTTCCAATGATACCACTCTTTGTCCACAATCCAACACGGCTTTATGCCTGGATAGCCAATCCATTCCGAGGATAACATCTAAGGTTTGCGTATCTAACAAGATGAGATTTGCTAGAAATTCTATCCCATTCATGAGCAACTTAACTTCCAAACACTCAAGGCTAGATATAAGCTCAGATCCTGGGGCTTGGACTAAAAGCACACACTTAATATTCTTAACATCAAATCCATTCTCTGTTGCAAAACTACGAGAAACAAACGAATGCGAAGCTCTAGAATCAAATAAAACTATAGCAGGTACTGAGTTAACCAGAAACTTACCCAGTACAACATCCACAGCCTCCTGAGCTTCATCCGCTGTAATGTGGTTGACTCTACCACGTACTGTTGATTGGGGTGCTACTCCAGTTTGCCCTGGTGTGCGATTCCCTCCTAATGTAGGTGACTTAGCAGGTGTCGTTCCCAAGTTGAAGTGAACTGGCATGATTCCTCCTTTCTGCGGACACTTGTTAGCAAAATGTCCTGGCTCATTGCAAGCATAGCAACGTCTGATAGCAGACTGTTGATTTCCTCCTGGTGCATTGTTCCCTTGAGCTGGCGTCTGAAAATTCTGATTAGCAGGGCGAGGTGCAAGGGTTGTTGTCTTATTTGCTGCTTGCTGCTGAAACCTAGCAAACTGTTGCGGTGACATCCTTAATCTGAACTGGTTTGGTCGCCCTCCTTGGTTAACCATCCTATGCTTGCGATCCTCACCAAGCTCTTTGCATTTATCTTCCAAAATCAAAGCCTTGTTAACCAATTCCTGGAATTCAGGAAAGTTATGGATGATCAATCCCACTTGCAGTCCAGAGTTTAATCCCTTCATAAAGCGTGATTTCCTAGCCTTGTCTGTAGCCACATCCTCTCGAGCATACTGTGCTAGCTGAGTAAATTTGTTCAAGTAATCGGCCACTGACTGGCCTCCTTGCTTCAAAGCTCTAAATTCCTCCTTCTTGAGGTCCATCATGCCTTCAGGTACATGGTACTGACGAAAAGCAGTAATAAACTCATCCCATGTGATCTCCTGTGGGGATTCATGTGTAGCACAATAGTTCTCCTAACATTCTGCAGTAGTTCCTTCTAGCTGATGAGAGGCATAAAGAACCTTCTCATTTCCTTCACACTGAGTAATGTGCAGCTTTCTCTCAATCATCCTAATCCAATCATCGTCTTCCAAGGGGTTGACATTGCCTAAGAATGTCGACGAACGAGTCCTCATAAAGTCAGATAGTTTGGAGTAAGGACGCGGTCCATTATTGCCATGTTGAACAATGTTGTTGTTGATAGCTGCTTGGCTGGTCATACCCTGCATCTGTTGCATCATTGATTGCATAAGCTGGGTCTACGCTGCAAGAAAAGCTCCCGAGTTCTGCATGTCTACAGGCGGTGATGGTTGCGTCAGTACTCCATCATTGGGGTTGTCATTATTGCGAAGGCCACTTCCTGACGCACCATTGTTGCCATGAGTGTTCACCATTTGCTGATTGCTTCTTGGGTTAGAAAAGGTAGATGTAGCAAAGATAAGACACAAGAATTTCTAAGGTGAGGAAATAGCTTAAACCCAAATTTATCAACTTTATTAATACTTTGTATGGTTGCTTACAAAAGCCTAAAGGCTATGCAACACATACTGCACACCCAGCAATCAAAGATCCAAACTAAGCACACAACCTTAACGACTGCTAAAAAGGTAAAGACTATCTTAAAGACGTGACTCAACACTTGAGTGTCAACCCAACTCTAAGGCTCTCACTCATCCAACCACCCTGGCTGAGGCTGACCCGGTGCATATACCGGTGGGTGGGCTGGCATGGGTGCAAACCTATCCTGATGACCCATAGCTGGAACCTCTGCGACCATGTGCACGTCGCGCTCCTCTGGCTCGAACTCAACCTCCTCAGGGTCCTCCTCTTCTTCAGCTACCTCGACTGGTTCCTGAATGTCCTGAGCTCCCTGAGTTGCTTGGCCTTCAGCCTCTCACAAAGCCTCCCCTAGCTCGGTGACCACCTCAGCGGCTGCGGCATGAGTCTCCTGAAGCTCCTGCTCTGTCACCCTCAGCGCCTCATACACCATCTCCAGCTCCTGCGTGGTCTCTCTCATATGCTCCTCCTGGGCGAGAGCAAACTCAGCAAGATGCACCACAGTAGCACACTCGTTCTCCTCGATCCGTTGACGTCGGCTCGCTCGTACAGTAGGGTGAAGCCTGAACACTGTGTCGTGAAGATCATCAGCGTAGTCGTGGCAGACGCGGTGAAGTGCAAGTCGAGCAACCTCTTGAATCCCAACCTCGTACGAGAACCTCCTCACGGTGATGTGGATCGGCCTACTAGCGCTCTCGTTCTCTCGAGCGTAGATAATCAACTTGCAGATGAACCCTCGGTGTACACCATTAATTGACCAACTGCCTCCTCGATAAAGTGGACGATAGAAACCTCCAAGCATCTGAAGAACTCTCCACAGCTCCTTGGCATAGCCACCCTCTCTCTCCTCAAAGGTCGGGGCGATCGTCATCTGCTCCACAAAGAACTTATAAATAAGCCTCCACCCGAAACAACAACGGAAAACGTTAAATTCAACAAAGGCAAGAAGTAGAGAATAAGAAGAGTCAAGAATGTCTTGTGAGTCAAATTTAGATTTTTCTTTTAGAAAATAATTTTGGACACACCTAGGACACCACCATGCTATCTAGGGCCAAGACCTACAGTCAGTATGCTCTGATACCACCTCTGTAAGGAACCAAATCCACTTATTCGAACCCACTGTGTTTACTGCACTAGTCTCAGGATCAACGCTAGTGCACACATCTTAACATTGGTACATATCACATCAAACTCAATGAAAAAAATAATAATACTCCATTTATTGATATAGCTAAGTGTATGATCTTATGACCAACTTACATTATTAAGCCACGCTGGGCTAGACTTGAAATATAAAGTAAGAAATAAGCAGCGAAAAATAGAATACGTAGATGACTCATCAGTTCACCATAGGCAACTGACAAGGCTCGAACCCTAACGACTCGTGTCCTCCTGGAACTCCTCCTCGAACACAGGTGTAGACTCTTCAACTATTGATTATTGTTGTTTGGCAAGGGTGAGTATAAAGCACTCAACAAGTTGAGCACAGATTGCAATTCTATGTAACTATATGCAAGGCTTATTCCAAAGGAAAAGGCTATCAGGGCTATTCTGCAATAAGCAGCATTTATGAACAAATCCAATAAATAGATTGTAAAGTCTATAAAACAAATAACAGTAATAGGTAGATTCAACATTTCTCAAGTAAACCAACTTTCCAATCCTAAGTCAAGTTCAACCTTCCACATGGCAATTCCGCCATCCCAACCAAGTTTCCATTTAATTAAGCTAACCCTTAACTATAATTCCGGAGCATTGCTCAATACCGCAAGCACGGCTATTCGAATAGATTTACACTCTGCAGAGGTTATGCACTTTACCCACACGATACAACCATACACCACAAAGGCGAGTGATTATAATAAAGCCTTTACAATGCACTACCTTAACCTGATACTACCCGCTAAAGTTTTAACACTGGTGGGTCTGAAAAGCACAACCAGGGCCCCCTCTTGCGCCTTGTGAATTACTCCATAACTCAGGAACTCACTGCCAATGATAGTACCAAACTAAGACATTGCAAATTAATCAGCTAGGCTGTCCCATACCAGACATGTGGTTGCATGATTGACTCAGGTCAAAGACTTGTAAGTTTAAGTCCTTAGGGTGATCGAAGCAAGATTTCCACATACCCTCTACCCATCGGGCCCACCTTGGCTTACTCGCCCCTTGTTACTTGCCCCAATCTAAGTGATTATCACCCAAGTTGATTACCAAGCACCACGTGCCATCAACAATTCAACATCGTTGCGTGACATGACTCACCACTACAACTCAATCTCATTGTGTGATCTTACATGACACACAAGTTCATATCATTGTTCCATATTCCATTAGTCAAGATTTAACATTAACTATTCAAGTACATGTGATGGCGCGGCATGGCTAAGCAACTATAAATCTAACCATCCCATGTTGATTTTATTATTAACCAACAATAGTGAACCAATCTAGGGTGATAATAGATCATGGCATTCAAATGACAAGGTAGGTATAGATCAATTGGTGAATTTACTAGATCCCAATTTAATTTGAAAAAATTGTATACGTGAAAAGCATGCATTAAAGTAAACCAATATAGAGATTTTATAAACATGGGTTCAACATGATCAAAGCACAACTTGCCTTGGAATAGGTTCTGGTCCTGCTCTAAAAATTGATCTTGGGTTGATGGATCCTCCTCCGAAGCGTCGCACAATTCAACGTCTACGCGAACCGAATGAGAAAAGAAACTAAATAACAAAACAGAGATCACATGAACTCCAAAAATCAAATAAAATTCACCATTAAATATGTCTCAATTTTATAAATTTCTAGAAATGTGAATCACCAAAATCTGAGTTAAAATGCAAAAGTTATAGCCTTTCAAAAATTGAAACAAATGCTGAAAATACAGAAAATAGAACATCTGATTTTCCCAAATTATTTTTATTTTGAAAAACCGCATTACTGCATCATGCTGACATCAGCACCAATCTAGCCAAGAGGATAACGACGCGTGTCACGGTCCATGGACCTGGTCCACGGGACCTCCTCTGGTGCACCGTGGGCAAGGTCCACGGCGCTTCACATCACGCGCCTAACAAGCGGTGCCATCAGATTGGCTGCGACGCCGCCCGTGCTGATGCCCGACCCGCGGTGCACATCCACGATTTTGATCAAATTGAACGGTAGCAGCTGACTACGACAAGGTGAAATCCTGGCGGTTCATCTCGGATCGGGCGAACGAAACCTCGCTCTACGAAGATGGCGAGGAGGCGACGGGAAACTTCACCGAAGTTGGAGACGACGGCGGCGTTGCAACGATACGGCAGTCCAACGGCTACGTTTTCTGGCGGCGTGGGTGCATCTCGGAACAGGGGTCTCGGATCTGGCCCTTGGAACGATGGAGACGGCGGATTGGCGGTGTTTTTGGACAAAACCAGTGGTGGCTACTTCATTCTTCTCCGGCAAGCTCTCACGTGCGGACGATGGCGGCTCAGGGCTCACGGTTTGTGGCAGATGTGCAGCGCGAGATGGTGAACCCGGCACACCTGGCAGCGCCTTAAATAGGTGCATGGGGAGTCGTGCACGGCGCGGAGAACACGGCTGATTCAGAGGTGGCCGGCGAAGTCCGACGGCGACTCGGAGAGGTGACGTGGCTCCGTCTCAACCCTCCATGCTGATTCGATCCAACGGTTCACTGCGCAACACAACGCAGAAAGAAGCACGTCCGTTGGATCAAGATCCAACGGTTCACGCACTTAGGGTTAGGGTTTCGCATAAATGTTGGCACAAGATCGAAGTCGGACAAAGCGAAAGAACGGCTACGTTCATATTAAATATTTCCGATTTTTCTTTAAAACAATGACAGAAATTCATTTAATTAGTTTAAGGCAATAGAAATATCAAAAAAAATCCTAGAAAAATCTCAAAATTACTTTGAGTCATTTTGAACTTAAATAAAATATTTTTGGTAAAACTTTATATTAACCTTGTATATATTTAATTAGTTTTTCTCAAAAGGCCAAAATACATATTTCAAAATAAATTCAAAAAAATTATTGAAAAATCTAATAAATTCCAAAAATTCTCAAAATGCATAAATAACAATAAAATAATAATATGGAAATTTTGGGATGTTACACGTGCATCGAGTAATTCTCCTCATGCGGCCTCAACTGCCTTGATGCATATGCAACAACCTTACCATTGTACATTAGCACACATCCAATTCCTTGACGCGAAGCATCACAATAAATATCAAAGCTGTGCTGAATATCTGGCAACACTAATACTCGTGCGGATGTTAACCTTTTCTTTAATTCTAGAAATCTTTTATCACAATCCGGGGTTCATGCAAATTTTTCTCCTTCTTCAACAACTGCGTAAGGTGCCTAGTAATTATTGAGAATCCTTCAATGAATCGACGGTAATAGCCTGCCATTCTAAGAAAACTGCGAATCTGAGTCACCGACATCGGCTGTTCCCAGTGCAATACTGCCTCAACTTACTAGGGTCGACTGCAATACCTTTAGCAGTCATCATATGACCAAGAAATTCCACTTTCTTTTTCCAGAAATCACACTTACTGAATTTCGCATATAATTGCTGCTCTTGAAGCATTTCAAGAACCATCCTCAAATGTGCGGCATGATCTTCTTCTGTCTTGGAGTAGACAAGAATGTCATCTATAAATATGACAACAAACTTATCCAGATATTCCATGAAAACTTTATTCATCAAGTTCATAAAATATGCAGGTGCATTTGTCAATCCAAATGACATGACTGTGAACTCATAATGTCCATATCTTGTTGAAAATGCTGTCTTGGGTACGTCCTCTACACGAATCTTCAACTGATGATATCCTGATCGAAAATCTATCTTGGAGAAAATTCCAGCTCCTCCTAATTGATCAAACAAATCATCTATCCTGGGTAGCAGATAATTATTCTTTATTGTCACTTCATTCAGAGCTCGATAATCAATGCACATTCTAATGCATCCATCTTTCTTCCGAACAAACAAAACAGGTGCTCCCCATGGCGACGAACTTGGCCTCACAAAACCTTTCTCTAACAACTCCTCAATCTGCTTCTTCATTTCTACCAACTCATCCGTAGGAATCTGGTACGGTCTCTTGGCTATTGGGGCTGTACCAGGCACCAATTCAATCACAAACTCAATATCTCGATCAGGTGGCATTCCAGGTAAATCTTCAGGAAAAACATCTGGATATTCATTAACAACTAGCATTCTTCAATGCTGACCGCTTTAGCACTATTAACCATCATCTGACCATTGCGAACGGCAGTTGCTTGAACTTCCACTCTTTCACCTTTCGGGCTTTCAATAGACACTACTCTTCTACCAAAATCCAGCACAACCTTGTGCTTAGACAGCGAATCCATTTCAAGGATAACATCTAATGATTGAGTATCCAAAATAATAAGGTTCGCTAGGAACTCTACTCCATCCATGAGCATCTTAACTCCCATACATCCTATGTTAGTTCGCAGTTCTGATCCAAGGGATTGGACCAAAAGCATACACTTAAGGTTCATCACTTCTAACCCATTCCCAACAGCAAAATCTAGAGAAATAAAGAAATGCGAAGCTCCGAAATCAAATAGAAGAAAGGTGTAATCGAATTAACTAGAAACTTACCCGAGACGACATCCGATGCTTCACGGGCTTCATCGGTCGTGATATGATTAACACGACCCTCACCGTGGCTTGAGTCGTAGCTCCTGCATTGAACACCCACGGTTTCCTCCCGTGCAAAGCGTCTTGGCGGCGAGATCCAAGGTTGAAGCGAACAGGCATAACACCTCCTCTCTTCGGATAGTTATTGGCAAAATGTCCTGACTCATTGCAGCTAAAACAGCGTCTGACTGCTGACTGTTGATTTCCTCCCGAGGCGTTATTGATCTGAACAGGTGTCTAAAAATTCTGGCCACAGGGGCGAGGTGCGGAAGAAGGCGTCTTGAAAATTGCCTTGGGCTGAAACCTAACAAACTGCTGTGGTGAAACTCTCAATTTTTGTTGGCCATGGCGAGCTCCTTGTTGTGCTATCCTGCGCTTGCGGTTGTGATCTAACTCTTTGCGCTTGTCTTCCAGAATAAGGGCCTTGTTCACCAGTTCTTGAAAATCAGGAAAATTATGGGCGATTAACCCAACTTGCAATCCTAAATTAAATCCTTTCATGAAGCGAGACTGTCTTGCCTTATCAGTCGCTACATCTTCAGGCGCATAGCGAGCAAGCTGAGTGAACCGGTTTAGGTAATTTGCCACAGACTGGCCTCCCTGCTTGATGACTCTAAATTCTTCCTTCTTTAAGTCCATGACACCTTCAGGAACATGATACCTGATGCGGATATATCCTCTATTATTGTATTGTCTCATGACTTTAAGTCTACAAATAATCACGTTACTTGTTTTGCTGCTGCTAAAGTGCAAGTGAGTCACAAGACCGATGCAAGTTGTGTTGATAATGTGCTACAGGCTGAGAATTGCAATGCAAACCTTGGAGAGAAGAAAGGTGAGTTGGTCATGCATCCACAAGGAGTAATATCCATTTCTTTTGGAAATATGTCACATGAGAAAGGAATTCTATTTGGATCCATATTTGTTAGAATTATTGACAGCAATCCATTGGAATGGAAGGCAAAGAAGAGTTACATGAGCAAGGCTGGTTCACTCAAATCTGTCCATCCATTTGATCATGATGCTGCTGCTAATCACGATACGTAACATATCCTTGGGCTATATTTATGGAAAGATATTGAAGTCTAGTTTCTAGCATTTCAAACCGTGCATCATTTGGACTTTCAAGGTGAGAGTTATGACTGTTTTGGTGGGAGTTGCGCAGGCTGTCAAAAGCTGCGCGAGACCATATCTTGCTGTCCAACTTCCATGGCATTAAACCTTTTATCTACCCAAGAAAACTCCTTTAGTTTCTTGAATAGTTTCACACCTAAGCTACGAGGGATGTTCCTAGTATAAATACCTATGTATTCCATCTCGGACGGACTTTTGGATGATCAGAAATAGCCAGCATAAGCCACGGTTGTTTGAGGCACAAATATCATGTGTTCTTGATAAGTTCTTCCCGTTCTTGGGTTTCTTAGTGTTGGTGCAAGTCAAGAATGGCATGTTCTTGTGATTGTCCACTGAATCTATACTATTCCTCAACTCAATTCGCGTTCTTGTGTTGATCGCGGTTTGTGTGACCAGTTTCTCGCTTTTGAATTGGCTCTTTTGAGGTTTGAGTGCGAGCGTCACGAAGCTATCGTCCTTGTACCGTGAAAAATTAGGTCACCTTTGCTCAACAGCAGGTTGGGTCTTCATCATCTGGTATCAAAGCTTTCTTTGCTCACGGTACGTAGGAATTCTTGTGGCTGAATTCAGATTGCTTGTAACAATGTCGGGGGGAAACCATCACGTTGGAGAAAATGAAGAAATTGTTGAGGAGCAGCTGCCAATTAACCCCAATCTTCACACTGCTGCGCGTGCTCAGTTTGAGGCCACGTCTGTCTTCTACCATGAGCGGGAGAATCAACTTCGTGGTGAGCTGAACGTGATGCACACCTGCATCACAGATGGGTTCAATGATGTCAATGCCAATCTTCGACGTTTGGAAGAGATGCTACTGTCACAACAAGGAGATGACGCATAGAGGCAGCAAGCACATGTTCGCGGTCGACGTGCTAGCTCACATGGCAGCGATGAACGGGACTTTGGAACTGATTTGGAGGACAACATATCTGAAGCTCGATCTGATTTTCGTCGTAATCGACATAATCACAATGACCGTCAAGGTGCTAGACATGGAGGAATCCATAGGAGAGGTGTTGATCGTGATGTGGATGGTATTGGTCGTGTAAGAATCACCATACCGGAGTTCAAGGGGGGTGCTGATCCGAAGGAATATTTGGAGTGGGAGATGCGAGTCAATCAAATTTTTGACAACCATCGCTACTCCGAAGAAAAGAAGGTTCGTGTTGCTTCCATTGAGTTCACCAAATATGCTATTATTTAGTGGGATCAATTGAATCGTGCAGGGGGGCGTCCATATACTTGGGATGAGATGAAGAGAATCATGCGTTCTCGCTTTGTACCAGCGTACTACACTCGAACGCTGCACACAAAGTTGAGGCGGCTATATCAAGGTGATAAATCTGTTGATGAATACTATCAAGGAATGCAAATACTCATGATCCGTACAGCTATTCTTGAGTCCGCGGATGCCACCATGAAAAGTTTCTTGGAAGGGCTGAATGGGTTTGTGCGAAACCGTGTTGATTTGATGCAATTCAATACCGTATAAGAGCTACTTCATCAAGCGCTGCGTGCGAAACTATGGTTGAAAGATGCACACAAATCTATTGTGCATCATGGACGTGTCACTTCTAGTGGTTGGCAACGCTCGTCACAGCAAGTTAGCGAAGGTGGTTCTTCGTCTATGCCGGTTGCGTCAACAAAACCAAGTGGATCATCTCCGAAAGAAGCATCAAGAGCAGTATGGACAGCGAGCAAGGATTATTCCAAAGCTGATTCTGGTGCCTTCTCTACCGCTAGAACTCGGAATATTGAGTGCTTCAAGTGCAAGGGCAGGGGGCACATGATTAAAGATTGCCCAAATTTAAAGGCAGTAATGCTTACCACCGATGGAAAGTATGTTTCAGAGAGTGATGCAAGTGAGAAATCAGATATGGGAGGTGAAGAACATGATGATGTGGTTCATTGTGACCCTGAAGATGGACAATGTTTGATGGCTCAGAAGGTGGATCGTGATAGTGCCCCAATTGTGAAGAAGGGACAGCGACGTGCTATTTTCCAAACCGAATGCAAGATCAAGGGAAAACGGTGTAAGCTTGTGATAGATGGAGGAAGCTACAACAATGTGATTAGCAAGGATGTGGTTGATTCTTTGAAATTGACCACACAACGCCACCCAAAACCATATTACATGAAGTGGCTTCATAATGTTGGTAAGCTCAAGGTGACCCAAAAGGTGCATGTACCATTTTCCATCGATGGATATGAAGACAAGGTGGAGTGCGATGTCGTAGCAATGCATGCTAGTCAAATTCTTTTGGGGGCGTCCATGGCAATTTGACCGGAATGATACACACCAAGGGAGGACTAACCGCTATACATTTATGCATCGAGGGGTGTTTGTTTCTTTGCTGCCCAAAAGTGGGGATGATATTCATTGTGACATCCTCACTAAGCTAAAGAGTGTTTTGAAGAACAACTCGAAACCGAGGACGGTTTCGCTTGAAGGGGGACGGGATGATGCGGATATATCCTCTATTGTTGTATCGTCTCATTACTCTAAGTCTACAAATAATCACATTACTTGTTTTGCTACTGCTAAAGTGAAAGTGAGTCACAAGACCGATGCGAGTTGTGTTGATAATGTGCTACAGGCTGAGAATTGCAATGCAAACCTTGGAGAGAAGAAAGGTGAGTTGGTCATGCATCTACAAGGAGTAATATCCCTTTCTTTTGGAAATATGTCACCTGAGAAAAGAATTCTATTTGGATCCATATTTGTTAGAATTATTGACAGCGATCCATTGGAATGGAAGGCAAAGAAGAGTTACATGAGCAAGGTTGGTTCACTCAAATCTGTCCATCCATTTGATCATGATGCTGCTGCTAATAACGACAAGTAAAATATCCTTTGGCTACATGGATGGAAAGATATTGAAGTCTAGTTTCTAGCATTTCAAACCGTGCATCATTTGGACTTCCAAGGTGGGAGTTATGACTGTTTTGGTGGGAGTTGCACAGGCTGTCAAAAACTGCGCGATACCATATCTTGCTGTCCAACTTCCAAGGCATTAAACCTTTTATCTACCCAAGAAAACTCCTTTAGTTTCTTGTATAGTTTCACACCTAAGCTAGGAGGGATGTTCCTAGTATAAATATCTATGTATTCCATCTGGGACGGACTTTTGGATGATCAGAAATAGACAGCATAAGCCACTGTTGTTTGTGGCGCAAATACCATGTGTTCTTGATAAGTTCTTCCCGTTCTTGGGTTTGTTAGTGTTGGTGCAAGTCAAGAACGGCATGTTCTTGTGATTGTCCACTGAATCTATACTATTCCTCAACTCAATTCGCGTTCTTGTGTTGATCGCAGTTTGTGTGACCAATTTCTCGCTTTTGAATTGGCTCTTTTGCCGTTTGAGTGCGAGCGTCACGAAGCTATCGTCGTTGTAACATGAAAAATTGGGCCACCTTTGCTCAACAGAAGGTTGGGTCTTCATCATCTGGTATCAGAGCTTTCGTTGCTCACGGTACGTTGGAATTCTTGTGGCTGAATTCAGATTGCTTGTAACAATGTTGGGGGCAAACCATCACGTTGGAGAAAATGAAGAAATTTTGAGGAGCAGCTGCCAATTAACCCCAATCTTCCCACTACTACGCGTGCTCAGTTTGAGGCCGCGTCTGTCTTCTACCATGAGCGGGAGAATCAGCTTCGTGGTGAGCTGAACGTGATGCACACCTGCATCACAGATGGGTTCAATGATGTCAATGCCAATCTTCGACGTTTGGAAGAGATGCTACTGTCACAACAAGGAGATGACGCATAGAGGCAGCAAGCACATGTTCGCGGTCAACGTGCTAGCTCACGTGGCAGCGATGAATGGGACTTTGGAACTGATTTGGAGGACAACATATCTGAAGCTCGATCTGATTTTCGTCGTAATCGACATAATCGCAATGACCGTCAAGGTGCTAGACATGGAGGAATTCATAGGAGAGGTGTTGATCGTGAGGTGGATGGTATTGGTCGTGTAAGAATCACCATACCGGAGTTCAAGGGGGGTGCTGATCCGGAGGAATATTTGGAGTGGGAGATGCGAGTCAATCAAATTTTTGACAACCATCGCTACTCCGAAGAAAAGAAGGTTTGTGTTGCTTCCATTGAGTTCAACAAATATGCTATTATTTGGTGGGATCAATTGAATCGTGCAGGGGAGCGTCCATATACATGGGATGAGATGAAGAGAATCATGCGTTCTCGCTTTATACCAGCGTACTACACTCGAACGCTGCACACAAAGTTGAGGCGGCTATATCAAGGTGATAAATCTGTTGATGAGTACTATCAAGGAATGCAAATACTCAAGATCCGTACAGCAATTCGTGATTCCGCGAATGCCACCATACCAAGGTTCTTTGAAGGGTTGAATGAGGATGTGCGAAACCATGTTGATTTGATGCTATCGTCGTTGTACCATGAAAAATTGGGCCACCTTTGCTCAACAGCAGGTTTGTCCCGTGCGAGGACTAGTTACCACTACCCAGGCCTCACACCAGCACAAATAGTACAAAAGCTTATTCTCGACAAATTAATCAGCTAGGTCTGTCCCATAATAGACATGTGGTTGTATGAATGACTCAGTTCAAATTCTTTCAAGGTTAAGTCCTTAATTGACCAAGGCAAGACTGACTAAAACTCATCATAACCATGAACCAACTGTTATCATAAAAAGCAATGCAACCACCGAAGTGCCACATTGGCCCACCACAAATACATGCCACTTGCCTCAGTCTAAATCATTTTACCACCTCGGTTGATTACCATGCACCACTTGCCATTAACAACAACAACAACATTGTGTGACAACACCAGACACACAATTTTGTAAACATGTTCCATAACCATTATGGAAGATTAACCATTTTTACATAAAATGATGACTCGTTGCACAGCTAAGCATTCTACTTGCGGTCTAACTAACCACATTGGCAATTATAGCTACCAATTAGTATTAAACCATTTTACGGTGACAAATGAAATACGACATAGAACATGGCAAGGTGGATGCAACTCAAAGTGGACAATAACTAATCTCAACATATTTGAAACAACGATACTTGAATTCTAATGCAATACTTTGAAACAATATAATATTTAAAGTATAGATAGATTCAACATGATCAAAGCACAACTTGCCTTCAAATAGCTCTGAATCCTGCTATGGACATTGCTCGGGTGCTGCCTCCTCAATCACAAATTAAATACTGATAGCAATATGAACTTCAAAAATTAAATAAAATCCATCATTAAATAGAGCATGATTTTACAAATTTTTAGAAACTGGAATCACCTCAATCGGAGCTCATATGCAAAAGATATAACTATTCAAAGTTTGAAATAAAAGATAAATTAGAAAATTGGAAAAACCGAATTAACCGAATTATTTTTATACTGGAAAATAGCATTTATAACATCATGCTGATTTCAGCAGCGAAATAATTTTTAGATGAAATATTTTTCTACAAAAAATTGATATATGACATCATGCTGACGTTAGCGAACACGTGGCCCAATCAGGTGCTGACACGCGTCACCGGCGCATGGACTCGGTCCACGGCTGGCGCTGGTCCACGGTGGACCAGCGGCACTGTGCCCGAGCACTGGCTGACGCAAGCCGTGGTGTCAGCGGCGACGCTCGGCCAATCCCGACGCAACACGTGGCGAACTACGACTGGCGCAGCGCCGGTGCAATCTCATCCTCTCAATTCAAAACGAATGGCCGAGATGAGCGCAAGGCGCGATGCGGCGGCTCACTGCGGAGGCGATACACGACACCATCTCGATCGTCCAGATCTAATCGGACGGTAGCGACGGCGGCGAGAACTGAAGCGACGAGGCGACGCGGCTAACTCGGCGGACGGCACGTGGCACGATCCGGGAAGCACGCTACGAATCTAGCGGCTACGACGCGGCGGCGCAAAGCGAGACGGTAGCGGCTACGTGGCTCAACCACGGACGAGCGATGCAGATCCAATGGTGTTGAAGCAGCGACAGAGAAGCGTCTACGCGGCTACCCCGGTGCGCGACACGCAGCGAAGATCCGACGATACCTTACCCAATCCGACGACGGACGAAGCTTGCAACGACGACGATGGCACGGCGGAACGGGTTCAGTAGTGACGAAGACGATGGTGTGGTCAACGGCGTCCTAGGGCACCACCGGCGATGCTTCCTCCTCAGTTCGACGCGGCTGGGTGAGGGCAACACTCCGACGACCTTGGCGACGGCGGACGGAGACCGACAGCGGTGGAACAAGACAAAAACCGTGGCGGCACGAAGTGGCAACTACGGCGAGCTTTTGCAGGCGAACGGCGGTGGCTCGGGATGCGCGCTCTAGGGCTACCGATGTGTCTCGACGTGCGTGACACAGGGGCGGCGGCGGCGCATTAAATAGGAACATTTGGAAAAATTCCAGAAAATATTTTGAAATGTTTGGAACTCAAATAAAATATTTCCAACAAAAGGTCATTAACACTCTTCTCTGAATAATTAAAAGATAGCAAAAGGCTTTATTCAAAAATTCCAAAATGAATTAAATAAAATGTCAAAAATTCAATAACAAAGATAAATCATATTAAATCCAATAAAAGAAAATTTTGGGATGTTACAAAGCTCCCCCTTAATGGAATCTCGACCCCGAGATTCAGGGCTGACTAAGGAATAGGTTTGGAAAATCTAACTTTAGATCCTCCTCACGCTCTCATGTAGCCTCACTCTCAGAATGATTGCTCCACTGCACTCTGCAGAAACGCACGGACTTGCTTCGGGTTCGGCGATCTGCTACATCCAGAATCTTGATTGGCTACTCCTTGTAGGTTAGGTCTTCTTGCAGATCAATCGACTCCAGTGGCGTCTGCTATGTGGGCACTACTACAGCTAATTCCAAATCGTGCGTCGTGTAATTCTCCTCATGCGGCCTCAACTGCCTTGATGTATATGCAACAACCTTACCATTCTGCATTAGCACACATCCAATTCCTTGATGCGAAGCATCCCAATAAATATCAAAATTGTTATGACTATCTAGCAACACTAATACTGGTGCGGATGTTAACCTTTTCTTTAATTCTTGAAAACTTTTATCACAATCTGGGGTCCATGCAAATTTCTTCTCCTTCTTCAACAACTGCGTAAGGGGTCTAGCAATTGTTGAGAATCCTTTAATGAATAGACGGTAATAGCCCGCCATGCCAAGAAAACTGTTGTTGATGTCAAAAACTTGAAGTAGGGTTTCTGACAACAGCACACCAGATGAACACTTGGTTCAGAGCGTGCCTGTCGATTTGACCTGTAATCGACAAAGTAAAATATAAAATTCACTCAAAGCCGATTTCGTGAGAACCAATCGGCTTAGACTTAATCAGCCTAAAGCCGATTAAATCAAGATAAAAGGGTAAGTCTAACTAGCTGATCAAGGCTAATCAGAGGATAAAGGTAGATCGATTCTGAAGAAGGTGATGCGTAGCAAAATCAGAATAAATCGAACCTGGGGCGTAACTGAAGGAGATCAACAATCGGCGATGCGCAACTTTATTGATCAAGATCGAATTACAAAGACTAAATTATAAGAACTACTCCTAGTCGACAGGAAAAAGAGAACTATGTAAATTTGTGGGTTTGATTGTATTGTCTCTGCGGCTTGCCCTTGTCCTCCTTTTATATCCGTCGGCCGATCGTGTCCTATTACAACACGTTACAAAGTATGATCCGTATCAGCTTTAATTCGGATGGTTTTTCCTAAAAATCTTTATCGTCACCAAATATCTTCAAGTCTTTCCAAATCGTCCATTGGTTACTATATGTTAACTCTATCTTACAGATTTTGACCATACCTGCCAAATTCTGGTGCAAACATATGCCCCCATTTTTGAGAGATGACTTGTTATCTTTCAAAAATTATAATCATTGGCTTTTCTCCATCGGCTAACTGCTAATCCTCATACAGTAACTGCCGCTTTAATTGCGCCGTAATTTTCTGACATGCATGTAGTGTGTTTTAACTGCTCGTGTCTTTTGAGATCCATTTCCCAACACTTCAAATTTTCGCCGTGCTATAAAATGCGGCCCCACATAGGTCATTCTTCACGCGCTCAAGCTCTCAAACCATCTGCAATCGGCTTTAGCTCTTCGTTTGATGAATCTTCAAAACAATCCCTTAGCTCAATCACCTTTCCAAATCGGCTACAATGGACCCGAGTTAGGTACTTATCCCGATCCCACATAGCAATGATCAATACTTCTTGGGTCCCTTAGGAAATTTAGATGTCAATACTATCACAAATCAAGAAATCCCTCATCTTCCGTTGTCGGCTTCTGGTCATAATATAGAAGGGTGGAATAAAAGTTTCAGAGCTTGGCCGACAGCTCTCAAGGGGTGGAGAAATTTGTTTATTAGAGTGGCAGCCCAAAAGGGGGGTGAATGGAAAAAAATGGGTATAGCCGAGTGCATCCCCATTTCTGTAACATCCCAAAATTCGCCTAAATATTAATTTATTGGTTATTTGTGCATTTTGGATTTTCTGGAATTTATTTGGATTTTACTGGATTTTATTGGAATTTATTAAATGTATTTAGATTTGGCCTTTTGTCGAAAACTATTTAAATTTATGCAAAGTTAAAATAAAGTTTTGCCAAAAATATTTTATTGGAGTCCAGAATGTCTTAAAGTATTTTTGAGAATTTTCTTGGATTTTTCCTGGAATGTTTATTGCCTAAAACCATTTAAACGAATTACCAGAATTATTTTAATTAATAAATTCGGGAAAAATCTTTGAACAGTAGTGGGCCAAGCCCAATCGCTGTGCGCGTGCATGCGGCCTGGTTGGCCCGTGTTCTAGAAGTCACCGTTGGATCATAAAGGCTCGGTCAAGATTTGATGAGGAGATGCGAAACCCTAAATCTTGCAGATCATTGGATTGAGAATGGATGGCTTTGATTTAGTGCAACAGTAAAGGACATCTTCAAATCATCGCCGTCGGTTGATGCTGGTGGACCAGATTGCGCCGCGTCATCATGGATCTCAACCGTTGATCGCAGAATGGACGGTCGAAGGGAGTTCTTCTCCGTTTCGTCGTCGGAGTCCAGGACCGAGACGTTTCCGCCGTCGTGTGGATCTAAGATTCCGGTTTTTGCGCGTTTTACGAGGCTATTTAAAGGATGGGTGGGCTTTCGAGGTTCGTCGTTTGTCGCCGCATGTTTTGCCCCGTGTATCACCGCCAGAGGTGCTTTGGTTCGCAAGAGCAAGCTCATCGGAGTAGCCGCAAGTCGTCACCGCACTTTTTCATTGTTCGCGCAAACCGCCGCCGCCCGCCGCACTGGATCGATCCGTAAGATCGCGTCGAGGCGCATCCGATCTGTTACTTCTTGGTCGCCAGAACCTGCTGCTTCTTTGTTTGCCAAGTCGTCTTCTCCAAGACCGGTGAGAGCGCCGTCGCACCTCGCCGCCGAGTTTCGGAAGCCTGGGAAGCCGTCGGATCTGGGTTTCGCCGCTAGATTTGTGACGCGTGGACGCATCGGGCTTCGCCGCATGTCTTGAGCCTCGAATCTATTTGTGGCCATTGGATCTCGACGCACGACCTAGATTGTGCCGTCCGGCGGACCAATAGCGTGGTGACATGTGGCGTGGAGAGAACGAATCGTCGTGCACCGGGTTCACGGTGGACCAGAGGAGGTTCGTGGACTCGGCGCATGGACCAAAGCCACGTGGCAGCATGGGATTGGTCCGAGGATTGGCTGACGTCAGCATGAGGCAGTAATTCAGTTTTTCGAATAAAAATAATTCGGTTAAATCTGATTTTCTAATTTATGTATTTTCAGTATTTATGCAAACTTCGAAAGGCTATATCTTTTGCATCTTAACTCGGATTTGAGTGATTCAAATTTCTAAAAATTTGTAAAATTGAGATTTATTTAATGGTGAATTTTATTTGATTTTTGGAGTTGATTTGATCTCTGTTTTGGTATTTATTGCCTTTTCTTCTTCGATACGCGTAGACGTTGAATTGTGCGACGCTTCGGAGGAAGATCCAACAACTCAAGAGCAAGCTTCAGATCAAGATCAGGACCTATTCTAAGGCAAGTTGTGCTTTGATCATGTTGAACCCATGTTTATAAAATTGCTATGTTTGTTTTATAATATTGCATATATTTCAAATATACAATTGTTTCAAAATAGATTGGGCTTAGCTATTATACCAGATTGATCTATACCCTACCTTGTCATTGTATGCCATGATTCATTGTCACCCTAGATTGGTTTAATATAGTTGATTAGTAACTATGATCAACATTGGAGGTTAGTCCGTATTAGTTGCTTAGCCTTGCCACGTCATCACATGTGTCAGAATCATTGATAATTAATCTTGATTAATGGAATATGGAACAATGTTATGAACTTGTGTGTCATGTGGAATCACACGATGAGATTGAGTTGTTGTGGCGAGTCATGTCACGCAACGATGTTGAATTGTTGATGGCACGTGGTGCTTGGTAATCAACTGGGTGATAATCACTTAGATTGGGGCAAGTGGCAAGGGGCGAGTATGCCAAGGTGGGCCCAATGGGCAGAGGGTATGTGGATGTCTTGCCTTGATCACACTAAGGACTTAACCTTGCAAGCCTTTGACCTGAGTCAATCATGCAACCACATGTCCGTATGGGCCACCGGTGATTAATTTGCAATGTCTTAGCTTTGGTATTATCCTTGGTGGTGTGAGTTCGAGTTATGGTGTAATTCACATGGCGCAAGAGGGGGCCCGGTTGTGGTTTTCAGACCCACCAGTGTTGAAACCTTAGCGGGTGGTACCGGGTTAAGTCAGAGCATTGTAAAGGCTTTGTCATGATTTCTCTGCCGGCACACCAAAGGAAGTGTGCTAATGGCCAAGCGCAAAGAGAATATCAGCCGTGTGGGTAAAGTGCATAACCTCTGCAGAGTGTGAAACTATTCGGATAGCCGTGCTCGCGGTATTGAGCGATGCTCGGGAATTACAGTTAAGGGTTAGTTTAATTAAATGGAAAACTTGGTTGGGATGGCAGAATGCCATATGGAAGATGGAATTTGACTTAGGATTGGAAACTTGGTTTACCTGAGAAATGCTGAACTTATCTATTACTGATATTTGTTTTGATCTTTGCAATCTATTTATTATTTGTTCATAAATGCCGCTTTGTTGCAAAATAGCCATGATAGCCTATCCTTTGGAATAAGCCTTGCATGTAGTTATGTTAGAATTGCATTCTGTGCACAACTTGTTGAGTGCTTTAAGTACTCACCCTTGCCAACAACAACATCACCAGTTGAAGAGTCTACATCAATGCTGGAGGAAAGATTCGTGAGGAGACGAATGTTTAGGGCGCAAGCCTTGTCGTTACGTGGTATACTGAGGGGTTGTCTACGTTTTCATTCCGCTGCAGTTTAATATGTTGTTCAGCCTTGCGAGGCATAGTCATGTAAGTTGACCATAAGGTCATTCAACTAGTAGTATACTATATATGATGTCTTTCATATTATTTCCGCTAGGTATGATTGTGATATTCACTGATGTTGAGCCTGTGTGCACTAGCGTGATCCTGGACTAGTGTGGTATACACAGAGGGTCCGGATTTGCATATTCGGGTCCCGACAGAAGTGGTATCAGAGCCATACTGACTATAGGCCTTGACCCTAGATAGTCTGGTTGTCTCTATAGGAACTTCAAAATTATTTTCTAAAGAAAAGAATTAACTTGGATGAATAATATGTTCTTGACTTATCTTATGCTTCTATTCCTTTCCTCGTCAAAATTTCTCTCTTTCCCCTGCTGAATTTCTTTCTCTCTCCCTTGCTGGATCGAGTTAAAAACCTTATCTGAGTTGTCTTGGTAATTAACGTGCCACATCATAGAAGAAAGCATCAAGTGTTCGCTGTCAACCCTGAAGATCAAGAAGGAGGGAATCATCGAGCTCAAGGAAGGAGTAGATCGATGAAGTGTTCCAGAAGTTAGATGACCTATGCTTCGAGTAGCCAGTTGAGACTCATGTGTGGGAGTCGCGTCTGCTTAAGATAGAAGTGTTACCCTTGTAGGCGGTAGTTTTGTGTGTATAGGTTGAATTGGTTCTTCCTTGATTGCTGAGTGTGCAGTATGTGTTGCAGAGCTTTTAGGCTTATACAAGCAACCATACCAAGTTATTAATATTGTTTGCTTAAGTTATTGGGTTAAACCTATCTCCCCTGCTTTAGGATTCCTGCTTCTTACCTATGCTATTTTCCTCTTCCCTATTCCAAGTGAAGCAATCAAGCAGAGGGTTCAGATTCGTGGAAACAACATAATCAGTGGCAGCGAAAATCAATCCAAGGAGAATCTCAATAGTGGATTAGTTCTTCAACCGTCAGTACAGATGGATATGCAGAGTTTCAGAGAGTTCTTGACTGCTCAGACTCAGTTGATGCATGCAATGATGAAGCAGATGCAGAATATGACTGACCCAGCTAATGTCAACCAAGTGTCCCAAGCTGCTACCAATGATTTCCGTTCCTACTTAAGGTTATCAGAATTCATAAGGACTCGTCCGCCGACGTTTTCAGGAAATGAGTTACCCTCAGAAGTAGATGATTGGCTCAAGACCATTGAGAGGAAGCTCGCTCATTGCTCGGTGAAGACGATGAGAAAGTCTGTATGCTTCTTATCGCCATTACAAGGAATCATTTCTTTGAATGGTGGAAGAAATATTGTCTTGCTCATGAAGCCCCGCGAGTATCACTTGGAATGAATTTGTTGTTGCTTTTCGTAATCTCTTTGCTTCACCTAGAGACAAGATGGTCACATAAATACTGAGCGAATACTATTCTTGCACCTTGTTCAACATCTAAGAGTTGCTCTCAAGTGTCATCAACCAAACAAATCAAGATCGTGCGTGCATTATTTGTGGAGAGATAGGACATACCACCGACGAGCATGCGATTAATTGCTCCAGGTGTGAAGGAAGTCATTCTCTGGGAGAATGTCCTATGAGTGACATCACATGTTACCTTTGTGAAGGCCGAGATCATGGTCCACTCAATGTCCTCTGAATCCAATAGTCACCGCTGTAATTCAAAGATCGCAAAAGAATCTTCGAGCCGTAGTTGCTCCAGAGTCGCCAAGAAGAGGCGGAACGTCGATTGCAAAAGTGGTGCCACTCAAGAGCTAAGGACACAATACCTTAATCCTGTTGACCTCATCAAGAAAGAAGTAATTGGCGATCACCAACAAAGATGTTTCTGTGTGATGAAGAAGGCCATTGGGCTAGTGAATGCCCTATGAAGCAACCAGATTCGACGCAACAAGAAGACAACAATGTACCAGAGCTGCACAACAAATAACACGGTGTGTTATAAGCTGTCATGAGGAAGGCCATTTTGTTAAGAAATGCCCGCGAAAGAATCTAGAGTCTCCTATGACGCGGTCCTTCCGTGGTTACCTCTACCAAGTTCATAACGCCAAGAGTGAGCGAGAAAGTCGCAAGAGAAGTTTGTACGAGAATCGGTTGAAGAAGAGGCATCCAATGAAGACACCGCCTTAGTCGACGAATGCTCAAGGAAGAGAGGTGGACCTAAGCTTTGTTACACTGCAACAAGCCCGGCATTTTGCTAACAATTGCCCTCATAAGGAAGTGATCGCACGGTGCAAGTCAATCTCAATTATGTTCCGATCAAAAACTTCACGCCAATACCAATCGAGGAAGTTTAGATCGATGATTTTAGCCTATGCAAGTGTCATACCCTCGCTTGTAAAAGAAAAGTGACTAGAGGTGAATTCCATGTAAAGATTTTCGTGCCTAAATAAATAAAGTAAAGATGGTTGAGAGGTTGATATGCGAAGTGTTGGAATAAAAGCATTAATGATAAAGGATGTTTCGAGTATTCCCTATGTTGACGGTTCACTTAAAGATGTTGCGCAGCAACGATGATCGATTCGATGGTGTTTGTAAAGATTGTCAGCTTGAGGAATTATCATGGTCAGAAAGTACACTATTGCCTGATCTAACCTAGAATGTGATGGAGTTAAGTTGGAGAAAAGTTTCTAGCGAGCGATATTGGATATCAAACCTGAGATGCTACTCCTGAAATGAATTGGTCGTCCGGACATAAGGCTGTCCTGGAGTTTGGTCAAAGAATTGTGTCCGCTAAAAGTCCTGAAAGCGGGAAAATGGAATTTCAAACGACTACGGTTCGTGTTGGTCAGCAGAAGGTCAATAGCGTGGAAGTTGTCAGCTTTGAAGATGTGCCAGTTGTTAGGGAATATCCATATGTGTTTCCTAAGAATCCCATCGGATCGAGAGATCAAGTTTGTTAGTGAGTTAGTGCCTGATACAGCACCAAAAGTAAAGAGACCTCATCAAATGCCTATTGATGAGCTAGTTGAGATGAAGAAGCAGATCGAAGAGTCATAGAAAAATACTTCGCTAGAGCCAGTTGTCACCATGGGGAGCGCCTGTTCTGCTTGAAGATGGGAGCTTAAGGATGTGTATCGACTGTCGAGCATTTAATGAAGTAATGATTAAAAGGGTAAGTATTCGCTGCCCAGGATCGTAAATTGTTTGATCAGTCAAAAAGGAGCTGGAGTGTTCTCAAGGATAGATCCTCGATCGAGTTATCATCAGTTAAGAATTCGTGCAGAGAATGTTCTTAGGTCAGAGTTTTCTACGCATTATGGACAGTGTGAGTTTACAGTGTGTCTGCTAGAATGATCAATGCCATTGCAGAATTTATGGACATGACGAATGGAGTTCCATGGGAAATTGGTCAAGCTGTTATGGTGTATAGGTGGGATGTTTTTGTACTTCAAGTCAAAAGGAAAGTATGCGGAACAAGTTGGGATTAGTTTTGGAAAGGTTGCTAGACCAATGGTTGTATACTAAGCTTAGCAAATGTGACTTTTGGAAGGAGATAGTTGAATTTCTTGCCATGAGATGATCGCTAAAGGAGTTACCGTGGATCCAACCAAAAGCGATGTTTGCGTGGGAGCAATGAGACCGCTTAGGCAATTAGGAGAAGAAGTTTGCATGGACGCCACAGTACAAAAAGAGTTTTCTGTGGTTGAGGAAACGTTTGACGACAACACCTGTCTTAGTGTTGCCAGATGTGCAAACGCAGTTTGGGATATATACTATGATGACTCAAGACAAAATCTTGGTGGTGTGTTAATGCAGAAAGGCAAGGTTGTGGCCTATGCGTTAGAACAGCTGAGGCCATATGAAGAGAACTATGCTACGCATGAATTGGAAATTTGCTACCGTAGTGCATGCTTTGAAGTTATTGCGTCATTATATTATTGGAGATATGTACATACCATAAGAGTTCGAAGTGCAGACCTTAATATGGAACAAGGAGGATGGTTGGAGTTGATTAAGTATTATAAGGCTGGGATCCGTTACCATCCTTGTAAAGCTAATGTGGTATCCGATGTCTTAAGTCGTAAAGGCCAGAGTGCCAATACACCAATATCAAGTGATCAAACGAAATTGTGCAAGGAGTTTCAAAAGTTGAAATTAGAAGAGGTTTCCCAAGGATGTATAGCTGCTTTGGAAGTTAAGCCAATGCTTGAAGATCAGATCAAAGCATATCAAAAAGACGAAGGCTTAGCTGAGGACTTTATCATGGATGACCAAGGAACCACACGGTTTAAAGGTCGAAGCTATGTATCGAATAAGGAAGAGCTTAAGCAGTTGATTTTGGAAGAAGCTCATGATTCTAAGTATTCAATCCATCCAGAAAAGTGCTAAGATATATCAAGGTCTCAAGGAAAGGTTTTGGTAGCCTAAGATGAGGCGTGAAGTTGCTGAAAGTACCGCTTTGTGTGACGTATGCTAGAGAATCAAAGTAGTGCATCAGAGATAAGCAAGTTTGTTACAACCGGTGCAGAGCTCTGAGTGGAAGTAAGAGGCAAATCAGTAATAAGATACCTAGCGTTGAGCATGGCCGAGAAGCCAGAAGTGATATGTTGAGAGCTTGTGCATTAGCTTATGCTACATCTTGGGATAAATGTTCGCCGTAGGCAGAATTCAGTTACAATAATAATTATCAAACTAGCTGGCAGATGTCACCATTGAGGCGTTGTATGGACGTGCTTGTCGTACTCCGTTAAATGGGAATGAAACAGGAGAACGTTTGGTCTTTGGGCCAGATATTCTCGAGGAAGCCGAAAATCAAGTCGCAATGATCAGAGAAAGGTTGAAGATAGCACAGTCAAGATAGAAAAGCTACGCAGATAACCGTCATCGAGATTTGAGTTTTGAACCAGAAGATTATGTGTATCTCAGGGTTACCCCTCTTAAGGGTGTTAAAAGGTTCCACGTTAAAGAAAAGCTTGCGTCAAGATATGTTGGTCCGTCCAAGATTTTGAGCCGTCAAGGAGAGGTTGCTTATCAGATGGAGTTGCAGTAGTCAATGGCGGAGTGCATGATGTGTTATATGTGTCACAGTTTAAGAAATGTCTCAGAGTGCCAGCGGAGCAGATGCCATTAGAAGCAATTGAACTGCAGGAGGATTTGATCTACAAGGAGTAGTCGATCAGAATTTTGGATGTTATAGAACGCAAGACCATAAGCAAGTTTATTCGCTTTTGCAGAGTTCAGTAGAGCAATCATTCTGAAAGTGAAGCAACTTGGGAGCGAGAAGAAGATTTGAAGTCACAATTTCCGAACATATTCTCTAGTTAGCCCTGAATCTCGGGGTCGAGATTCTGTTAAGGGGGGGAGGTTTGTAACATCCCAAAATTCGCCTAAATATTAATTTATTGGTTATTTGTGCATTTTGGATTTTCGGAATTTATTTGGATTTTCTTGGATTTTATTGGAATTTATTAAATGTATTTAGATTTGGCCTTTTGTGAAAACTATTTAAATTTATGCAAAGTTAAAATAAAGTTTTGCCAAAAATATTTTATTGGAGTCCAGAATGTCTTAAAGTATTTTTGAGAATTTTCTTGGATTTTTCCTGGAATGTTTATTGCCTAAAACCATTTAAACGAATTACCAGAATTATTTTAATTAATAAATTCGGAAAAATCTTTGAACGATAGTGGGCCAAGCCCAATCATTGTCTTGCGTGCATGCGCCTGGTTGGCCCGTGTTCTAGAAGTCACCGTTGGATCATAAAGGCTCGGTCAAGATTTGATGAGGAGATGCGAAACCTAAATCTTGCGGATCATTGGATTGAGAATGGATGGCTTTGATTTAGTGCAACAGTAAAGGACATCTTCAAATCATCGCCGTCGGTTGATGTTGGTGGACCAGATTGCGCCGCGTCATCATGGATCTCAACCGTTGATCGCAGAATGGACGGTCGAAGGGAGTTCTTCTCCGCTTCGTCGTCGGAGTCCGTGACCGAGACGTTTCGCCGTCGTGTGGATCTAAGATTCCGGTTTTGCGCGCTTTACGAGGCTATTTAAAGGATGGGTGGGCTTGAGGTTCGCCGCTTGTCGCCGCATGTTTTGCCCGTGTATCACCGCCAGAGGTGCTTTGGTTCGCAAGAGCAAGCTCATCGGAGTAGCCGCAAGTCGCCACCGCACTTTTATTTGTTCGCCGAAACCGCCGCCGCCCGCCGCACTGGGATCGATCCGGTAAGATCGCGTCGAGGCGCATCCGATCTGTTACTTCTTGGTCGCGAGCTCGCCGCTTCTTTGTTTGCCAAGTCGTCTTCTCCAAGACCGGTGAGAGCGCCGTCGCACCTCGCCGAAGTTTCGAAGCTCGGAAGCCGTCGGATCCGGTTTCGCCGCTAGATTTGTGACGCGTGGGACGATCGGGCTTCGCCGCATGTCTTGAGCCTCGAATCTATTTGTGGCCATTGGATCTCGACGCACGACCTAGATTGAAGCCGTCCGCGGACCAATAGCGTGGTGACATGTGGCGTGGAAGAACGAATCGTCGTGCACGGGTTCACGGTGGACCGAGGAGGTTCGTGGACTCGGCGCGATGGACCAAAGCCACGTGGCAGCATGGGATTGGTCCGAGGATTGGCTGACGTCAAGCATGAGGCGATAATTCAGTTTTGAATAAAAATAATTGGTTAAATCTGATTTTCTAATTTATGTATTTTCAGTATTTATGCAAACTTCGAAAGGCTATATCTTTTGCATCTTAACTCGGATTTGAGTGATTCAAATTTCTAAAAATTTGTAAAATTGAGATTTATTTAATGGTGAATTTTATTTGATTTTTGGAGTTGATTTGATCTCTGTTTTGGTATTTATTGCCTTTTCTTCTTCGATCACGCGTAGGCGTTGAATTGTGCGACGCCTTGGAGGAAGATCCAACAACTCAAGAGCAAGCTTCAGATCAAGATCAGGACCTATTCTAAGGCAAGTTGTGCTTTGATCATGTTGAACCCATGTTTATAAAATTGCTATGTTTGTTTTATAATATTGCATATATTTCAAATATACAATTGTTTCAAAATAGATTGGGCTTAGCTATTATACCAGATTGATCTATACCCTACCTTGTCATTGTATGCCATGATTCATTGTCACCCTAGATTGGTTTAATATAGTTGATTAGTAACTATGATCAACATTGGAGGTTAGTCCGTATTAGTTGCTTAGCCTTGCCACGTCATCACATGTGTCAGAATCATTGATAATTAATCTTGATTAATGGAATATGGAACAATGTTATGAACTTGTGTGTCATGTGGAATCACACGATGAGATTGAGTTGTTGTGGCGAGTCATGTCACGCAACGATGTTGAATTGTTGATGGCACGTGGTGCTTGGTAATCAACTGGGTGATAATCACTTAGATTGGGGCAAGTGGCAAGGGGCGAGTATGCCAAGGTGGGCCCAATGGGCAGAGGGTATGTGGATGTCTTGCCTTGATCACACTAAGGACTTAACCTTGCAAGCCTTTGACCTGAGTCAATCATGCAACCACATGTCTGGTATGGGCCAGCCTAGCTGATTAATTTGCAATGTCTTAGCTTTGGTATTATCCTTGGTGGTGTGAGTTCCCGAGTTATGGTGTAATTCACATGGCGCAAGAGGGGGGCCCTGGTTGTGGTTTTCAGACCCACCAGTGTTGAAACCTTAGCGGGTGGTACCGGGTTAAGTCAGAGCATTGTAAAGGCTTTGTCATGATTTCTCTGCCGGCACACCAAAGGAAGTGTGCTAATGGCCAGGCGCAAAGAGAATATCAGCCGTGTGGGTAAAGTGCATAACCTCTGCAGAGTGTGAAACTATTCGGATAGCCGTGCTCGCGGTATTGAGCGATGCTCGGGAATTACAGTTAAGGGTTAGTTTAATTAAATGGAAAACTTGGTTGGGATGGCAGAATGCCATATGGAAGATGGAATTTGACTTAGGATTGGAAACTTGGTTTACCTGAGAAATGCTGAACTTATCTATTACTGATATTTGTTTTACAGTCTTTGCAATCTATTTATTATTTGTTCATAAATGCCGCTTTGTTGCAAAATAGCCATGATAGCCTATCCTTTGGAATAAGCCTTGCATGTAGTTATGTTAGAATTGCATTACATGCACAACTTGTTGAGTGCTTTAAGTACTCACCCTTGCCAACAACAACATCACCAGTTGAAGAGTCTACATCAATCTTTGGAGGAAAGATTCCGTGAGGAGACGAATGTTTAGGCGCAAGCCTTGTCGGTTACTGTGGTATACCGAGGGGTTGTCTACGTTTTCATTCATTTGCAGATTTAATATGTTGTTCACCTTGCATGCAGGCATAGTCATGTAAGTTGACCATAAGGTCATTCAACTAGTAGTATACTATATATGATGTCTTTCATATTATTTCCGCTAGGTATGATTGTGATATTCACTGATGTTGAGCCTGTGTGCACTAGCGTGATCCTGGACTAGTGTGGTATACACAGAGGGTCCGGATTTGCATATTCGGGTCCCGACAATTTCCTTAGCCGATCCAGAAGCTAACGAGCCCCTAGTGGCCACGGCTTGTTATTTTTGGTTAGATTGCTTCAATGCCTTTTTGTTTTGCACTAGTCCCATCGGCCCAACCCTTCTGGACGTAGCTCAACTGTGCTGCCTTAGGCCAGATGGTGAACAAATATCGGCTTTTAGTGGTAAGCCCAGATATAAACTTATCAGATCGAAAGGTGAAGGATGGGCCAAATACATCGAAAATAATAATAAAGTTAATGGGCCTATATCAGATGAAGAACATGCTGCTTTCCTTAACCTTTGGCTGAATCGCTTCCTATTCTGTGGAGCATCTCTTGGGCCAACTTAAGTGTACCAAGTCATAGCAGAACAGCTTGTCGAAGGTCGTCGGCTAGTGTTAGGGAAAACCTTTCTGGGTGCTGTATACCAAATGTTGTATGTAATAAGAAGTCGGCTTTTTACTAGTTTTGAACATTTCACTGTCGGCAATGTAGGAGGGTCGTTGTGGTTCGTGCAGATCTGGTTGTACTGCTTATTCAGTCGCCCCTTCAACTTGAATTTAGCCAACGGGACCCCATTCCCAAGAGATGATACTCCAGAAGGCGTACCTTTTCAGTTCAGAGAATGCCGATCTTTTGGGGAAAGGTTTATGATGTGCTCCAGTAATAAGACAAAAATCACACCTATCGGCTGCAGAAATTTTTTATCATTCTTCCTGCAATTAGACACTGAAGACTTCAAGCAACATGATTTCTTTAGTTACAGTTCCACAGCCGAATTTCCTTGGCCCTCTTTCTTGCATTTGGAAGCCGACAACTCTTTAATGCCTAAAGAGAATTTGGACTTGTATAAACTCTTCGTCTCTCCATGTGTTTTTCACGCCGGCCTTCACACTAGGAATTGGACATTCCAACCATCATATGAATTTTACCATCCTTCAATCTATACAAGATAGCTAGGTTTTGGTCAAGTGATTCCAAGCCTACCACTTCTTGATCGGCTATAGCCCAGGGCTAGAGTCCGTAATGCTACTTCAGCCGAACTGGTTTTAGAAATAGCCGATGAGCTTCAGCTTCGCAGCTTTCCTCACTTCTTCCTGAATGCCCGCTGGGCTGGTGGTTTCACATCATGGTGGTCGGCTATTGCGGAGTCATTATATATGGAAAAAAAACTCCGTCAATCATAATCAAGGATTTCTTCCCAGACCTACTAGAGCCAATATTAGTGTCTAACAGCGATTCTAGCAATGAAGCTAGTTCATCGGGTTACACTAACACAAGCTTAGAAAAGATAACGAGCGAGGTATCGGCTTTTAATCAACTTCACCTTATTCGTCTTTTATGTTACTAAGATAGTTTACTGACCGATCTTTGTTTGCTTCATAGATCAAGGCTGTTGGCAAAAAACCCATCGCTGGCCAATCGGGCAGTGACCAGCAAGGTAAAAGGCCACACCAATCGACTGGCCTCACCGGTTATACCTCGGGTGCCTTGGGTATCCAAAGTCCGTCACTATCGGACATTGAGAAAAAACAACCCAATAAGTATACCATTATCGACTGTTATTTCTTTATATCCCTTTTGCAACTAATTCTTAGCCGATTATTACTTCAGAAAAGAAGAAAACCAAGTACACCAAGGCTCCAGCAAAAAGAGGTTCGAAACCTCATGAGCAGAGTGGCGAGAACTCGCCACATGCGTCGGCTACTGCAGGGGTAAGTTTGCTCTTTTCGAGCGTTTTTCTGACGTATGCTCAAGACATTAGCTTACCCTTTTTCTTCTTATACAGCCAACACCGTCATCACAGGTCGCGGCAATCTTGGCTGACCTCCCTGCTACTTCCTTGGGAGTTCTCTCTCCCTCTCTGCTGATGCCACCAGTCACGACGGCTAAAGCGCTCCCAGAGTCTTCTGACCCAACCAATTTGTTGAGTTTTTTGTTGGCCGATCTAGATGACCCAGAGATCATGGCCACGGATGACTATGATGCAGAAATTAGAAAAATTCTGCAACTATCAAAAGAAGCGTCGGTCGTAGTGACTTCAGCTCCGGGGATGCAAGAGAGGCTCAACAAACTCTTTGATCTGGTGATGCAAGCACAATTAGAAATTCTGGCCAACAACCAGCCGATGAGAGATGCCATGATGGCAGTTGAAGCCAACCTTGTTGAGGAACGCAGAATGCTACTCTATCATAAAAAAACTACCGCATAACCAGAAAGCTACTCGCAAGAAGGAGATCATAGATTAGATTACCACTAGACGCGCAATTGCAGAATCCTTCGCGCGTCGATGTAGTGGATCTTCCTCGCCTCGCCGTGGATCATCCTCCCACGCCGCAGTTGTGAAGGACCATGTGGAGGTCCATCCATGTTTGTGATGAGTATTTGATTTTATTTGAGCAAGGTGTGCTCAAGTTTGAGTTTGATTTGGATTGATTTTCAAAATGAAGCAATTTGAGTTGTCTCTGCCAGAGTGGCGATCTGCGGTCGTATGGACGCGCGGTAGTGATGAGTTGGATGGTTTATTGCACATCTTTGTGGGCATTGCTATGTGAGGAGTTTCCTTGTTTTGATGGTTGCGGGACAGCGGTGCTAGGTCATGGTGAGGCGAAGGATGACCGGGACTAGGCGAGGAGCGTCGGAGGTCGAGACGGTTGGGAGATCGTCGGAAGATGATCGGAGACGAGTCCGGGCAAGTCAAGAAGACAAGGAAAGGAGTTGATGCTAGCTAGATGCCGCGTGGATCAATGAGGGCCGTTGATTGCGGTCTAGTTGATAGGTTAGCGGGTCTAGGTAGTATGCTTTGAAAACGTGCAAGAAAACCGGTATGTGTGTGGGTTTTGGGTTAGCCTTGCATGGCTGTGTGTGTGGGTTAATCATAGCCCTTAGATGAGTGCTCTAGGGTTGAGGACTCATCCAAGGGTGGTAGGTGGCCCAAGAGTAGTATAAATAGGGGTGGAGGGTAGCCTCCTCTCCTTGAAGGTGTTGAGGTTTTGATGCTCCTTTGAGCTTTGCCCACATGAATGTGAGGCTTTGTAACCTCCCTTCCGAAATGAAAGTTTTATTCATCCACCTCTGAATTTATTTTGCATTTACATTATGTCTTTACTTTACGCAATTTAAATTCAGCATTTACTTTCCCGCAATTACATTCCCGCAATTTACTTTCAAGTAATTTGGATTTGCCTCCCCTCCTTCTAAATGCTGCTGTTCTTGGATGTTTTGAGTATGATCTGTACACGCCCAGATGTCTCATATGCTCTAAGTGTCACGAGCAGATACCAAGCGGATCCTGGTGATGGTCATTGGATAGCCGTAAAAATATCCTGAAGTACTTGAGAAGAACTAAGGGTATGTTCCTTGTTTTGGAGGTGAGGAAGATCTGGTTGCAAAGGGTTACACCGATGCAAGCTTCCAAACCGACAAAGATGATTTTCGATCGCAATCCGGGTTTGTGTTTACACTTAATGGAGGAGCGAGAAGTGGAAGAGTTCCAAGCAAAACACGGTGGGCGACTCTCGACGAAGCGGAGTACATTGCGGCCGGAGGCCGCAAAGGAGGTGTGGATTAAGAAGTTTATCACAGAGCTTGGTGTGGTCGCTAGTGTCTCTAGTCCAATGGACATCTATTGTGATAATAGTGGTGCCATTGCACAAGCAAAAGAGCCTAGATCACATCAAAAGTCTAAACCATACTCCGCCGCTTTCACCTTATTCGCGAGATTGTGGATAGAGGTGGCGTCGAATATGCAAAGTACATACGGAAGCCAATGTGGCGATCCGTTGACAAAGCCAACGCCACGGACCTAAGCATGAGGCGCACACAAGGTCTATTGGTATTAGATACTTAATTGATTGACTCAAGTGCAAGTGGGAGATTGTTAGTGTTATGCCCTTGAGGCAATCATTTAGATGATTGTAACATGACTATGTTTATGAATAATAATATGATTATTGGTCCAATGAATGTATATCATTGTATTGATCAACAAGTATGTGACTTGATTATGAAGCTCTTTACTTAATGATGTAATTCGATAAATATCTACGATCGGATATCATCGTATAGGACTACGATGAATAGATCAAGACATGTAGTGATCGATGATCATGCTTCATAGATCATGGGATATGGAGATATCATCTCTACATTGTGGACCATGTTGAAGAACATGGGTTAGATAGACCCGCTATGGGACATCGCGAGAATGTTTCATTCTTATGTGTCATCGATGTATCTCATACCTAGAAGATGTATGATCCTTAGACTGAGATTGTCATATTCCCTACATGTGTAATAGTTTTCCTTGGGGCTATCAAACACTACTTCCTAACCGGATAGTTATAAAGGTAGCTTTCATGTTTACTATGAAACGTGCGAGAGGAAGTGAGCGAATAAGATGGAATTTGCCACTCCAATGAAACGGAGATATATGACAAGGCCACTCGTGTGATATGATTAAGAAAGTGCATGGCCATGCCGTGATTGAGGAGTCAATCACAACTTATTAATATATCACGGATACGAGAGATGGATTGAATCATCAAAGGATGACATGCTTCTCGCCTTGAGATCAATCTTCATATACTTGGCAAAGGGATTATTACATGAGTTCTTTTGATAGGTTCTGCTCGATTTGATCACAAGATGTTTGGGAGTTGGCATACTTTGCAAGAAGCCGCTACCAACTATTGGATTGAAAAGGAGTTTTCGAATCCATGTCCAAACGTATGTGAACCTGCAGGTCACACACTTAATGGGTGGGACGCATTAATTTGGATTGGATCCGTAATTAATGAACCTCGTGGGCTTAGCATCTTTGGTGGCCCTGGTTTAGGTTTCATCTCGTGGCTATATAAGGAGGGGAGGAGGAGGCGCGGTGTGCTTTCCACGGTTTAGGTTTGATTCACTTGAAACCCTAGCCTCCTCCTCTCGCTGCCTCGCCGAGCGACTAGGTGCTTGCACACGACGCGCGGCGTTCCATCTCTCGGACGTGTGGACTCTGCGGTGACGCTGCTGCGGCTGCGGCATGGGAGGATGATCCACGGCGAGGCGAGGACGATCCACTACATCGACGCAACGATCGCGGCGAGGACGAACCACTACATCGACGCGCGAAGGATTCAAGCTGCGCTGCCTAGTGGTAATCTTATCTATGATCCCCTTCTTGCGAGTAGCTTTACGGTTCTTGCGGTAGTTTTTTTTTTGTGCTAGCGTAGCATACCGCGTTTCCCTTCAAAGTGGTATCGAGCCATCTCGTATAGTTTTGTGATCGGATGTTGCACATATGATGTGTGAGGTTAGTAGATTGATCTATTACATGTTCGGCCGGTTCATGTGATGAATTGGTGACGGCGACCATCGATGAGATCGATCGATTTAGGGTTTGAGAAAGTGCAAACCGACTCAATCTTGATTTGGGTGAGTCCGCTCATGGTACGACGTTACCCTTACCGGTCGGGTTACCGCCATCGTGGTTTCAAACGTATCCATATGGGACCAAGCCAATCGATCGAGTTGGATTGGGTCAACTGCTGATCCATGGTAAGCGCAAACAGATTCAATATTGATTTGGGTGAGTCCGCTCATGGTACGACGTTGCCCTTACCGGTCGGGTTACCGCCATCGTGGTTTCAAACGTATCCATATGGGACCAAGCCAATTATATTAGATCGGATTGGGTCAATCGGTTGATCCGTGGAAATTTTGAGGGTGTTTTCCCATGGCGGAAGACATGCCTCTAAAAATTTCAAGGCGCCCTCGACCCCGCTCATTGACGGTGGGGCTCGCCTTGACCCTTGCAGGCGCCTCGGACCCGCCACGACCGCCGGTGGGACCGCCGCTTGGGCGCCGCCTTGACCCGCCTGAGGCGCCGCCTCGGACCGGTGAGTCGAGGGTTGCTTTTGTTTAACTCGTTTTTGCAGGGAATTATGTGAAATAGTATGGCCTATGTGTATGTGATGCATGTAATTTCCACATGGCCTGCGTGCCGTGTTAAGCCATAAGGCTATTTAAATTGTATAACGACCTGCGTGTCGACTTGTGATGCTTCAAACCCTCATGTAAAATTCATTATCAAAAGTTGTAAGGAGTTGCATCCATAATGATGAAGACGATGGCTAGGTGAACAAATCAAGCAAGGTGGCTAGGTGAACAACCAAGCATGATGATGGAGATCTTAATGCTAAGGGCCATGCTATTTCACACTTATTTTGATTTTACGTGGATGTGTGTTTTATCCTTGCTATTTTCTTTATGCTCATTGCATGTGATGCTATGTTCATAGTAATCTTTGTTCATCCTTATAGTTAAAAATCTTAAATCAAATTGTCCATCCAATTGTTGCACCTATCAAGAATTTAGATCGTTATTGATATGATCGCCAAAGTAGTATATCAATGGCTATCTCAATAGATGATAGGGATGTGTTGGACACATCACGCATAACAATGGCGATTTAAACGAGCTATCAAAACGGTTTTGGGCTTGAGGACATAAGTGGTTGGGATTTGATTTCAGATAATGAAGGAACCTATACAAGACAATTGGTGTCTAGGAAAACACACATGAGGCAGAGTTTCTTAATTGGCACCGAATACGGAAGTGCTCCTCCTCATGTGAGCCCTTGGGGCAGTTGACTGGCCATGAGTCAAGTTGATGGAGGCATTCATTACTTGTTTTCATACTCAACAAACAAGAGTTACATATGATGTAATTAGCAAAGGTGTTGCTTACCTATGTCATTAAATTTCTAGCAGTGATGCCAAAGCTCACTAGTGTTTAATGAATATGGATCTTGAATACTCACTATGTGTCTATAAAAGGACATAAAATAGGAGTGTCTTTAATTAAAAGTTTAATAAAAGTTTTACATAAACATAGTGCTTAGAATCTTTGCATATTTTTGTTGTAGTTCAATGGCACCTTCTCCTACTCCTGCTACACTGGTTTTGCTTTGAGATCGGTTTTGGAAAGGGAAAACTGAATGGAACTAATTTTGTTGATTGGTATCGCAACCCGAGAATTGTTCTCAAGCATGAAAAGAAGGACTATGTTCTAGAGAATCCAATTCTCGATGAACCTACCAAAATGTCGCTCGCAATTTGAGGGTTGAATATGAAAAGCATGTTAATGCTTCAGAGAGGTCACTGTCTCATGCTAGTCACAATGGACTCGAGCTCCAAAAGCAATATGAGGACCAGGATGCTTACAATATGATTGTGGGCTTGAAGGGCATGTTTGGGAATCAAGCAAGAGCTGAGAGGTATGGTATCTCAAAGCTTTTATTTGCTTGTAAGTCGGTCAAGGCGATCGGTCGATCCTCATGTGATCAAGATGATTGGTTACATTGGGAGATTGGAAAACTTGAGTTTCCCTTAGCCTCGGTTTGGCCACGATGTTATTCTCCGGTCTACGCCTCAGAGCTTTGAGCCATTCATTATGAATTTTCATATGAATAGCATGGAGAAGAGCCTAACCGAGCTATATGGGATGCTCAAGGTCATGGAGGAAAGCATTAAGAAAAACCCAATCATGTGATGATGGTTCGTAAAACAACCGCTTTCAAAAAGAGAAAGGCTAAGGTCGGGGAACGGAAAGAGCAAGGGCAAGGGCAAGGGCAAGGCTCAAGATGAGATCGCGAGCCTCAAAACTAAGCTTCGAAGCTTAAAGTTGGCCTCAACTCGATACCCAATGCTTCTATTGCAAGAAATCGTGGCATTGGAAACGGAATCGAAAAGTACTGGCAGATAAGAAGAATGGAAATGTGGTTTCCACTTCGTATTAATGTTATAGAAATTAATCTTGCTACTTCTTCACTCACTCATGGGTATATGATACCGGTTCGGTTGCTCACATTTGCAATTCGTTGTAATGATAAAGAGTAGAGACTTGGCAAAAGGAGAAGTGGATCTTGGCGTGGGGAATAAAGCAAGAGTTCTGGTCTTGCTGCTGGCACATACCCATTGCATTTGCCTTGAGATTAGTTTTAGAACTCAATAATTGTTATTTTGTTCCATTTTGAGTAGAAACATTATTTCATCTTCTTGTTTGGAACATGAAGGTTATGATTTTAATAAAGAACTTTGTTTGTTCAATATTTTTGAATGATATGTATTATGGTCGTTGCCCCATGGTGGATGGGTTGTACGCCCTGAACTCAAGAAAAACTGTCTATAATATTAATGTAAAAGGCACCGCCTAATGATTTGAACCCTACCTTTTGTGGCATTGTCGCTAGGTCATATAAATGAGAAGCGCATGAAGAAGCTCCATGGTGATGGACTTCTAACCTCATTTGATTTTGAATCATTTGAAACATGTGAATCTTGTTTACTTGGCAAGATGACAAAAGCCCTTTCACAGGTTTTAGTGAGAGAGCAAGTGAATTATTGGCCCTAGTACATACAGATGTATGTGGACCAATGAGCTCGATCGCTAGGGGTGGGTTTGAGATTTTGTAACTTTTACCGATGACTTCAGAGATATGGATATATCTATTTAATGAGGCATAAATCAAACTTTTGAAAGGTTCAAAGAGTTTCGAACGAAGTACAAAATCAACTTGGCAAAACAATAAAACACTTACGATCCGATCGTGGTGGCGAATACTTGAGCCAAGAGTTTGGTGATCATTTAAAGCAATGTGGAATCGTTCGCAACTTACTCCGCCAGAACGCCTCAATGGAATGGTGTCCGAACGACGAATCGGACTTTATTAGATATGGTTCGGCCAATGATCACCAAACAGATCCGCCATTATCCTTTGGGGTTTCGCTCTAGAGACAAATGCTCACTTTGAATAGGGTCCCATCAAAATCTGTTGAGAAGACGCCATATGAGATATGGACCGAAGAAGACCCATGTTGTCATTTCTCAAGATATGGGGATGTGAGGCTTATGTAAAACGCTTACAATCGATAAACTCGCACCTAAATCGAAAAATGCTTTTTGTGGGGTATCCTAAAGAAACAAAAGGATATTACTTTTACAAAAGAAACGAGAACAAAGTTTTTGTTGCTCAAATGGTGTCTTTTGGAGAAAGAGTTTCTTTCAAAAGAAATCAAGAGGAGTGATGTGTATCTTGATGAAGTTCGAGAATCACATGAATATGTTCAAGCTACCTCTGAACCTTCACAAGATGTACAAAGTGTTGTACAACCTGTGGAAGAGACTCCACTTCACGTGAGGTCGGGAGGCCACGCCATGTACCTATTAGATATGGGAATGACATATTATTGTTGGACAATGATGAGCCCACGACTTATGAAGAAGCAATGATGGACCCAAACTCCAAAAATGGCTTGAAGCCATGAGATCCAAATTCAATCCATGCATGACAATCAAGTTTGGAACTTGGTCGATTCACTGATGGTGTAAAACCATTGAGTGCAAATGGATTTTCAAGAAAAGATAGACGAGATGGAAATGTTCAGATCTATAAGGCACGGTTGGTGGCAAAGGGTTTCAAACAAGTTCAAGGAGTTGACTATGATGAAACTTTCTCACCGTAGCCATGCTCAAGTCTGTCCGGATCATTTTAGCTATTGTCGCATATTTTGATTATGAAATATGGCGATGGATGTCAAAACAGCCTTCCTTAATGGGAATCTTTCGAGGATGTATACATGATACAACCTCAAGGCTTTGTTGATCCTAAATATGCTAAAAGGGTATGCAAGCTTCAAAGATCCATTTATGGGTTAAAGCAAGCATCTAGGAGTTGGAACATTCGCTTTGATGAAGTAGTCAAAGGTTTTGACTTTATCAAAAATGAAGAAGAGCCTTGTGTTTACAAGAAGGCTAGTGGGAGCGCACTTGTATTTTCGATTTTGTATGTGGATGACATATTATTAATCGGGAATGACATTCCTATGCTTGAAGATGTTAAGACTTCATTGAAAAGGAGTTTCTCAATGAAGGACTTGGGAGAAGCATGCTATATCTTGGGCATAAAAATCTATAGAGATAGATCAAAAGGTTAATTGGATTAAGTCAGAAACGTACATTGACAAGATATTGAAAGGTTCAATATGCATGAATCCAAGAGAGGTTTCATGCCAATGTCACATGGCATCGATCTCTGCAAGAATCGGTGTCCTTCGACATCCGATGAGCGAGACAGATGAGCAAGATTCCATATGCTTGACTATTGGGTCTATTATGTATGCCATGATCCAGACACGCCTGGATGTCTCATGCTCTAAGTGTCACGAGCGGATACCAAGCGGATCTCGTGATGGTCATTGGATAGCCGTAAAAATATCCTCAAGTACTTGAGAAGAACTAAGGGTATGTTCCTTGTTTTTGGAGGTGAGGAAGATCTGGTTGCAAAGGGTTACACCGATGCAAGCTTCCAAACCGACAAAGATGATTTTCGATCGCAATCCGGGTTTGTGTTTACACTTAATGGAGGAGCAGAAGTGGAAGAGTTCCAAGCAAAACACGGTGGCCGACTCTCGACAAGCGGAGTACATTGCGGCCGGAGGCCGCAAAGGAGGTGTGTGGATTAAGAAGTTTATCACGAGCTTGGTGTGGTCGCTAGTGTCTCTAGTCCAATGGACATCTATTGTGATAATAGTGGTGCCATTGCACAAGCAAAAGAGCCTAGATCACATCAAAGTCTAAACCATACTCCGTCGCTTTCACCTTATTCGCGAGATTGTGGATAGAGGTGACGCGAGAATATGCAAAGTACATACGGAAGCCAATGTGGCCGATCCGCTGACAAAGCCAACGCCTGACCCTAAGCATGAGGCGCACACAAGGTCTATTGGTATTAGATACTTAATTGATTGACTCAAGTGCAAGTGGGAGATTGTTAGTGTTATGCCCTTGAGGCAATCATTTAGATGATTGTAACATGACTATGTTTATGAATAATAATATGATTATTGGTCCAATGAATGTATATCATTGTATTGATCAACAAGTATGTGACTTGATTATGAAGCTCTTTACTTAATGATGTAATTCGATAAATATCTCGATCGGATATCATCGATAGGACTACGATGAATAGATCAAGACATGTAGTGATCGATGATCATGCTTCATAGATCATGGGATATGGAGATATCATCTCTACATTGTGGACCATGTTGAAGAACATGGGTTAGATAGACCCGCTATGGGACATCGCGAGAATGTTTCATTCTTATGTGTCATCGTGTATCTCATACCTAGAAGATGTATGATCCTTAGACCGAGATTGTCATATTCCCTACATGTGTAATAGTTTTCCTTGGGGCTATCAAACACTACTTCCTAACCGGATAGTTATAAAGGTAGCTTTCATGTTTACTATGAAACGTGCGAGAGGAAGTGAGCGATCAAGATGGAATTTGCCACCCAATGAAACGGAGATATATGACAAGGCCACTCGTGTGATATGATTAAGAAAGTGCATGGCCATGCCGTGATTGAGGAGTCAATCACAACTTATTAATATATCACGGATACGAGAGATGGATTGAATCATCAAAGGATGACATGCTTCTCGCCTTGAGATCAATCTTCATATACTTGGCAAAGGGATTATTACATGAGTTCTTTTGATAGGTTCTGCTCGATTTGATCACAGATGTTTGGGAGTTGGCATACTTTGCAAGAAGCCGCTACCAACTATTGGATTGAAAAGGAGTTTTCGAATCCATGTCCAAACGTATGTGAACCTCGCAGGTCACACACTTAATGGGTGGGACGCATTAATTTGGATTGATCCGTAATTAATGAACCTCGTGGGCTTAGCATCTTTGGTGGGCCCCGGTTTAGGGTTTCATCTCGTGGCTATATAAGGAGGGAGGAGGAGGCGCAGGTGTGCTTTCCACGGTTTAGGTTTGATTCACTTGAAACCCTAGCCTCCTCCTCTCGCCGCCTCGCCGAGCGACTAGGTGCTTGCACACACACGCGGCGTTCCATCTCGGACGTGTGGACTCATCGGTGACGCTGCCGCGATCGCGGCGTGGGAGGACGATCCACGGCGAGGCGAGGACGATCCACTACATCGACGCAACGATCGCGGCGAGGACGAACCACTACATCGACGCGAAGGATTCCGCAATGCGCGCCTAGTGGTAATCTTATCTATGATCCCCTTCTTGCGCAGTAGCTTTACGTTGCGCGTAGTTTTTTTTTTTTTGTGCTAGCGTAGCATACCGCGTTTCCCTTCATGTATGAGATACACTGATGACACATAAGAATGTAACATTCTTGCAGTGTCCCATTGCGGGTCTATCTAACCCATGTTCTTTAACAAGCGTCCACAATGTATAGATAATATCTCCTTATCCCATGATCTATGAAGCATGATCATCGATCACTACATGTGCTGATCTATTCATCGTTGTCCTATACGTTGATATCCGATCAGAGATATTTATCGAATTACATCAATAAGTAAAGAGCTTCATAAGCAAGTCACATACTTGTCGATCAATACAATGATATACATTCATTGGACCAATAATCATATTATTATTCATAAACATAGTCATGTTACAATCATCTAAATGATTGCCTCAAGGGCATAACACTAACAGACCTGCCCCTAGAAGCAATAGAAGCACTCCTGAACGTCTGTCATTTGGACGAAAGGAAATCACAAGTAGAAGCAGCTTAGGCGAGAATAGCACAGCGCGAAGCTCAAGAAGCCAACCAGAAACTTTTGGACGAGCTGGTCGCTGATGCCAAGGCAAAAAAGCAGAAATCTGATGCTGATACTGAGCTGCTCAAGGCCACTAAGGATTCCATTTCCAAGCTTGAATCAACCAAGAAGATCCTCTTCGAAGAGTTGGCTAAGACCGAGAAGCAGATTCTAGGAAGCCAACAAACCCTTGAGAAAACTTCATCGGTAATAAAAGATCAAAAATTGGGCATTGCCATGGCCGTGGTTGGAGTAAAGAAGCGGATGGCTAAGGTGGTCCCTATACCAGGGGATCCTAAAGAAGACGACCGCATTATTGATGAAGTCCAATGCATCATAGCCAAAGCTGTAGGCGCTCTGTCGGCTTTAGGCGCTCGACTTCCTGGCTCTAGCATTCAATGCTAATCTCTTAAGATGTAAACCTTGTTGAATGTCTTTTGGAATACTACTATAATACTCTGATATTTTATAATCGGTTGTTTAACCGATTTTATATTTGGCTTCGTCATGCAATTTACTTCCTTTCTAGCTGATTAACAGCATCGAGTTAACTTGGCTTTTCAGAGTAATTTTCTTTTGTAGTCAACTAAGCTCCAATCCAGACGCTAGGATAGTATCTTTTCAAGTAATTTCCATTAATCGCTTTAGGCAACATAGATCCTTCTAACGTCTCAAGTATGTATGAATTTTCATCAACTAGCCGATTGATTTTATATGGTCCTTCCCACATAGGCGACCATTTTCCAAATCGGTTATCTTTGGAACCAACAGGTAATATAGTCTTCCAAATCAAATCGGCTTCATCAAAAGACTTAGGCACCACCTTTTTATTATATGCCCTTGCAACTCTCATCTTGTTCTTCTTAAGCCGATCGAATGCGAAGGGTTCAAATCGCGCTGCCAACGAGACCAATCGCGCCTCGGCACGTGCCATGAGAAGCCGAAAGGTTGTGGACCGGGTCCACAGCGAACCAGATCCAAGCCGTGGACAGGGTCTATGAGACGATTATACGTGTCGGCCTCTGATTGGTCTAGTTCGATGTTGACATCAGCTGATGTAATAAATCAGATTTTTCAATAGACAAATAATTTGATTAATTCGGTATTTTTCTAATTTTCAAGTTTTTATGATTTTTGAATCTTCCGAGAGCCCGTTCTCCCTCATACGAGCTCCGATTGAGGTGATTCAAATTTCTAGAAATTTGTAAAATTGAGATCTATTTAATGGTGAATTTTATTTGATTTTTAGATATTGTTTGCTCTCTGTTGTGGTGTTTATTTGTTGTTCTCTCTCGTTACGAGTAGACGTTGAGTTGTGCGACGCATCGGAGGAAGATTCGTCGACTCAAGACCAATTTCCAGGGAAAGACCAGAACCTATTCCAAGGCAAGTTGTGCTTTGATCATGTTGAACCCATGTTTACAAAATCGCTATATTATTTTACCTTATTGCATATTATTTCCTATTTACAATCGTTTCGAATTAAATTGGGACTTAGCTATTCTACCAATTTGATATATACTCTACCTTGTCATTTGTTTGCCATGATCTATTGTCACCCTAGATTGGTTCACTATAGTTGGTTAGTATTAAAATCAAAATGGAAGGTTAGAACGTCATAGTTGCTTAGCCCTGCCACGTCATCACATGTACTTGAATCATTGATAATTAATGTTGACTAATGGAATAAGGAACAATGATATGAACTTGTGTGTCATGTGAGATCACACAATGAGATTGAGTTGTAGCGGCGAGTCATGTCACGCAACGATGTTGAATTGTTGATGGCACGTGGTGCTTGATAATCAACTGGGGTGGTAATCACTTAGATTGGGGCAAGTGACAAGGGGTGAGTATGCCAAGGTAGGTCCGATGGGCAGAGGGTATGTGGAAATCTTGCTTCGATCATCCTAAGGACTTAACCTTACAAGCCTTTGACCTGAGTCAATCATGCAACCACATGTCTAGCATGGGATAGCCTAGCTGATTAATTTGTGATATCTTAGCTTGGTACTATCAATGGCGGTGTGAGTTCCCGAGTTATGGAGTAACTCACATGGTGCAAGAGGGGGGCCCTGGTTGTGGTTTTCAGACCCACCAGTGTTGAAACCTTAGCGGGTAGTACTGGGTTAAGCCAGAGCATTGTAAAGGCTTTGTCATGATCTCTCCGCCGACACACCAAAGGAAGTCTGTTAATCCGGAAGGCACCAAGAGACGATCATATCATGTGGGTAAAGTGCATAACCTCTGCAAAGTGTGAAACTATTCGAATAGCCGTGCTCGCAGTATTGAGCAATGCTCGGGAATTACAGTTAAGGATTAGATTAATAAAATGAAAACATGGGATGGATGGCAGGTTGCCATATGGGAGGTTGGAACTTGATTAAGAGATGGAAAACTTGGTTTACTTGAGAAATGCTGAATCTGTCTACTACTGTTATTTGTTCTCCAGTTTTTACAATCTATTTATTGTATTTGTTCATAAATGCTGCTTATTGCAAAATAGCCATAATAGCCTTTTCCGTTGGAGTAAGCCTTGCATATAGTTACATAGAATTGCATTCTGTGCACAACTTGTTGAGTGCTTTAAGTACTCACCCTTGCCAACAACAACATCACCAGTTGAGGAGTCTACATCTATGCTGGAGGAGGAGTTCCATGAAGAGACGCATGTTTAGGGCGTAAGCCTTGTCAGTTGCCTGTGGTATACTGAGGGGTTGTCTACATTTTCATTCTGCTGCAGTTTAATTTGTTGTTCGGTCTTGCGAGGCATAGTCATGTAAGTTGACCATAAGGTCATTCAACAAGTGTTATTTAATAAATGAAGTCTTTTATTGTATTTCCAATGTGTATGATTGTGACATTCATCTAAGTTGAGCCTGTGTGCACTACCATGATCCTGGACTAGTGCAGTATACACAGAGGGTCCGGATTTGCATATTCGGGTCCCGACACCATGTAATGGCTCTACTCCGGCTCTGATCTCTGTTCGGGGGATCCCCATGTTATCTAGCGTCTTGGCGAAGATGAGGTTCAGTGAGCTACCCCCATCGATCAAGGATCGAGCGACCTTTACATTGATGATGGTTGGCTCTACCACTAAGGGGTATCAACCTGGATGTGGGTGAAGGACCATGTGGAGGTCCATCCATGTTTGTGATGAGTATTTGACTTTATTTGAGCAAGGTGTGCTCAAGTTTGAGTTTGATTTGGATTGATTTTCAAAATGAAGCAATTTGAGTTGTCTCTGCCAGGAGTGGTAGTACCGGCAGTATGGGCGCGGTAGTGATGAGTTGGATGGTTTATTGCATTTCATTGTGTGCATTGCTATGTGAGGAGTTTCCTTGTTTTTGATAGTTGCAGGACGACAATGCTAGGTCATGGTGAGGCGAAGGATGGCCGGGACTAGGCGAGGAGCGTCGGAGGTCCAGACGGTCGGGGATCACCGGAAGATGATCGGAGACGGAGTCCGTGCAAGCCATGAAGACAAGGAATGGATGTGATGCTAGCTAGATGCTGCTCGGATCGATGAGGGCCGTCGGATTGCGGTCTAGTTGATAGGATTGCGGGTCTAGTTAGTATGCTTTGAAAACCGTGCAAAAAAACCCATTTGTGTGGTGGGTTTTGGGTAAACCCTTGCATGGCTGGTTGAGTGAGTAAATCCTAGCCCTTGATGGATGCTCTAAGGTTTAGAGGCTCATCCAAGGGTGGTAGGTGGCCAAAGAGATGTATAAATAGGGGCGGAGGGGTAGCCTTCCCCCCTTGAAGGTTTTGAGGTTTTTGATGCTCCTTTGAGCTTTGCCCACATGAATGTGAGGCTTTGTAACCTCTCCTTCCAGAAATGAAATGTTTCCTCAAATATTTTCTTTTCTTTGTGCATTTACATTACGCATTTAAATTACGCAATTTGCATTATGCACTTAAATTCCGCACTTAAATTCCGCAATTAAATTCAGCACTTAAATTCTTGCAATTTACATTTTTGCAATTTGGATTTGCCTCCCCTCCTTCTAAATCCTGTTCTTATAGGATGTATTGAGGGTGTTCATTTGGTTTTAGATCTTTCTTACACACTTGGATAGACTAGAGATCAGGTTTTTTATCAAATTGCAAATCTGTCCAGAACTTGTTCTTCACGCAGCAGTTAGTGTTTGATTTTTCTAAAAATATAGATAAATTAGTTTTGAGTGATTCTTTTTTTTAGAAGGTTTAGGACTCATATATACATCTGTATAAAATTTCTTGAGTCCACTGTTTGCACCGTTTGAGAGCTATGAAGTGAATACCGAGCCTCAAACTTTTTGGTCGAAGTTCCTGACTGTCTGTATTTCTTGATTTTTCATTCTTATTGTACAAAGCTTTCTGAGGTGATTTTTGGTGGAGTGTTTTAGGACTCAACTTCTCAAAGGGCGAAAAATTACCAAAAATTTTAGAGCAACAGAAACTCACCAACCACCTGATCCAACTGAGGACAATTTCTGAAAATCTGCTTTAACTTTTCTGAAAAGAGACTTTGGTGTTTTAGCTTTATCTCTTTTAGAAAATAAGTCTTTTGAATTGATTCCTCTTTTGTTTGGACACTTTACAACCAGGATTTTGATTAAAAACCCCTCACATGATTCATGGTTCTTATCCATGCAAGCTAGGGGTACACATAGTTGTCTAATTGTTCTGGATTTTGGAGGATGTGCGAATCTGAGAAGCACCAGTTGAACGAAAATCTTTGGGTGCTTTAGATTTTTATTGCAAGAGTGTTTGGAGTACTTTGAGTGGGGGAAATTTTATTTGGGATCATTCACCCCCCTCTGATCTCCATTTCGATCTTTCAATTGGTATCAGAGCCGGTTTTGCTCTTCCATAGATCTTGACCGGTCTTAAGAGCCATGGTGATAGACAAGTATTCCACCAAGCCTCCTATTTTCTCTGAAGTTGATTTTCCTTTTTGGAAATCTCAAATGGAGTCATACATCACTGCCTAGGGCTTTCTAATATGGCAGAAGGTGAAACTCCCGTATGAGGTTCCTGCTGATGAAAACGTCACGGCCGACAATATGGCTGACGTTGAGCCAAACGCTAAGGCAAGGAACATTCTCATACAGGGACTTAGCAGCAGTGAGTATGATAGGATTTCTCACCTCCGTTCCGCTCACGAGATTTGGGTGACCCTCGATGCTTACCATGAGGGCACTACCCAAATCAAGACGGTTCGATAGGACCAATTCAAGCGTGAGTTCAACAAGTTTGAACAACACGCTGGTGAGAGTCTTGATGAGTGTTTCGGTCGTTTTACCAAAATCTTGAGCGATCTTCGAGCAGTTGGTTGCATATACCCTGACTCGAATAATGCTCGATATTTCTTGACCGCGCTCGATTTGCGTGTTTGGGAGATGAAGGTGACCACCATCAAGGACACCACCGACTTGTCGACTCTGACTCTTGACGGGCTTTATTCCCACCTCAAGACTCATGAGATCGATGTCGTCTCACGGAAGACGAAATCTCAGCCGATGGCCATGGTCACCGATCCCATTGGATCTTCTTCTTCTGATCCTTCTATTGGTTTCTCTCTTTCCGCCCTTTGTGAGCTAAGCAATGACCAACTGGAAAAATTTCCAGAAAATGAGCTTGCTCTTCTCGCTCGCAAGTTTTCTCATGCATACAAGAGGGTGAGAGAGAGAAAGAGAGGTGGCATGATCACATGCTTCGAGTGTGGTGGCCCCAACCACATTCGGGCTAATTGCCCCAAATTGGAGAACACAAAGAACGACACCAACGGTTCGGCAAAGAACGACTACATCGACAAGAACCGCAACAAGAAGCCTCCAGTTCATGAGCCGACGCGTTAGAAGAAGTACCGCAACTTCTCCAAGAACAAGAAGCTCTTCCACCGCGTCCTCGCCGCGCTTGACTATATCAACCTCTCCGACACGGAGACATGGAGCGACGAGGGCGAGGATGATCCGCAAGAGAAGAAAGGCGGCGACGACTTCTCCAGCATGTGCTTCATGGCCGACGCTAACGGCATCAGCGACTCCGAGCTCTACAGCGACTCGGACGAGGTACCCTCCTATGACCAGCTCAATGAAGCTTTCTGCAAATTAGGAAAATTTCATGCTAGAGCTAGAGCTAGGTGTATGGAGCTAGAGAAGGAAGTAGGTACCTTGACTCGGGAGTTAGCTTCTCTTAGATCTTCTCCCTCTCGAGTCACTGATGATTGTTCTTTGTGTGATGCCGTTCTTGAGGAGTTAGAGAAACTAAGGACCATACATGATAGTGTGCTTGTTGAACTTGATGGTCTTAGGTTGAAGAATACTAGCGCTAGTTCTGTTGATGCTATTCCTGTTGAGGCTAGTTTTGTTCATGCTCACTCTACTTCTTCATGTTCAAATTGCCCTAAATTGCTTGCCGAAATTGATGCCATGAGCGATCACCTTAGAAAGCTTTCTTCTAGAAATGATGAACTTGAAATGCATGCTTCTAAGGACCCAGTCAGCTCATGTGAGGGCTGTAGGCAACTAAAACTTGACAATGAATCCTTAAATGTCAAGTGTGCTAAACTTGCTATGGACTTACTAGATAAGTCACAAGAAAGTTGCTTGCGATGTTCTGTGATTGAGGGGGACTTGGATAAAATCCATGTCTAGCTTAGAAAGAAATTAGAAGACCAAGCCCATAGAATTAGAAATGCGTCTTGCGTTTCTTTTGAGGCCCTCAAGATTGAGGCAGCCGTGCTGAGGGAGAAAAATGCACGTGCTGAGAGAGCTCATCTTTCTGGTTCTTCTTCTTCTTCTTTCCCCTGTTCTTCTTGTGCTTCTTTCTTTCGAGATTGCCAGTATCTTATGAGCACTCTCGAGAAGTTTGTTGGAGGCAAGAAGAAGCTCAATCTTATTCTAGACCAATCCAAAATTAGTAGATTCAATCAAGGTCTAGGATTTGATCCCTTGGAGCACGCTCGGGTGCATCCTCCCACCCTTGTGCGCGGTTCCAAGAGTGGTGAGATTGTGGTAGCTCCTAGAGTGAGTACCACCGTGTTTAGGTCTGCTGGAGTTGTCCATAGGACTTCTGACCAGAAGGGTGTTACTCCTGTTGCTTCTGCCTCTAGCAAGGCGAAGTACACATGCACCTTCTGTAAGAAGGATGGTCACCTAGTAGATTTCTTCTTCAGGCGTGCCAAGATCACTCGGCATGAGCGTGTTGCTGCTCTTAGGGGTATTCAAGGTCATCCCCAGACTTTGAGTGCTCCTAAGACACACACTGCTTCTAGACAGGTTAGAGAGTCGCCTGTTTTTGGACAGCGTCCAGGACTCGGTTTTCATGCTAGTTCTTCGATTTTTAGTCCTGGAGCTGTTCGTAGTCAGTCTTTCCGCCGTCCTCTTGATATTCCTCGTTTTCTCATCGAGGTAGATATCGATGGCGTGAGGTGTTTTCGGTAGGAGTTTTAGGCGGCTTCTTTGGGGTGGTTCGGCTTTTGCACCATGGCGAGCCAACCCGATTTGGCTCCTAGATCATCTACTACGATTGCTCTTGATCTTGTTAGGGTTAAGCGTCGAGAGATACTCGAGTCAGTCTTCTTCTATGGTGGTACTGAGGTGTCGTATGGTTGATATTGGGTTCCTAAGTCTTCACTCTATCCCGATCTTGAGTCATCTTTCTCTCTTGTGTCTTGATCGGGTTAAATCGGATGGGAAGGAGATGTTTGGATTATCGACTCGGTTGTTCTTGTCATATGACCAGAGATTCTCGTTGGTTCTCTTCCTAATCCGAGCCCGGTGATGAGTTGATCACCTTTGGGGATGCTTCTTGAGTAGAGTCATTGCCAAAGGTACCATACGCATTAATGACAATTTCATTCTTAGAGATGTTGCCTTAGTGAGTAAGGCTGCAGTATAACTTGCTTTCTGTTTCTCGACTTATCGATGACTCTTTTGAGGTAAGTTTTAAGAGTAATGCTGTAGAATCCTCGATTCATCGGGAGGGTTAGTTCTTGGGATTTCTAGATTTGGGAGAGTCTTAGTGCTGATTTTCTATTTCTTCTAGAGACTCTCTTGATGTTTGATTGCTTTAGAGTCCCATGATCTCTCCTTCTGGCATAGGAGACTTGGTCACATTGGATTTGATCATTTGACCCGAGTTAGCAGTCACGATCTCATTCGTGGTTTGCCCAAACTCAAAATGGTCAAAGACTTAGTTTGCTCTCCCGCCGACATGGTAAGATGGTTCTCGCTTCTCATCCCGATCAACATTGTGATGGTGATGCCTTGGGACAGCTTTTACATATAGACACTGTTGGTCCAGCAAGAGTGCAGTCAGTGGGTGGGAAGTGGTATGTTCTTGTCATTGTTGATGATTTTTCGAGGTATTCTTGGGTGTTTTCATGTCCTCGAAGGATGAGACTTTTACCCATTTTAGGGGTTTGGTTCATAGGTTGTCTTTTGAGCTCCTGGTGCCCTACGAGCTATCTGTGATGACAATGGCACGAGTTCAAGAACTCCTATTTTGAGAGTTTACGTGTGGAGTGCGGTTTAGAGCATCGTTCTCCTCTCCCTACGTCCCTCAACAAAATGGGGTAGTGGAAAGGAAGAACAGGACCACAGTAGAGATGGCGGGACGATGCTAGGCAGTCTGATACTATTAGGAAGTTTTGGGCTGAGGCTATAGCTACGCTTGCCATGTTTCTGTCGTGTATTCTTGAGAGCACATTTGCACCGCACTTCTTACTAGTTGAGGTATGGCGAAAGCCGGTGTTCTCATTTTCGTGTGTTTGGTTGCAAGTGTTTTATTTTGAAGTCCGGTAACTGGATAAGTTTGAGTCTCGTTCTTACGATGGTATCTTTACGCTTATTCGACTTCTTCTCGTAGCTATAGGGTGCAGGTTGCGATGCGCATAGGATCATAGAGACCTGTGAAGTGACCTTTGATGAGGCTAGCCGAGGAGCTAGACCCGATATTTTAGGCTCTTCTTCTTCCTCCCAGACCGTCTTTGTAGAGGGTAAGGATGATGGAGATGATGGTGTTCCACCTGATCCAGTCCCCTCTACACCTGAGGTGCCTCCTGTTTCCATTTCTGCACCTCTGGAAGGCCAGCCCTTGCCTTCTGACTCTCTTTCAGCTAGTGGCTCTGCTCCTACCTCTTCTGTGCATGAGGTAGAGGCCACTTCTGCTTCTGGACCTCCCCGTCATATTCAGCGTTATCATCCACCTGATCAGATCATTGGCGAGATTGCACTAATAAAATAGTCTTAAGAGGCATTGTCTTTAATTGATGATTTGCACCAAAACTCCGAGAAACAAGCGAATCGTAGCTCGAATCAAACAAAACCATGGCGGATCTTTGAGTTGACTAGGAGCTTACCTAGTATGGCGTCGTGTGCGGGCGTCCTCGGTGGTGGCGTGATTCACTGACCTCTTCCAAGGTGGCGCGATCTGGTGGCTTGGTTAAGAGTGCAGGCGCCCACGCCCCGATCTGGTGCGGGGTCTTGGTGGCGTAGATCCCAAGTTGAAACGGACCGGCGTCACAGCTTACTTCCTGGGGCAATTATTGGCATAGTGACCGAGTTCATGACAGTTGAAACATGTGACTCCTGCAGCTGGATTACTGTTCCTCTGGGGTGGATTGCTGTTGGTGTTGAGGTTGCGATTGCCTGAGGAAGCTGGGCGAGGTGCTGGTGCAAGGGTCCTGGATGCATTCGGAGGAGTGAAGCGAGTAGGCTATTGAGCATTTGTTCTGACTCTCTGCTGGTGACTCTGATGGGCTCCATGCTGCATCATCTTTCTCTTACGGGATTCTTCCAATTCCCGACGAGATTCCTCAATAAGCATAGCTTTATCTACCAGATGCTGGAAATCTGCATAGTCATTGCCAATGACTTGCACCTTTAGTCCTGAATTGAGTCCACGCTTGAACTTCTTTTGGCGAGCATCATCTGTAGCTACATCCTCTGGAGCGTAGCGGGCAAGTTGAGTGAACTTATTGAGGTATTCACTCACTGACATTCCTTCCTGCTTAAGCTCTCGGAACTCATTCTTCTTCATTTCCACCTTTCCATCGAGATATGAGAGTGGCGGAAGCGGTGGAAAACTACGCCCAAGTGATAGTCGAGGGTCATCATGGGCAAGATCAGAGTTCTCCACCATTGTGGCGGTGCCCTCCGGTGGTGGCGGCATAGAGAACCTTCTCACGATTGGTGCACTGGGCAATTTCAAACTTCTTCTCAATGGAGCGGATCCAATCGTCGGCATCCAATGGTTCTGAAGAGTTGGAGAAAGTTGGTGGACGAGTCCTCATAAATTCTGCTAGCTTGGACTGGGGACGAGCTTGAGTAGGTGCGCAGCGACTTGGTTCTATTTGGTTCAACAGATTTGCTAGAACAGCTGCGATCGGTTCTGGTGATTCATCATGTTGTTCATGTTCTGCATCATTGTATTCATTAGCTGAGTCTGAGCTGCCAGAAAATGTCCCATGTTCTAGTCTGTCACTGCTGGAGGTGGCGATGGTGCATTGGGATTGGGGTTGGCGCTAGCACTGGCATCCGCTGGAGAACTCCGACCGGTTCGAGCAGTGTCAACCATCGAGATGCAGACACAAGGGTTGATAGGTAAGAGGAAAAGCAGAGGCGAGTGGTAAGATCATCTAGGGAGAAGGTAATACCAAGAACAAAAGGACACGACCGAAAAGGCTACAAATTAAAGAGGCAAATAAAGCTTTTCCAATTAAAGGTATGGTTGCCACACCGTGCTTGGGGCAAGGGGTACAACATACCAGGCACACAAGCAATGAAAATCCTAGTATACGCGGACTAAACATAAGCGAGGCGAAAAGGGAAAACATGCTCAAACACCGCTGAGCACAAAACCCTATCTTATATGGTAGTCTTCTCGGATAAGTCTTTGATGGCTTGATTCATCGTCTCCCTTGATTTGATTCCTTGCAAAAGGCTCGAGGTTTTGAGAAGTTTCATAAGATAAGTTCAATTTAAATTTCAAATCAATGTCTCAGCAAAGGAGAGAAATAAGAACCTAAGAATAAGACGAGAGGAGACGAAAACTATTAAGTACCAATTTTGTTGGTTTGATTTAGAGAATAATTTTGAAGACCATGCTAACTAGGATAGCGACCTACAATCGATATGGCTCTGATACCATCTCTGTCGGGACCCGGATTTACAAATCTGAAACCCTCTATGTATACTGCACTAGTCCAGGATCACGCTAGTGCACACAGTGGAAACATAGATGAAATACCATTCCATACAACGAATTAACTAAGAAGAAGCAAATTATTATTAAATAAAGCAAACGACCTTAGGGTCAATGTTTACACCATTATGCCTTAAGGGTTTAAGAAACAAATAATTATTGCAGCGGAAAAGATAACTTGAGCCATTCGACATGCCACAGGCAATCGTCTGGGGAACACCTTCCTAATCCACGTAGTCTTCATAGAATTCCTCCTCATGAGATTCATTATCTCCTTCAGCAACTGTTCAACAAGGGCATAAAGCCGTGAGTACAAAAGTACTCAGCAAGCCGTAGGGAATTGATGCAATATATTCATGCGGCTTGACAAGGATGGCTATATAGTTCATTTGCGAAAGCAACAACTTGAATTGAAATACAATAAATAGATTGAAAGCATATTTATGAAAACATAAATAAATAACTAATAGATCAATGATAGACAATAATCACAGCAGATGAACTCCCGTTCACATCCCAACAATTCCACATTCCACAATTCATGAAATACTCTATACCCCATGTGAAATTCACAGGCTTTGTCCATGATCATGGGCCTGGGCTATTCGAATAGTTTTACACTCTGCGAGAGGTTGTACAACTTTACCCACAAGACATGAAATCTCTTTGCAATCGATATTAACACACTTCCTTTGGTGTGTCGCGAGAGATATCATGACAAAGCCTTTACAATGCCTGTCTAAACTCAGTCATCGCCGCTAAGGTTTCGCCCCTTAGGGCCCCCTCTTGCGCCTTGCGAATCTACCCGTCCATCCGGAACCCACACCACCAATGGCGGTACTCAAGGCTAGACATTGCAAATTAATCGATTAGGTCTGTCCCATACCGGACTTGTGGTAGTCTGATTAGGCCCAGTTCAATGGCGCACAAGATTAAGTCCTTAAGTTGTCTCAGGCAAAACATCCACATCCCAATGTGCTAGAAAGCACCCCCTTTACTTCACGATCACTTGCCCGAGGGAAAACAATTCGTTCAACCAAGACCAATGGCAAACCCCGCCATGGTACAACAAATTTTACAACAGTGGCTACCGGCCACGATTCAATATCTCATTAAGTCAAGATTAACATTATTCAACATGTGATATGAATCCCAACATATATATAAGCATGTCTAAGCATAACTACGATAACCCAGGGTTGGTATAATGATCATGTCCAACTAGTAATGTCCCAACCTAGGTTTAACAATGGATACATGGCATACAACTAATCAAGGTGGCATAATGTTAACTAGGTATACATCTACTCCCATTAAATAAACATTGATATGTAAATAGCATGCAAGTGTATAAAACAAATTACTTTGCAAACATAGGATCGATATGATCAAAGGTTACGACTTGCCTTGCTGATCTGGTGCTGAGTCTTGGTCTTCAAAGTCTTCGTTTGCTCCCTCGGAATTAGCGTCTACCGGAAAAGAAGCAACGAAACCAAATAAATACAAAACAGAGACTCAAACAAGCTCAAAACTGAAAATAAATGGCTCTGGAAGATAGATCTTGATTTTAGAAAAATTTAGAAACTCGAATCGCCTCAATCGGAGTTCGTATGAGCGAGAACGGGCCTCCGAAAGATTAAATTCAGAGAAAATACAGAAAATGAGAAAATCGGAATTTTTGGATTTATTTTTATACGGAAAAGGATTTATTGCGCAACGCTGACGTCAGCCGGCTCTCGGTGGACTCGGTCCACGGCGCGGCCTCGGTTCATCAGGCGCTCGGCGCCACGGTAGCGTCGTCGGCCAGCGGCAGATCGGCCGGTGATCGTGGTGACAAAGCGCCACGCCAGTGGCCGACGCGGCAAGCCACGCGTCGCGCATCGGTGGCTGCGATCGGATCTGACGGCCGAGGACGAGGGCGCGGACAGAGGCGACGCAACACGATCCAGGGCACCCTTCGCAGATCGGATGGCCAGGGTTTATAGCGAGGAACGACGGCGAGGCGGGCGGCGCGGGCTTACCGGAGAAAAGGAAGAAGACCCGGCAAGCGGCGGAGGAGGGCCGGTTCGGGCGGAAGACAAAGCGATCGAGGCAGAGGGCGACGCGGCGGACTCGGGCGAGCAAGCGGCGGCGGCGAAGACGCACCGCCGGCGGCGAGCAACGGAAAAGGCTTCGCGGCGGCAGCGGAGCTCTGGCGAGCTTCGCGGCGCGCGCGGCGGCGCCGGGCAGCGAGGAAGGGGCAAAAGAAGAAGCGGCGAGGATCCTCGGGAGGTGCGCGGCACGGCTTTATAGCCTCGGGGGCCAGCGCAGCGGCCGCGCGCACGAAGCCAAAGCGTGGCGAGGCGGACTCCGGCGGGCGCGCTAGGGTTTGGCTGCGGCCGATGACGCGTAACTGTCGCGGCACACGCGCGTGTCGCGCGATCAGGCGACCGCGCGTGGTGGCGAGGCTGCTTTCAGCGAGAGGTGGGCCGAGCGGAACGGGCCAAGGCGGAGCGAAGCGGCTGGGCTGCTGGGCCGAGAGAAGATTCGGCCCAGATGGGTTTTTTTTTAAATTAAAAACATTTTTCGATTTTAGAAATTGCCAGAATTTCAAATAAAATCAATAAATATCAAATAAATTCAGAAAAATCCCCAAAAATACAGAAAAATTCCTTGGAGCATAATTAAATCCTTTTATTCATGGAAAATTCAAATTAAGCTGAAATTAATTCAAGAAAATGCAAATAGTTTATTTTTCAATTCAAACATTCCAAAACTCAAATTTTGGGATGTTACAAGTGTTTTAAGACTCAACTTATCACAGGGACAAAAATTACCAAAAAATTTAGAGCAACAAAAACTCACCAACCACCTGTTCCAACTGAGGATAATTTCTGAAAATCTGCTTTAACTTTTCTGAAAAAAGACTTTGGTGTTTTAGCTTTATCTCTTTTAGAAAAGAAGTCTTTTGAATTGATTCCTCTTTTGTTTGGACACTTTACAACCAGGATTGTGATTAAAAAAACCCCTCACATGATTCATGGTTCTTATCCATGCAAGCTAGGGGTACACATAGTTGTCTAATTGTTCTGGATTTTGGAGGGTATGCAAATCTGAGAAGCACCAGTTTGAATGAAAATCTTTGGGTGCTTTAGATTTTTATTGCAAGAGTGTTTGGAGTACTTTCAGTGGGGGAAATTTTATTTGGGATCATTCACCCCCCTCTGATCGCCATTTCGATCTTTCAGTGGGACCACAGCTGGGTGATATGTCTGGTCGAAGGTGATTGGTACTTCCGACAATTTGAGGAATTTGGGGAGGGTCGATGCGGCCAGGTTGATCTCCCTTTCAATTGCCTTGTATCGCCTCTTGGACTCCTACGTGGCAGATCCTCCAAAGGTTGGTGCCAGTTTGTGATCTGCCCTGCGGTATTCGGGCTCGTCGTCTAGGGACTTCTCCTTGGCCTGCTCGATCCCACGCTTGGCGAGTGCAGCTTTAAGCTTTTCCTGAATATTCCTACCGAGCACCTGGCACTCATCGAAATCATGCTTGTCAGTTCGGTGGATCGGGCAGTACTTACCTCCACCACAACTTCGACCTTTGCTGTCGCCTATGTTGCGCGCCTTGCCCCTTTCGACCGCGCCACGGTGGGGTCACCTTTGCGCTTCTCCCCGTGGTTCTTATTTCATTTCGCTCCTTGGTGGGACAACTCGGGTTTGTCATCGCCTGCTCTAGGGCTATCCATGTGGTCACGGGCTTCAGCACGTCTGGCGTACTTGTCCGCCAGCTCGAAAAGTTCCATAGGAATTCGGATCTTCCGAGTGGCTAACTTTCCCTTCAACTCCTTATCCCTGATGCCGTTCTCGAAGGCCACGATGACCTATATAGCCATCCTTGTGACCACATGACCACATCGAAGGCCACGATGACCTATATAGCCATCCTGGCTTGACAAGGATGGCTATATAGTTCATTTGCAGCGAACTGGGCCCGCAACTCTGCCCATGAAGATATCGAGTGAGGTGGAAGGTTGAGTAACCAAGACCTGGCTGCACCATCGAGGGTGGTGAGTAAGTAGTTGGCCATCACCTTTTCATTGCCACCAGCTGCCCATATGACCGTAGTGTAGATCTGCAGCCACTCGACCGGGTTTATCTTGCCTGAGTACTACTCGATGGGGCCTGGCTTGAATTTATCCGGCCACTGACGATACGTAGCTCGGGGGTGAAGGCTTTACATCCTTCACCTTCATCCTCGGGGGTCACCGGCCGTGGACCTTGCCGGGGGAGAAACCTTCGCCGTGCGGGAGAATGGCCCTTTGAGGGCGGAGACTCATCTCGCCGTGCCAAGCGTGCAGGTGATTGGCCCCTCAAGGGTGGGGACGCGTGTTTCCGCCACTCGCGGTCCTCCTGTCTATTTTCCTACCTCCGATCCGGGATGACGTTGCGTAGGTCTCGTCGAACATGCGGAATTAGATTTCGAAGATCCTCGAGGCATCCTTGATGGAGGTTGGAGTGTGTTGCCTTGGAAATTCTCTGGTTAGAGCTAGATGCTATCGACCCTGTTACTCAATGGCGGTTGGGCAGCCCTGGCCGTTGGCTCCTTGGCCCCTATTGGCTGGGGCTTGTTAGCCTTGAGTTGGTGGCTCGAGCGGTCTATGCATGCGCTGCGTAAAGCAGTGTTTTCATGTCGGGACCCGGATTTACAAATCCGAAACCCTCTGTGTATACTGCACTAGTCCAGGATCACGCTAGTGCACACAGTGGAAACACAGATGTAATATCATTCCATACAACGAATTAATTAAGAAGAAGCAAATTATTATTAAATAAAGCAAACGACCTTATGGTCAATGTTTACACCATTGTGCCTTAAGGGCTTAAGAAACAAATACTATTGCAGCGGAAAAGATAACTTGAACCATTCGACATGCCACAGGCAATCGTCTGGGGAACGCCTTCCTAATCCATGTAGTCTTCATAGAATTCCTCTTCATGAGATTCATTATCTCCTTGAGAATCGATCAACAAGGGCATAAAGCCGTGAGTACAAAGGTACTCGACAAGCCGTAGGGAATTGATGCAATATATTTATGCACGGCTTGACAAGGATGGCTATATAGTTTATTTTGCGAAAGCAATAACTTGAATGGAAATACAATAAATAGATTGAAAGCATATTTATGAAAACATAAATAAATAAGCGATAGATCAATGATAGACAACAAAACAACAGTGAACTCCCGTTCACATCCCAACAATTCCACATTCCACATTTTATGAAACACTCTATACCCGTGTGAAATTCCGGGCTTTGTCCATGACATGACGCGCTATCCGAATAGTTTTACACTCTGCAGAGGTTGTACAACTTTACCCACAAGACATGAACATCTCTTTGTGCAAGCGTTACTAACACACTTCCTTTGGTGTGTCGCAGAGATATCATGAGCCTTTACAATGCATTGTCTAAACTCGATCGCTCGCTAAGGTTTCGCCCATAAGGCCCCTCTTGCGCCATGTGAATCTACCCGTCCATCCGGAACCCACACCACCATTGGCGGTACTCAAGACTAGACATTACAAATTAATCGGCTAGGTCTGTCCCATTCCGGACATGTGGTAGTACGATTAGACCAGTTCAATGGCGCACAAGATTAAGTCCTTAAGTTGTCTCGAGCAAGACATCCACATCCCAACGTGCTAGAAAGCACCCCTTTATTGCACGATCACTTGCGAGGAAAACAATTCGTTCAACCAAGACCAATGGCAAACCCGCCATGGTACAACAAATTTTACAACGATGGCTAACGGCCATGATTCAATATCTCATTAAGTCAAGATTAACATTATTCAACATGTGACATGAATCCCAACGTATATGTAAGCATGTCTAAGCATAGCTACGATAACCCAATGTTGGTATTATGATTATGTCCAACTAGTAATGTCCCAACCTAGGTTTAACAATGGATACATGGCATACAACGAATCAAGGTGGCATAATGTCAACTAGGCATACATCTACTCCCATTAAATAAACATTGATACGTAAATAGCATGCAAGTGTATAAAATAAATTACTTTGCAAACATAGGATCAATATGATCAAAGGTTACGACTTGCCTTGCTGATCTAGTCTGAATCTTGGTCTTGAAGTCTTCGTTTGCTCCTCGGAATTAGCGTCTACGGAAAAAAAGCGATGAAACCAAATAAATACAAAACAGAGACTCAAACAAGCTCAAAACTGAAAATAAATGGCTCTGGAAGATAGATCTTGATTTTAGAAAATTTTAGAAACTTGAATCGCCTCAATCGGAGTTCGTATGGCGAAGCGGGCCTCCAAAGATTAAATTCAGAGAAAATACAGAAAATCAGAAAATCGAATTTTGGATTTATTTTGTCTTGAAAAGCGATTTATTGCGCAACGACGTCGGCCGGCTTACGGTGGACTGGGTCCACGGCGCTGGTGGGTTCACCGCGGCGCCCGCGCGCCTGCGTGACGTCGTGGCCGACGCGCTTTAGGGCCGACGCGGCGGCAGAGGTGGCGCTGACGGCAACACAGCGAAGCGGCCGACGCGGCAAGCCACGCGTCGCTCATCGGTGGCGGCACCAGATCGGTATTGGAAAAATAACGCCGCGGCGAAGGACGTGGCGCCATCCGACGCACCGCGAGATCGAACGACCACGATCGCTCGACAAGACGACGGCAGCGGCGGCGCGGGCTCACCGACAACGGAGAAGAAGACGCGGCGATCGCGAAGGATGGCCGGATCGGGCGCGAGACTTGGTGGATCTGGAAGAGGACAGCGCAGGAGCTCGAAGAGACCAACGGGTGCGGCGGGGGCACCGCGGCGACGGAAAAGGCGGCGAAAGAGCTCGGGCACGGCGAGAACCGGCGAGGGCGCCTGGCGCAACGGCGGCGCAAGTTAGGGCAGCGAAAGGAGGGCAAGCGGCGGCGGAATCTGGCGGACCTCGGGCGGTGCGGCTCGGCTTTATAGCCTCGGAGGACGACATCGGACGCAACACGGACGCCGAGGCGCGGCGCGGAGGGACTCGAATCGGCTAGGGTTTAGGCTGCGGCGTGGCGTGGCGCGATCGGGACCAAGACACGCGTCGCAAGTCGGACGGCAGATGCGCTACCGGCCTACTGCGAGGCGAACAGCGGGCTCGGGGCGAGGTGGGGTGAAGCGGGCGGGAAAGCGGGCTGGGCCAAGAATCGGCCGAGAAGGTTTTCGAAAATAAAATCATTTTCGATTTTAAATAATTCGAGAATCGAATAAAACCAAATAAATTCAAATAAATATCAAATAAATTCAGAAAAATCCCCAAAAATACAGAAAAATTCCTTGGAGCACAAGGAACCCAACTAAAACTGAAATTCTTGATTTTGATGAATAGTTTAGCCAAATTAAATCCTTTTATTATTTAGAAATTCAAATTAAGCTGGAGTTAATTCAAGAAAATGCAAATGGTTAAATTTTGAATTCCAACATTCCAAAACTCAAATTTTGGGATGTTACAAACCTCCCTTAAATGGAATCTCGACCCGAGATTCAGTCGCTAGGGAATAGGTGGGAAACTCGGACTTGAGATCTTCTTCTCGCTCCCAAGTTGCTTCCTCTTACGAATGATGGCTCCTTTGGACCTTGCAAAAGCGGATGATCTTGCTTCTCGTGATACGCTCTGCGATATCCAAAATTTTCACTCGTTGCTCCTTGTAGGTAAGATCCTCTTGCAAATCAATGGCTTCCAATGACATCTGTTCCTCTGGCACACGCAGGCACTTCTTCAATTGCGATACATGGAACACATCATGGATTCCGGCAAAAGACTGAGGCAATTCTAACTTGTAGGCAACCTCGCCTCTTCGTTCCAAGATTTTGAGCGGTCCCACATATCTAGGGGCAAGCTTTCCTTTTACTTGAAATCTCTTAACTCCTTTGAGAGGGTAACTCGAGGTAAACATAATCATTGGGCTCGAAACTCAAATCTCTGCGACGATTATCTGCATAACTCTTCTGTCTGCTTTGAGCTATCTTCAAGCGGTCTCGAATTAGCTGAACTTGCTCTTCGGCTTCTTGCAGTATGGCAGGACCAAACAATTGTCTTTCTCGACTCCTTCCGGTTGAGAGGGTTCGCACTTCCTTCCATATAAGGCTTCAAAAGCGACATTTGCGGTGGCTTGATAACTATTGTTGTACGAAAACTTCGGCGTAGGGCAAACACTTGTCCCACTTGACACCATAAGTTAAGGCACAAGCTCTTAACATATCCTCAAGAATCGATTCACACGCTCGGTCATCCATCGGTTTGAGGTGATAGGCGATCTTGAATCGAGATGAGTTCCCATGGCCGTGCGGACTCGCCAAAAGCGAGAGGTAAATTGGGTTCCTCTATCGGACACTATCTTCTTAGGCACTCCGTGAAGACCGACGATCCTTGACATATATAACTCGCTAATTTATCTCTGCATAGGTAGTCTTAAGCGGAATGAAGTGAGCTACCTTAGTCAATCGATCCACTATTACCCGGATCGAGTCATAACTCGCTTGGGTTTTAGGAAATCCGTAATGAAATCCATACCAATTTCTTCCCACTTCCTCTGGAATCTTCAATGGTGCAGCAATCCTGCTGGCCTCGATGCTCTGCCTTGACCTTCTCGCGGACATCACAAAGTGCAACATATTACGCAATCTCACGCTTCATACTAGGCCACCAATACCTTTCCTTGAGGTCTTGATACATCTTGGTACTTCGGGATGAATGGAGTATAAAGTCTCATGCGCTTCCTTGAGAATCAATTCCTTAAGCTCTTTACGATCCGCACGCAAATCGCTTCTCATACCAAATAGTACCTTGTTCATCTTGAGAGAAACCCGAGGCTTTTCCTTTCTTCATATTGCTCTTAATCTCCTTAATGTCGGCATCATCTACCTGTGCTTCTCGAATCTGATCTTCCAACGTAGGGCGTACTTCCAAGGTAGCTAAATACCCTTCCTGAATCAATTCCAAACTAAGCTTCTGAAATTCCTTATAAAGGGCTGGCTGACTTTCCTTAATCATCAGAGTGTTGCAGTAGCTCTTTCTACTCAAAGCATCGGCTACGACATTGGCCTTGCCTGGATGATAATGAATCCCAATGTCATAGTCCTTGATCAATTCCAACCATCTTCTTTGTCTCATATTGAGGTCAGCTTGGGTAAAAATATACTTCAAACTCTTGTGATCAGTATAAACTTCACAACGATTACCAATGAGATAGTGACGCCAAATCTTTAAAGCATGCACTACGGCTGCTAATTCCAAATCATGGGTAGGATAGTTAACTTCATGTGGCCTCAGTTGTCGCGAAGCATACGCTACAACCTTCTTATCTTGCATTAGCACACAACCGAGTCCTTGTCGGGATGCATCACGAATATCTCAAAATCCTTCCTATTATCCGCGAATAAGCCTTTGGGGCAGTTGTCAAACACTTCTTTAATTCTTGAAAACTTTGCTCACACTCCGATGTCCAAACAAATTTCTTTTCCTTCTTTAAAAGTTGAGTGAGCGGTCTAGCTTTTCTAGAAAACCCTTCTATGAAACGGCGATAATATCCTGCCATTCCAAGAAAACTTCGGATTTGGGGTACCGTCTTGGGTGACTCCCAACTTAGCACATCTCGTACCTTTCCAGGGTCAACAGCGACTCCTTCTCCTGATATGACATGTCCTAGGAAAGCAACTTCTTTCATCCAGAACTCACATTTACTAAACTTTGCATAAAGCTGATTCTCTCTTAGCCGTTAGGATTTGGCGCAAGTGATCCTCATGTTCTTCCTCACTTTTGGAGTAGATCAGAATGTCGTCAATGAAAACAACAACAAACTTATCCAAATACTCCATGAATACCTTATTCATCAAGGTCATGAAGTAGGCAGGGGCATTGGTCAATCCAAAGGACATCACGGTATACTCATACTGCCCATACCGAGTAACAAAAGCTGTTTTGGGAATATCCTCTTGACGAATCTTCAACTGGTGGTAACCTGATCTTAAATCAATCTTCGAGAACACTCGGCTCCTGAAGTTGGTCAAACAAATCATCGATTCTTGGCGGAGGGTACTTATTCTTGATGGTGACCTCATTGAGTGGCGATAATCCACACACATTCTCTCGAGTTCCATCTTTCTTTTCAACTAGAAGAACTGGTGCTCCCCATGGCGAAGAACTTGGTCGAACAAATCCTTGATCTTGCAGCTCTTTAATCTGTCTCTTTACTTCGGCTAACTCATTAGCTGGCATCCTATAGGGTCTCTTGGAAATGGGTGGTGTTCCAGGCACTAGTTCTATCAAGAACTCTATATCTCGATCCGGTGGCATCCCAGGCAACTCATCTGGAAACACATCAGGAAATTCGCTGGCGACTGGCACATCTTCCAAGCTTATTCCTTTGGCACTACAAACTCTAATCCCTTCGGACTGATCTGAATCGGCTTGAACTTTTAACTTGGTTCCATCTGGACTGGTTAGGGTGATCTCTCTATTCCCACAATCCAAAACTGCTTGGTTCTTGGAGAGCCAATCCATTCCTAGGATCACATCTAGGGACTTGGTGTCTAGGACAATAAGGTTGGCTAGAAATTCTACCCCTCCAATTAATATCTTAACTTCGGGGCAGCCTTGGTTCGTACTCAAATCAGAACCAGGAGATTGCACTAGTAAAACAGTCTTAAGAGGCATTGTCTTTAATTGATGATTTGCAGCAAAACTCCGAGAAACAAACGAATGCGTAGCTCCAGAATCAAACAAAACCATGGCGGATCTTTGAGTTGACTAGGAGCTTACCTAGTATGACGCCCAGTGCGATGGGCATCCTCGGTGGTGACGTGATTCACGCGGCCTCTTCCAGCAGGCGGCGGAGTCCTGGTGGCTTGATTAGGAGTTTGGGGCACTCCACGTCCTGCTCCTGGGGCAGGGGTCTTGGCTGGCGTAGATCCCAAATTAAAACGGACTGGCGTCACAGCTTGCTTTCTGGGGCAATTGTTGGCATAATGACCGAGTTCATGACGGTGAAACAGTGACTCTGCGGTGGATTCTTGTTCCTCCGAGGTGGGTTCTTTGTTGGTCTTGAGGTTGCGATTGCTGGAGGAGGTGGCGAGTCTGCCGTGCAGGGTCTGAATGTATTCGGAGGAGTGAAGCGAAGCGGCCGTTGAGCATTTGTTCGACTCTCTGCTGGTGACTCGATGGGCTCCATGTCGCATCATCTTTCTCTTACGGATTCTTCCAATTCCGACGAGATTCCTCAATAAGCATAGCTTTATCAACCGGATCTTTGAAAATCTACATAGTCATTGCCAATGACTTGCACCTTTAGTCTGGATTGAGTCCACGCTTGAACTTTTCTCGACGAGCATCATCGTAGCTACATCCTCTGAGCGTAGCGAGCGAGTTGAGTGAATTTATTAAGGTATTCACTCACCGACATCCCTTCTTGCTTAAGCTCCGGAATTCATTCTTCTTCATTTCCACCTTTCCATCGGGAATATGAGAGTGGCGAAAGCGGTGGAAAACTCGCCCAAGTGATAGTCCGAGGATCATCATGGCAAGATCGTAGTTCTCCCACCATTCGTGGCGGTGCCCTCCGGTGATGGCGGCATAGAGAACCTTCTCACGATTGGTGCCTGGGCAATTTCAAGCTTCTTCTCAATGGAGCGGATCCAATCATCGGCGTCAATGGTTACGAAGAATTGAGAAAGTTGGCGGACGAGTCCTCATAAATTACGCTAGCTTGGACCGAGACGAGCTTGAGGAGGTGCAAAGCGACTTGGTTTCTTTGGTTCAACAGATTGGCTAGAGCAAGCTGCGATGCAGTTCTGGCGATTCATCATGTTGTTCATGTTACGCATCATTGTATTCATTAAGCGAGTCCGAGTTGCTAGAAAATGTCCCATGTTCAGTGCATCACGGTGGTGGTGGTGGTGCATTGGGGTTGGAGTTGGTGTTGGCAGCGCATGGCATCCACTTGGCGATCCACGACCGGCTCGAGCAGTGTCAACCATCGAGGTGCAGCGCAAGGGTTTGATAGGTAAGAGGAAAAGCGAGAGATGCGTGGTAAGATCATCTAGGGAGAAGGTAATACCGAGGACAAAAGGATACAACCGAAAGGCTTCAAATTAAGGAGGCAAATCAAGTTTTTTTTTTTTTTTTTTCAATTAAAGGTATGGTTGTAACACCGTGCTTGAGGCAAGTGTACAACATACCAGACGCTCCAGCAAGAAAAATCCTAGTATACGCGGACTAAACGTAACTAAACTGAAAAGGGTAACACATGCTCAAATACCGTTGAGCACCAAAAACCTAACTTATATGGTAGTCTTTTTGGCATAACCTCGATGGCTTGATCCTCATCGTCTTTTGTTGAATCCTTGCAGAAACTCGAGGCTTTGAGAAGTTTCATGAGATAAGGTCAATTTAAATTTCAAATCAAAGTTTTAGCAAAGGAGAGGAATAAGAACCTAAGAATAAGACGAGAGGAGACGAAAGCTATTAAGTACCAATTTTGTTGGTTTGATTTAGAAAATAATTTTGAAGACCATGCTAACTAGGATAGCGACCTACAGTCGATATGGCTCTGATACCATCTCTGTCGGGACCCGGATTTACAAATCCGAAACCCTCTGTGTATACTGCACTAGTCCAGGATCACGCTAGTGCACACAGTGGAAACACAGATGTAATATCATTCCATACAACGAATTAATTAAGAAGAAGCAAATTATTATTAAATAAAGCAAACGACCTTATGGTCAATGTTTACACCATTGTGCCTTAAGGGCTTAAGAAACAAATACTATTGCAGCGGAAAAGATAACTTGAACCATTCGACATGCCACAGGCAATCGTCTGGGGAACGCCTTCCTAATCCATGTAGTCTTCATAGAATTCCTCTTCATGAGATTCATTATCTCCTTCAGCAACTGATCAACAAGGGCATAAAGCCGTGAGTACAAAGGTACTCAGCAAGCCGTAGGGAATTGATGCAATATATTTATGCACGGCTTGACAAGGATGGCTATATAGTTTATTTTGCGAAAGCAATAACTTGAATGGAAATACAATAAATAGATTGAAAGCATATTTATGAAAACATAAATAAATAAGCGATAGATCAATGATAGACAACAAAACAACAAAGTGAACTCCCGTTCACATCCCAACAATTCCACATTCCACATTTTATGAAACACTCTATACCCGTGTGAAATTCCGGGCTTTGTCCATGATCATGACGCGCTATCCGAATAGTTTTACACTCTGCAGAGGTTGTACAACTTTACCCACAAGACATGAACATCTCTTTGTGCAAGCGTTACTAACACACTTCCTTTGGTGTGTCGCGAGAGATATCATGTGAGCCTTTACAATGCATTGTCTAAACTCGATCTCGCCCGCTAAGGTTTCGCCCATAAGGCCCCTCTTGCGCCATGTGAATCTACCCGTCCATCCGGAACCCACACCACCATTGGCGTACTCAAGACTAGACATTACAAATTAATCGGCTAGGTCTGTCCCATTCCGGACATGTGGTAGTACGATTAGACCAGTTCAATGGCGCACAAGATTAAGTCCTTAAGTTGTCTCGGGCAAGACATCCACATCCCAACGTGCTAGAAAGCACCCCTTTCTCGCACGATCACTTGCCCGAGGAAAACAATTCGTTCAACCAAGACCAATGGCAAACCCGCCATGGTACAACAAATTTTACAACGATGGCTAACGGCCATGATTCAATATCTCATTAAGTCAAGATTAACATTATTCAACATGTGACATGAATCCCAACGTATATGTAAGCATGTCTAAGCATAGCTACGATAACCCAATGTTGGTATTATGATTATGTCCAACTAGTAATGTCCCAACCTAGGTTTAACAATGGATACATGGCATACAACGAATCAAGGTGGCATAATGTCAACCAGGCATACATCTACTCCCATTAAATAAACATTGATACGTAAATAGCATGCAAGTGTATAAAATAAATTACTTTGCAAACATAGGATCAATATGATCAAAGGTTACGACTTGCCTTGCTGATCTAGTGTCTGAATCTTGGTCTTGAAGTCTTCGTTTGCTCCTCGGAATTAGCGTCTCTGGAAAAAAAACGATGAAACCAAATAAATACAAAACAGAGACTCAAACAAGCTCAAAACTGAAAATAAATGGCTCTGGAAGATAGATCTTGATTTTAGAAAATTTTAGAAACTTGAATCGCCTCAATCGGAGTTCGTATGGCGAGCAGGCCTCCGAAAGATTAAATTCAGAGAAAATACAGAAAATCGAAAATCGAATTTTTGGATTTATTTTTGTCTTGAAAAAGCGATTTATTGCGCATGGCGCGTCGGCCGCTTACGGTGGACTGGGTCCACGGCGCGGGTGGGTTCACCGTCGCGCCCAAGACAATGCGACGCGGCTACCGACGCGCTTTAGGGTCGACGCGGCGGCAGAGGTGGCGCTGACGCGGCGACAAGCGGCGGCCGCGCGCAAGCCACGCGTCGCTCATCGGTGCACGCGCCGGATCGGTAATTTGGAAAATACGCGCGCCGGCGAAGGGCGTGGCGCCATCCGGGACGCACCCGCGAGATCGAACGACCACGATCGCTCGACACAAGACGACGGCGAGCGGCGGCGCGGGCTCACCGGCAACGGAGAAGAAGACGCGGCGATCGGCGAAGGATGACCGGATCGGGCGCGAGACTTGGTGGATCTGAAAGAGGACGACGCAGGGAGCTCGAAGAGACCAACGGGTGCGGCGGAGGGGCACCGGCGGCGACGGAAAAGGCGGCGAAAGAGCTCGGGCACGGCGAGAACTTCGGCGAGGGCGCCGGCGCAGCGGGCGGCGGTTAGGGCGGCGAAAAGGAGGGCAACCGGCGGCGGAATCTGGCGGACCTCGGGCGGGTGCGGCTCGGCTTTATAGCCTCGGAGGCGCGACATCGAACGCGCGCACGGACGCCGAGGCGTCTGTGGCGGGACTCGAATCGGCTAGGGTTTAGGCTGCGGGCTGGCTTGACGGGATCGGGACACGCGCGCGCGACGGACGGCAGATGCGTATTTGGGTCACTGGCTGCGGGAAGCGAAACGGTGGGCGAGGTGGGGTGAAGCGGGCAGGGAAGCGGGCTGGGCCAAGAATCAGCCGAGAAGGTTTTCGAAAATAAAATCATTTTCGATTTTAAATAATTCGAGAATCCGAATAAAACCAAATAAATTCAAATAAATATCAAATAAATTCAGAAAAATCCCCAAAAATACAGAAAAATTCCTTGGAGCACAAGGAACCCAACTAAAACTGAAATTCTTGATTTTGATGAATAGTTTAGCCAAATTAAATCCTTTTATTATTTAGAAATTCAAATTAAGCTGGAGTTAATTCAAGAAAATGCAAATGGTTAAATTTTGAATTCCAACATTCCAAAACTCAAATTTTTGGGATGTTACATTTCATCTGGTTGAACACTGGAGTCATCGGGTTGCCTGGATCAAGTGGTGGAAGGGATTTTAGCAGCACATGAGCACACTGGACGTTTTCTTCAAGGGTACTGAAAACATCGTTGTTGTGGCTCTGATGGGATGTTGTCGGCGGAACGAAGTCGCGCTTTCCGTTATGGTCGTGCGGTCTAGGGACTTGTTGCCTCTGAAGCTCTGGCACCTGCGGACGAGGTGTCGTGGGGTCACCGAGGGCAAGCTGCCATGATAGATTAGCCACGATCCCTGTTGTGGCCGCGGCTGCCAAGTCACGCTGATGTACTGCAGTATCGAGCGCTACAGTGTTTGCGGCCGCTCGGGCTGCTTCTATCATTGCTGCAAGGTTTTGAGGCATGTGCAGAGGGATCAAGGGTCCCTCATCTCCTGAGGTGTCTACACCTGGGTTCTTATTCTGGGAACCCTCGGCAGTAGCACCGTTGTCACCCCCAGTCACGAACACGCACCGATCTATCCGGCTACTACCCTGACTGCTGCAGGTGTTGCTTTCATCTTCGCTTTCTGTGTCAACGCACATTAAGACGTTGGGTTCCGTTAGGTCGAAGTCGAGGAAGCCTACTTCTCGGCGTGGATCCCATGAAGGGGACTCGATAAAGCCGATGTGCAGGAGGTCTTCGTTTGTCCCCCATCAATAGAGCATCGCTCCAAAAGCGATCTCATCTCTGCTTGGAGGCGTTTGATCCAGGGTGGTGACCGAGAGATCATTAGAGAAACCGTTGCTGGCACGCTCTGAAGACATGTTTGATCTGCAAGAAAATAGCTGAAGGCCCCTACTTGGCGCGCCAACTGTCGAAGGTTAGGAATCGACAATAAACTTATACTTCGGGTACCTTCGAGATAGCAGAGTCAAGCACACAAACAGAGACACATGATGTAGACAAGTTCGAGCCTCCGAGCGGAGTAATATCCTACTCCTGTGTGGATGATCAATGGAGTTAATGAACAAAGTACAGAACGATGTGTCTAGCCCTCGTTACAATGTGGATTGCACATAGGCTAAGGCTATGCTATGCTATGCTAGAGGATGACGAAACAGACTTCGTCGGCTCCTGAGCTCTGCGCGCAAAGAAGAACTACTTGTTGAAAGCTCTAATCTTCTGGGAATTGCTCGTCTTTGCTTGTTATGGCTTATTCCCGCCTCTCTCTCCTGAGGACCCCTACACCTAGCCTTATATAGTTAGGGTAGTCTGGCCTCAAGTCGAGTTGTAGTCAGTTTGGAGTACCAGATCATAGCCGATGTGGAGTCTATCGTCGTGTAATCTTCGCACCGTATCCAAACTTCCTTAGATATCAGGCATACTCAAGTCGGTTTCCTCGTAACGGGAACACGATCGAGTCCTTCCTAATATGGAGTTATCCTTTCCGCGTATATCTTATCCCTTATAATTGGGCCTGTGATATCCGGAATCTCTGCATGTCGTTAGAACATATCCTTCACGTATCCTCTGTGGACACATACCCCATATTTAGATATTTGACATCGTCACAGCTCGATATGAGGGTTTTACTGCAATTTATACTCCATTGATGGTATGAGGGTTCCTTTCATCTTGACAATTTTGCAGGAGCAGCTTCAACCATGTCGTGGAATTTAATTACCTTTGAAATTGGTAGGTTGAAGTACATGATGGCTACAAGTGCAAGTAGCTCTTTCAATAAGCATTGTTTGCCGAATTTTGTATTCTAGGTGGAGCATATCAAATATCCATGATATAAGCTCTTCGCTATCTAACAAGCACCACATGTAATGTTTTGGTTTATACCGTTTCATGATTCAGCATTTGGATCATAAGTGATTTGCTTGCTTCATGAGAAGCATTTGGATAAGATTGTTCCAGTATTTCTTGTTCAGATTAGTCTGTTGGACTTTCGAAGCACAAGGTCTATTGATGAAGACTTATTTTGAGGAGGTTTTGATATTTTGGCTACACGATGGATCTGTCTCAAGGTGGAGATTTTTAAAAAATGATGCGAATTTGTTTCAATTTTATTTCCAACTCAAATTCAGAGTTCTATTCCTGTACAGAGTCCTTTATATTCTACTATAAATATGTACCTGTAGTCCAAGAATACAGCTAACGGCAAAAAGGCAGAAAGACGAAAGAAGAGAAAAGATGGACTCATTGTAAACATCTCCTCATATAATGATATTTGCCTTTGTCCGTACGTGGTTTTTTTTGAAAGGGTTTTTCACATAAAATACATGTCTCCTACTTCCTTTAACCATATACTTTTGTCGTGCGTTTTGTAACAGTAACTGATAAAACTGAAAATAAGTGATATTCATTGGACTAGCAACACCTTCTCGAGTAAAGGCTTTCACAACGGGTTGATCAAAGTGAGGATCCCAAATCGCATGAGCAATAGGTCTTATGTTTAAAGGATCATGTATCCATAATTCAAAATTTCATTGCCAAGTATATGAAACAGATTTCCTGACTTCTATAGAAAGATTATTGCTAATTGCCCAAAGTGAGAAGTAAAAATATTCTAATAAAGACATTCCACGGTAAAATCAACTAGACATTTAATTGTAGAATTTCAAACTAGTGTTTTCTACGTTAGCATAGATTCAGTGACTAGAACGAAAGGGACTCCAATCTTCCATTCAGTCTATGATCCCAATAAAATAAATGCTAAATTTTGGAAAGGTACACAGCTTTATTAACTAAGGTTTTTTTTCTCTTTGTCAAGGCTATGTTTAGCTCGGGTAGTAGGCCATTCGTGGCCCGTTTGAACTAAGCCTTGCCCATCTTACCCAAGACCCACCATAGGCCCAACACAGCAAGGCCAAACTGTCGTCAAAAAGGGAAAACAAATCAAATCAAGCCAACCATGTTGCAGGGATCGATGGGATTGACCATGCTTTTGCAAGGCACGCTGCCATTATCGCCATACGATCGCTTGGTGAGATTAGATCTTGTTTTTCTGTCCACTGCTTCTTGATTTGAGCTTGCCCGCGCACTTGTTCTGTCTCTCGAACGGCATAAATTATGGAGGTAGACACATGCACAGCTATAATTTATGGCATTCGTAGGAACAAGTTCACCAACTCGCGATAGGGTGAATTGTTCTTGAAAGACAACCCGAAGGTCTATCCATATTATGATAAGTTATTGACTTAGTTTTAGTTAGGAGTGCTCAGGCTTCAGTTTGATTTAAAAGATAGGAGTGCTCAGGTTTAAGTTTGATTTAAATTGAAATCGAGTTTGATTTTAGTTGAATTTCAAATAGAAGCAATTTGAGTTGTTTTCAGTCAGGAACGGCACTACTGGCCTTGTAATGGCGGTACTGCCGTCCGGCGGCACTACCGGCCTATGGCGGCAGTAGTGCCGGCAAGCGACGTCTCTGGGTTGAGTGAAATCGACACTACCAGCCAAAGGGTCGATACTACCGATCGAGCGGCACTACTGGCTACTGGCCTTTCTGAGCCAGTAGTTATTTTCTAGAGCGAGGTGTCTCGAGGGTTTCAATGCAACCGGCACTTCCAAAGGTCAAAGTGTGGTAGTACTGGACTTGCGGTACTAGCAGGCTACGGCTGGCAATAGTGCCGATGTTATGAACAAGATCTGATTTATTTTAAGCAATTGTTGATTAATTCCATATCTTTTTGGATATTTCTATGTGATTTGTTTGATTGTCTTTGATGGCTGCAGGACAACGGTGCTAGATCATAGTGACGCGAAGGATGATCGGGATTAGGTGAGGTGCGTCGTGGTCCAGACAGTTTGGGATCATCGGAGGATGACCGGAGATAGAGTTGCTACGAGTTTAAAAGGCAAGGGTACGGCTGGGATGCTAACTTGGAGCTGCTCGAATCAAGGAGAGCCGTTGGATTGCGGCTTAGAGGATAGAGTAGTAGTCAAGTTAGTTTGCTTTAAGAATCATGCAAAACCCGTTATGTTATTGGGTTGCGGGTTAACTCATGTATAAATGAGGGAGTAAATCTTAACCCTTGATGAGGTTTCTTGAGGGCTAATAAGGTCATCTAAGAGTGAAGATTACTCCGAAATTGCTATAAATAGAGGGGAGAGGGGTGCCTCTCTTTTAAAGGTTATGTGTGCTCCTTTTAGCTTTGCCCACTTTATTGTGAGGCTTTGTAAACCTTCCCCTAAAAAATAAAAGTTTGATTTCCTTACTTTTGAATTTACTTTTAGCATTTCGATTATGCTTTAATTTTAGCACTTAAATTCTGCATTTTACTTTCTACAATTTGATTTATTGCAATTTACATTCCGATCATTTAGGTTTGCCTTCCTTCCTTTTAAATGCTTATGGATTTTATACCTAGAATGAATGATTGATGGGGGAATCTTTTTCATATCATATCCTCATCATCTGGGCAGTATTTTGCAAGAACTCGATATTTTTGCTCAATCTTTGTAGATCGCATTAAGGCTTTTGTTTCTTGTATTCTTACTTGCTGTGATAAGTAGGAGGATATTCAAGATCACCTTGATTATCAAAACCCTACGAGCAAGTTCAAGACCAAGACTTTGTTTTTGCCTGGTTTTAATTCACTCTTCCTTTGAATTGGAAAAGGTCGAAAATTTGATGTCAATCCTTTGGATTGAATGTTGGAATAAGTTCTTAACCTCCATAAGAAGGTGTATACAAAGTTTCATGGATGTTGGTCCAACCGATCTAAAGCTTCATCGTTTTGGGTTTTGAGATCGTGTTGTTTTGCCCTATGTTCTTGAAGCCGGCACTACCGCCTAAAAAGAGCCGTTCGCTACCGGTCAAAATAGATTTTTCTATTTTTACTGTTTTGCATTGAATTGTTTGAAGTGATGTTTTAGTTAGATTCATTTCAAAAGGAAAAAATTTATTTGAGATCATTGAGCGCCTCGCCCCTCGGCATTTTGGTGCTTCGTTCTTTGGAATTCTGGTGAGATTCATGGTACAGTATACTTACATGGATAGAATACATAACCATCTACGTGCCCCTTTCCACCCCATCGCAGCAAAGATGGCGTTCAATTCAATATGGCGCGTGGCGAGCTGTCCATTAGTTTCCCCCCCAAAATTCATAGCCATCGGCAGTCGCAGCCGCGGCATGCGCAGCGAGGCCACCACATCGGCGGCTGCGACGGCCAACAGCACCCAAACGCGCACCACCCCTCCGCAGCTGAGCTCGGCGCCTTCGCTTCCGTCGCCGGCGCTTCCGCCTCCTCCAGCGCGTCCGCAAGCCTGCATACCAAACCAATGTTCACACGTCAGGACGAAGACGACGACGAGTCTAAGTGTTAAAGAAACCATACATGCCGTGCAAACGATAAGATCACGCACGTCGGGAAGACGACGGAATGCTTGCTTTCGCCGGAGACGCTCTCGATGGTCGCGAACCTGACGGACTTTCGGTTCTTGCCGCTGCCGACGCTGCACCTCGCGCAGTCGTTCCTCACGCACAGCCCCCCGCTGGCGTCTCCCGCCGACACCTCATTGACTGCGGGCAGCTTCCACACCTCGCGGCCCGTGGAGGGGAGGCGGTGGAACCCCCTCGCGGCGTCGTAATAGAGTTCGCTGTAGAGCGCGCCGATATCACCGGAGTGGCCGAGCTGGATGCTGAAGAGCGAGTCGTTGGAGGTGACGCTCCACTCGGCGGGGCTTGTCGACCGCGTGCGGAACATCGACGACGGGAGCCTCCTCGGGTCGTAACCGTTGGCGCCGCAGCCGCCAGCGTGATGTCCCTGCGCCATCATCATCTGGACCGCCGGTGGCTGCGTGGCCGACACGAACTCCAGGAATGAAGAGCAGTCGTGGTCCGGCTCGGCAGCAGCCTCCAGCTGGAAGAAACTTTCGTAGGAAGACGTGGAGGAGAAAGACGACTGCTTGTCGAGCTCCGAGACGGGGATGCTCTCGCAGGACGACTTGTTGGACAGCGGCAGGTAGATCGTGGACGACGAGGACGTCGACGACAGCGACCGCGAGGCGGCCAGCGAGGAGAAGGAGTAGGAGTAGGACAGCTTGCGGTCGTGGATGGGCTCGGCACGGCCGCGGCTGCAGGAGTAGGACAGCTGCCTCCTCAGCGCCGGCGCCGGCGCGGTGGTCGCAGCAGTACCGTTCCTCTGATCCGTGGGTGCCATGGGTGCGTCCCGCGATCGAGGTTGTGGGCGTGGCTACTCCGTCCTTGATTAAGAATGCAGAAGGCAGCGACAACGCCGCTGGTCTGCATGAGAGAGACGATCGACGGTGCTAAGAAAACAAATCAAACCAAATTGGAGACGAGAAAAGAACATAATCAAGTGCAGAAACAACGTATTACGATCCTACCTGCGAAGAAGAACAAGGTGGGCATGAGTAGGGTACAGGGTGTAATGGCCGGAGCTCGGCGAATTGGCCGGCGAGAGCAAATCAAGAAATGGAGCTCCGACAAGAGACATGGATGGCCGGGCTCGCTTTCATATACTTGGCATCGATCAACGAGGAGGCGGCAGCGGCCGTTAATTGCAGGCAAAGTGGGCGCTGCCGTTTAGCTGGTAATTAACCAAGCCTACTTTTGGCATGAAAGGAGACAAAAAAAAACAGACGCAAAAAACCAACCGATCGACAGCTTCGAACCATCCTAGCTAGACTTACAAATGGCTACGGCCTAAATAAGAAGGGCAGATATACAGACGGTCAGAGAAGCATGGTATGTATGCACGAACGGTGTCATCCTTAACCCTGGCGAATGGCCAACGTTTCTTCTCAGCTTTCCTCTCACGTGTGCCATCATCAAACTGCATGTATAAAGTCTTCATGGGGAAACTGAGAAGCTGAAAAGGGCACAGTATTTGCGCACCCGGTGTCTCGTTTATACTCCCTCCGTTTATTTTTATAAATTGTATTTTGACTTTGCACAAGGATTAAGGTTACATTAAAATTAAAAAAGGTACGAGAGAAAATAACTTAGATGCCCTCACTTAATTATCTTGGATGAGCCTCACCCCAAAGCTGACTATCCCCTTGGAGCAACCACTCTGAGTAGGAGTAGGGTGGTGCCAAAATTACAACTCCATATAAAGTGTTAAGATATGATAAAACTCTGGGTCCTAGGTGTTTAAATATGTTTGAAGTCTGTCTTGTTGTGGGCGAATTCAAATATATCTCTTATGGGTTTCTACTATAAATATAATACTCTATTGTACAAGAATTAATATAATAAATTGAGAGTTTTGACTTCCTATATTGTGTGTGCTCTGTAAGTTTTGCCTTACTATATTGTGTGTGCTCTCCATGATTATTCTTGCTATTTGATCGGTGTATTGCGTTTGATCTACAACGGTCGTCATCGTTTTATAACAGTTATCAGCACAACTCTCTCCAAAAGCCGAACAGATCAATCTTGTTCTTTGTGCTAATCAAAATTTGATCTATATGCTCGGTTCATGTATATAACTTAGTACTTCGTATATTAAGCTTGGAAGATTTTCCGGGCTCTGGCTGCGTCCACGTCACCTTCGGCACAACGTGGCCTCTCCGCGCGCGGGCGCGTCGCGCGTGCCGGAGCGCCGTGCTTATGCCTCGCACGCGGAGAGGCCACGTCGCCCACGTGGCTCACCCGCTTGCACAGCTTATATATTTTAATGGCGTTCTTAAGCAAAAAGAGATGCATGGCGCGGTGGTAACGTGCCTTGGCCCGCGCTGGCTAGGTCGCGCGTTCGAGTCCCCTCCCCCTTCCGAGCGTGTTGCTCTGTTTTTTTTTTTGCCGCGTGACGCGTGTGTGCGAAACGATGCCCTCCGTCCGTTCCCCTCGCAGAAATCGCCGCCCCCCGCCCCGCTTTCTCGCCCTCACCCTCTCCTCCTCGGCCTTCGCCGCCGAGCTCCTGCGCCTTCCCCCTTCCGCTCTCAGCTTCTCCGCCCGCGCTCAGCCTCGGTTAATTTTTTTGGCCGCGGTCGTGCCTCACGCGGCGTGCGCCGCGAGCGCAGCAACAAACCCTAGCTCCCTCCCAGTCCAAGATGGGCGGCCAACGGCGGCACTCCAGCTCAGGCCATAGCCGCCGCCAACTTGCCGGCGTCTTCGCCCTCCTCCTCCTGCTGTCCCGCTTGCATTCTATTCTAAGACTTAGATGATACACTGGAGCTCTTTTAGTATTATCATGCTTCTTTTTATTCTCTATTGTCTCTCTCTCTCCGTGTGCTGCACTTGTATGATGTTAGGCCAAATACCCCGGAAAAGCAATTACAATGCAATTCTTAAAGTCTTTGTACTTAAATTTTGATTAGATTTTCCCGTGGCCACATATTTAATTCCGCAAACTATGTGTAGAGGTCCTTGCACTCCAAGGGGATTTTTGCGCACGGCGGGAGCAGTTAAACCTCCTGCTAGTGTTCTTGAGTCGAAGGTTGAATGCAGGCCTTCTGCTCATGCTGTTGGTAACTTCTCTAAGCGTAGATCAGCAGTGCTAACACTATTGCAGAAAGGAAAAGGTAGCCACCTACTTTTATACCGCATCAAGCTCTATCCTTTTTTCTTTTCTTTGGTTAAGACTTAAGAACATATGTTTGTATCTGCAGACGAAAACTATTTACTGTAGAAAGGGCTACTTGACTTTTAAGATGTAGTGTTTTGAGGAGTAAACTACTAAACTTACTATGTTGAATACAGAAGAAAAGCTCTCTGTACTTTAGCTCATTCTTGTACAAGAGGCGAAAAAAACAAAAAAAGTGACTCTACTAATGACTTTCTTTGGAACACGCTGATCATATTGTGGCGTGTGCCTTTTTGCTTGCTGAGTAAACATGGTTGGTACTCAGATGTTTCAGAAAGTTGTGTTTAGTACACACAAGGCAGACAAAAGGCCAAGAGTGATAGCTTTTGTCACATTCTTTCCATGCTTAATATTTCGCCCATCTTTACTACATAAGTCATTTTGGATTTTGATCACTTAACAGTTCTTTGGGCTGCGTTCAAAGTCCTTCCTTTCTGATTTGGTGCTGGCTGGGGAGCAATTTTGCCATGGGGACTGGTCAAAGATAAAAAAGAAGTATTGTCCTTTCAACGAGGGGGAACAGCTTCTTTTTTGCTTCTCCTCTGCATATATTGTTGCCTTGCTGCATAAGCCAATGGATCATAAGAGGTGAACCCCTTTGTACTATTCTAATATTTACATTCTATTTTTCAAACTTTAGGATTTATAATGTTTGTTCTGTTTCAGGATTGATGTTACAAATCAAATCTGTGATATGCCTATTGACTGGGCCTTGGGTGTTTTCATTATGTAGAAGACATTAAACTGGACAGAGTACTCGAATTCATCAATTTCGTATCTAAACAACTATGACTCTTCTGGGTTGGTTTCACTTCTCTTCATTGCTACTGTGGTTGTATTTACATCATGCTCCATCCTGAAGAGAAGGCCTCATCTGAAGACAATATTCGACGTGGAGAAAGACCAGTACATCATAAGTTCATAACCAGGATTAGCCGATGAGCCTTACGCGTTGTTGCTGGGAGTTGGAGTTCCTACGATGGGGCTCTCAGTGATTGTGTATGCAAATTTTCCTAAGCTGATTTTTTTTTCTCGGCAGCCGTTCTATGGTTCGACATGCTGCCTCGAAGAATTGATCATGAGCGTAAGCAACGGTTTACTGCAATACTTGCACCATACATACTCAATGCTGTCTTGGTCTCAGACTGTTGCTAATGTAATCACAATTTTGTGCTCTGCAAATCTTCAGAAATAGTAACGTACGGTGTGTCCTGTTATGTGCATTAGTAGATTAAAATGATCAATACCAGTTCTTTACACCCAAGAGCAGATCGCCTGCGAGTCTGGTCAGCAAATCTTTTTGCGTTTAGTTGTTACATGATTTTGAAGGAGTCCTAAATCGCATGGATCGAGTGTACGAAATGGATCGCTGTTGACTTGGATCTTATTATTTCATAGTTTAACATTAAAAAGATCGTAATGTGCACGCACGCGTCATGTAAATAGTAAAATCGAGCACCGTAGGCCCGTTGGAATGAATACTCCATATATTATATGCTGTAGGTTTTTGGTTCGCTCGACGCCATGTGCTGACGCGCTCGTTCCGTAATGCGCCACATCACCCGGCCTACGCACTCACGTAGACGGCTGAACTAATTTCGTCTATTGGGCGAACGCGTCGCACCGCATGTCGCAGCGATAGCGTGCTGCGTCCGTGCCTAGATGATCGCGTGCTCGAGTCCCCACGCACGTTCCTTTTTTTAATGAAAAAGCCCTAAAAAAATTACATAATTACATCCAGGTACATTCCTTTATGGGAAGATTCTTGAGAATTCCAAAATTATTTTTTTACCCAAAAGCCCCTCAAAAATACTGAATTTATAGAATTACATCCAGGTACATTTCTTTGCGGGAAGGCACCCAAAAATTTTGAAATTAGTTTTTTTTACCCAAAGGTCCCTAAAAAGTTAAAATTACAACTAGGTCCAATTTCCCCCTAAAATGCTCCTTACATTAAATATGAAATGCGTTTTTTTCGAGTTTACATAATTATATCCAGTACATTTCTTTGCGGGAGGGCTCTCGAAAATTTTGAAATTAGTTTTTTTTTTTGCCCAAAGGTCCCTAAAAAATGAAATTACAACTAGGTCCAATTTTCCCCAAAAATGCTTCTTACATTAAATATGGAATGCGTCTTTTCCCTGCTGGGCGTGTGGCGGCTGACGCGACGTGCGCCGCGCCCACGCATCTAGTATCTATTAAAGCTGAAGAGATTGGCACTCATTCGGCCGACCCACATCATCCCCGCGTGTAAGAGCCATTCGATCGTGCTTCGGTGGTCGAGATTGCCTCGCCGCTCGCGTCGACGGCCAGCCAGCGATTTCTTGCTCTGTCCGGCTCTTTGCTTCTCCCATACGTGCTGCTTACGTACCGCCCTTCGCGATGGTTCTTGCTGTCGTTTCTTCGATCCTCAGCCACCGACACTAAGCCGCTGTTCGGCTGCTTCATCCTCCACGCCGCGGTGCTCCCAACCGATTGCTCTTCCGCTGCATCCGATTCCACGGTCCTCATCTTCCTCGGTTTTCCACCTTATTTTGATTTCGTTGCTTTTCTGACTTATCTTGATTTGCCCCATCTTCATTTGTGTATGGCCATTTTCCTTTGGACGCAGGTCATGTTGGCCTTGATCTTGACTGAGTTCTCTTTTCTACCAAAGAATCGCTTCTCTCTGTTTATGCAGAACAACAGAACTTCGGCAATATTTGGTATCTTCAGAAAACCTCAGAAGATTAATATCGACAACAGAGTATTGTCGCTGCTCCTGAAACTTCAGAGAAACTCAATAGAATCTGGACTCACGCTGCTGCTGCTGAAACTCGATTGCAACCTGCACACCAAGAAAACAGCAACAACTTGCCAGACAACAAAGCGCCAGCAAGAAAATATAGCAGATCAAAAAAACAGAGGTTTTGGTGCTGCCTCCAACTACGCAGCGTTTTCTGATGTATATTCTCCTTTTTATAGTGCCAAAATACAGATAAGTTGAGATTACATATTCAAAGTAATTTATTCCGACTGAAACTACTAATCGGCTTTTCTGTTACTCTATCTGACAACAGTAAACTAAGCGGACTCTGTAACCGTATTTGAAACGACAAAAACAGAACTGAAAACAGATAAACCTCCAGCTATCAGGATTACAAATAACATTCTCCCCCTTAATCCTGATTTCCTCCTGTGACGTTTCTGACGCCGACCACCTCCCGCATCTCAACAAACTTTACCCTGGCGAGTGCTTTGGTCAGGATATCAGCCCTCTGTTCTTCTGAGCTCACATGTTCCACTGTCACCAAACCATTTTCAACGCATTCCCGGATGAAATGATATTTTGTGTCAATGTGTTTACTTCTTCCGTGGAACACATGGTTCTTCATGAGAGCGATAGCTGACCTGTTGTCTACTCGCATCTTCACTGTCTTTGGTGCTTGGCCGGTTAGAGTGCTGAGCAAGTCTCTCAACCACATGGCTTGACATGCCACTGCAGTGGCTGCCATGAACTCTGCTTCGCAAGAAGACAACGCCACCGTCTTCTGCTTCTGAGAGCACCAAGCAATTGGACCACCTGAGTAATACAAAACCATACCGGTTGTGCTTCTTCGATCATCAAGGTCCCCGGCGAGATTTCTATCACTATAGCCAATCAGCTCACCATCTCCTTTGCTATTGTATGTGATGCCAAAATCTACTATCCCCTTGACATACCGGAGGATCTGCTTCACAGCCGTCATGTGACTTTGTTTTGGCTCCTGCATGTATTTGCTTACCATGCCGACTGAAAAACTCAAATCCGGTATGGTATGGAGCAAATACCTTAGACACCCAATCAGTCGCCGATAAGCAATTGCATCAACTGGTTCTACTTCTTCATCCTTAGTCAAATGCAACTTCGGTAACATCGGATATTTTGACGGGTTGCAATCCATCATTCCGGCCTGCTGCAAAACTCTTTTAGCATAACCAGTCTATTTTATGGTTGTCTCACTGCAGCCTTGCTGTACTTCAATTCCGAGATAGTAAGAAAGGAGTCCCAAATCACTCATTTCAAACTGCTTCTTCATTTGCTCTTTGAAGATCTGAATTTCTTTCTTACTATCACCTGTAACAATTAAATCGTCTACATATACTCCGATGATCAACAATCCATCTCTGGTGCTTCGCTTGTATACAGCCTGTTCTTGCGGACATCTACTAAAGCCCAGCTCCTTCAGCGTGTTGTCTAGCTTAATATTCCACACTCTCGGTGCTTGCCGCAAACCGTAAAGTGCTTTGGACAGCTTATATACCTTGTTTTCTTTCCTAGCAACCACGAAACCTTCTGGTTGAGTTACATAAACCTCTTCTTGAATGTCTCCATTTAGAAAAGCTGATTTGACGTCAAGGTGATGTACTTGCCACCCTTCTCGAGCTGCCATGGCTAACAGTAGCCTCACTATTTCCATCCTGGCAACCAGGGCAAAAACTTCCTCAAAGTCAATCCCTTTCTGCTGCACATATCCTTTGGCGACCAATCTCGCCTTATGCTTGACCACTTCACTGGCTGCATTCTTCTTCAATTTGAACACCCATTTTAAACCAATTGGCTTTGCTCTATCTGGTATATCCACCAGTGTCCACGTTTTTTTTCTTTTCTATTGAGTCGAACTCACTTTTCATCGCTTTTGTCCACTCTTTGTCTCTTATTGCTTCAGAGTACACTGTCGGCTCATTGTCAGGAGTTGTCCAAGGAAGAAGAAGAACATGACATACTCAGCGGCAAGAATACCGGTTCAGCGACTTTGCTTAAAGGAGATCCAACGGATCAGATTTAATCTTGCTTGAGTAATGATCATCGGATGGTTGAATGAATGTAAACAGTAATTACCAACAAGTTAGATTATTGTCTGACGTCATTAGCCTTTAGTTTACTGAGTTTGTTATGTTTACCGTTCAGTTTTTACCTGGGTGGATCGATGTAATGGGTATAAAACCCTGTGAACAACTGGAGAATGAAACAGAATGGATATTCCACATCTAGAGTCTTCTTAGTTAGTTAGAGTAGTCCATATGTTTTTGCTTGTTTCTGATCTTTGTGCTACCGTTTCTGATTCTTTTCCGGAGTTCTGATTGACTGTTTTATTTGGATTTGGTTCGGATTTCTTGAGGGTCCTGACAAATTGGTATCAGAGCACTTCGTTTCTTGGCGTGTGGATCTGGATTTAGGGTTTCTGGAATGAGGTTGGTTCATCTGTAAAATCCCTCAATCTGTGGAGAGTTTTCAGATTGGTGGATATTAACAAGGGATCTGTGCTATCGAGTGACGATGGATGTACAGGAAGAGATTGAGAAAATCCAGGTAAGTCTTGCAGACCTGGAGTTGCTTCGAACGGATGTGGCGGAAATCAAGTCGATTGTGTTGCGTTCACCACAATAATTGGGTGATTCTAGGGAGAATAGGAGCGCATCGGTAGTCTTTGAGGAGATGGCGCCCCAAGGACATTTCATTCAGAATCCTCAGGTGAACTCGGCAACTTACTCTCATGCTCATCTAAACACTCAAAGATTTCTGGATTCTCAGAGTATGGCTAGTAGTTGTATGTCGGTTTTCACTTCAGCTATCAGGACTTCTTCACAGCAAAATGTTAGAACGTATGGAGGGTTTGGGTTTGGCACAAATGACACTTTCTCACAAGTTCAACCGTCCATGTTGCCGATTCAAAATAGTCTCCAATTAGGAAGTGGTCCCAATCTCTATCAGCAGATAAGATCTGGAACAACTGGCTATCTTCCTCCAGCACCCACTTATCAACATCCAGTCCTTTCTCAAAACTTGGGTTCGGGAGGAGTTGGTCCTGGTGGTATGTCTTTTCCAACTCATCATCATCCGGGAATTCAAATCTTTGATGCACAAAGAAACATGTATATGGGAGATGTCAGCAATTCACATCATTATGCTGAAGCAGTTATCAAAGGGCCAAAGCTTGAGTTACCAATATTTTCTGGAGATGATCCGATGGGGTGGATTGATCAATGTGAGAAGTTCTTTGAGATGGCAGGCACTCCTCTTGAGCAGTGGGTGAATCTGGCAATTGGGCATTTATCAGGCAGGGCTAATACATGGTTCAGAGGGACTGGAATTGCTTGGCAGTCTTTATCTTGGCATCAATTTAGTGCTATCCTTTGTGACCGATTCTCAGATGCAAGTACACATGAAGCCGTTGAGAAACTACAAGGGATTAAGCATATAAGCACTGTTGGGAACTATATTGATTATTTTGAAAAATGTGTGGAGCTTGTTAAAAGAGACCATGCTTTTCTACAAGAGACATATTTGCTGAGTTGTTTTATTGGGGGTCTTAAGGAGGAGATCAAATATAAGGTGAGTACTCATCAACCTAAGGGGCTGCTTGAAGCCTATTGGTATGCTAAGCTAGAGGAGAAGGTAGCTGGTGCAAGAAGAACCAATCAGATCAGTGGAGCATTAAGGTCAAAAGTGAATGTACCTTCGGAAGCAGTGAGCATTCCAAAACTCAAGGTAGATAACAAAGAGAATCAAAAGAGCAGTGCACCAGGTAAACTTGGGAAAATAGGCTGGCATTGCAATGAACCATGGTATCCGGGACATAATCAAAATTGTAGGGTCAGAAATGCTTTACATACTCTTTTGATGCAAGGAGAAGAGAGGAATGTAAGTACTGATGAGGAAGATACTTCTGGGGAATTGACTGGTTGTACAGCAGCTCTTGGAAGTCCGGACCATGTAAAGAGTATGGACAAACCTGAACAGCTAATGCAGATTTCATTGTATGCAGCTCATGGTATAAGAGGGCCAGTAACCTTTTCACTTGTGTTATGCGTTGGAGGAAAAAGAGCAATAGCTCTAGTGGATAGTAGGAGTACTCACTCCTTCATGGATTATGACTTCACTTTGGAGAAGGGATATTCTCTGAGTTCTATGCCGTGTAAGAAGGTTACAGTTGCAGGAGGAGAACTGACATCTGACGCCAAGGTAGAGAATTTGTCATATGATATTCAAACTACTCCATTCATCGCCACTTTTAAGATGCTTAAGTTGGGGAATTATGACATAATTCTTGGTGCTGATTGGATTTATGATCACAGCCCTATTGCATTAGATCTTAAGGAAAAAGTACTTACTATCAACAAAGATGGCCGGCTGATCAAATTCCAAGATTGTACTCAACCCACAATTAATTACATGCTGAATGCTGGGCAGCTGCAGAGAATGGTTAGGAAAGGTGTAAGTGGATTGTTTGTTCAAGTAAACTCAATAGAACAAGAAATAAAGGAATCAGTAAAGCCGCTCGATCCAGAAATAGAAGCAATTCTCAATACTTATGCTGATGTTTTTGCTGAAATAGAGGGATTGCCGCTCAAAAGAGAATGTGACCATGTGATCCCTCTGAAAGCTGAAGCTGAACCACCAAATTTGAGGCCCTATCGTGTACCACATCATCTGCGGACAGCCTTGGAAGACATAATCAAGGATATGCTGAAAATAGATTTTCTGAGGAAGTTCATCTTGGTGTTCTTTGATGATATCTTAATATACACTAAGAGTTTCAGTGATCATTTGAACCATTTGAAGATAGCATTGCAAGCTTTAAAGAAATGGAGGCACTACTTGCTAGGAAACAAGGCGATCAACAAAACCGATCAACAAAGTTTAAAATACATAGCATCACAAAAACTAGTTGAGGGAATTCAGCACAAACTGATGCTGAAGTTATTGGAATTTGACTTTCAAATAGAATATAAAAAAGGGAAAGAGAACTTGGTAGCAGATGCTCTGTCCAGCATTGATCATCAATCCATTGAGGTTGAATCTTGTGCTGCTATCACATATGTTATTCCGGAGTGGGTTATGGATGTTAAAGCAAGTTATGAGCATGATCCAGTGGCGGAAAAAAATCTCGAGGGACCATCAAAGTGAACAGGACCCTAATAGCAAGTTCAGAGTAGAATCTAGATTTATTAAATACAAAGGGCGACTCTATGTGGGTAAAAACGCTGTTCCAACTCCAGGCTTACCACTAGTTGATGCAAATGGTAGAATTAAGGTGGAGCTGATTACTATACTAGATAGAGGAATCGTTCCCAGAAACGGAGTAGCTGTGGTGCAGTGGCTTATCCAGTGGTTGAATATGTCTGAGAAGATGCCAATTTTATTTAGAAGACCTTTGCTGATTTTCAGACTTGAGGGCAAGTCTTGTTTCAATCGGGGGGAAATTGTCAGGAGTTGTCCAAGGAAGAAGAAGAACATGACATACTCAGCGGCAAGAATACCGGTTCAGCGACTTTGCTTAAAGGAGATCCAACGGATCAGATTTAATCTTGCTTGAGTAATGATCATCGGATGGTTGAATGAATGTAAACAGTAATTACCAACAAGTTAGATTACCGTCTGACGTCATTAGCCTTTAGTTTACTGAGTTTGTTATGTTTACCGTTCAGTTTTTACCTGGGTGGATCGATGTAATGGGTATAAAACCCTGTGAACAACTGGAGAATGAAACAGAATGGATATTCCACATCTAGAGTCTTCTTAGTTAGTTAGAGTAGTCCATATGTTTTTGCTTGTTTCTGATCTTTGCGCTACTGTTTCTGATCCTTTTCCGGAGTTCTGATTGACTGTTTTATTTGGATTTGGTTCGGATTTCTTGAGGGTCCTGACATTCATCCACCGTTGTCAAGTATAATTCATCATAAGATTGCATGCCTTTTGTTTCTTCATAAATCTCTGCCAAAGATCTGTATCTCAAGGGTGCTGAATAAGGCGACGAAGTAAGGGGCGTACTTGTTGCAGATTGCTGTGGTGATGGAGTAATAGACTCGGTTGACGGTGATGCAGATTCTGCTCCCACTCCAGGAGTCATATGGGAACCCAATTCAACTGGAATTTGACTTCCCTCATCGAGCATCTCTGTACCTGAGGCTTGTTGCGGTGGGTCTTGAGATGGTGACTCCACTGCATCACTTTCTGTCGGATAATGAACAGTGAAGTCTGCTGCAAGTTCTTCGCCTTCTGTTAGCCACTCCCAGCTGCATTTTTTGCTCTCATCAAAGATCACATCTCGACTCCCGCAGACCCTTTTCTTTTCTGGATCTAGAAGTCGGTGTGCTTTACACCCTTCCTCAACACCGAGATATATCATCCGCTTGCTCCTATCATCAAGCTTCCGCGTATGAACTGAAGGTACCTTGGCATAAGCAATACAACCGAATATCTTGAGATGTTCAAGATTCGGCTTTCTTCCTTTCCAGTTTTCATTAGGAGTTGTATGCTTCAAGGCTTTGGTTGGCACACGATTTAAGATATAAACTGCATGTCTCACTACTTCAGCCCACATAACTCCAGGAACTGACATTGTCTTGAGTAGGCTTCTAGTCACAGCAAGCACTGACCTATTGCGACGTTCCACAACACCATTATGTTGAGGTGTGTAGGGCGCAGTGAGTTGCCGCTGTATTCCCTCATCGGCACAAAAATCAGTGAATTGTTGTGACACGAATTCACCTCCTCTGTCTGTCCGGAGAATTTTCAGCTTGTGCCCACTTTCATTTTCAGCAAGCATTTTGAATCTCCTGAATGCAGTGAATGCCTGGTCTTTCGCCTTTAAGAAATATACCCACATATAACGGCTTCGATCGTCTACCAATAGCAAGAAGTAGCGATTACCTGCAGTCGTTTGTGGTGTAATTGGCCCGCAAAGATCAGCATGTACCAACTCCAGCAGCTCCTCCCCTCGATACAATGATTGCAATGGAAAAGGCTGTCGGTATTGCTTTGTGAAGATGCACCCTTCACATACTTGTGTTTGGTGCTGAATCTTTGGCACTCCCCGTACCATGTTCTTGACCACCATAGCTCTCAGAGCTTGGAAATTCAAGTGGCCCAACTGAGCATGCCACAACCACCCCGGTTCATCAATTTTGGCTATGAGACAAACAGGCTTGGCAATATTCAGCATCACTTTATATAACCGATTACCTGAACGCTTCACCCTCATGAGAAGCTTGCCTTCTTGGTCGTGAATGTATAACAAATCTTGCTCAAGAATCACTTTGCATCATGCCTCTGTGATCTGACCAAGACTTAGAATATTGCCACATAGATTTGGAATATAATACACTTCACCAACAAGCCTATGCTCGCCATTGTTGCACTCTAGTAGCACTGCGCCTTTTCCCATGATTTGCACCGTTGAACCATCTCCAAACCGGACTTTTCCGACAATACTTTCATCTAGTTTGGTAAAGTAGGAGCGTTGGCCGGTCATATGATTACTTGCTCCATTATCTAGATACCACAATCCCTTCTCCTTTTGATCTTCATTCAACAAGATCATCTCTTCATTGCGCAAAGACAAATCATCACTGCATTGCTCACAAACTGTCAAGAGAAGTGCTGGTTCATCTTCCTGGGCCTTGGTCAGATTAACTTCCTCTTCTTTGCGTTTGGGTAGCCGACATCCCGAAGCATAATGCCCAAATTTGTCGCAATTGAAACACTTGATGTGGCTTTTATCTCTCGCAGTGCCGCTTGAGTCATGCCGACCTCCATTGGAGCTGCCACTTAAGCCTCTGCCGGATCTCCCTCTGCCGCGTCCTCGGCCACGCCACTTACCACGTCCATAACTACCATCCTTGCTGGAATTCATGCCTCTACCATCCGAGGTTCCATGTTTGCTGTGTCCAGCCTTCTGCTGAGATTGCCACTTAGATTGAGTAAGCAACAATTGCCCTTCAGAGCTTGGAGAATTGCCCCCTGATCGTGAACGAACACGTTCTTCATACGCCTTAAGTCGCCCGATTGCTTCCTCAAAGGGCATATCATCAAGATCTGAATATTGCTCAATTGATGCCACAAGCTGGAAGAATTTTTCTGGCACCGAATCAAGCAATTTCTTGACTAAGGCTGCATCTTCAAGAACAGCACCCAGGCTGCTGAACTTCGTAGCCATGCTGCTCAATTTTCCCGCGAACTCATCAATTGAGTCTGCTTCCTTCATGTGCAAGACCTCAAATTCGCTCTTCAGAGTTTGAAGCCGTGCCTTCTGCACCCGATCTGTGCCCAAAAATCTGATCTTCAAAGCTTCCCAAACCTCCTTTGCATCCTTCTTCTTGGCTACTTGAAGGAGGACGTCTTCCGGGATGCACTGGAACAAAAAAGCTTTCGCCTTCTTGTCTACCTTCGCTTCAACGGCTACACCAGCCGCTGGTTCTGCCGCTTCCCAGATACCATGGGCATCCATTATGGCCGCCACCTTGATCGCCCAGTGGTGTAGCTGGACGCCGTTAGCATCGGGAAAGAAAACGGCACTCCGCCGATCTCCTTTGATGCTTCCTGTGATGGGGGCGCCATCTGCTCGAACCAGCTGATAGATTGGAAAACTCAGCAAAGCTCTAATACCAAGTGTTGGCCTTGATCTTGACTGAGTTCTCTTTTCTACCAAAGAATCGCTTCTCTCTGTTTATGCAGAACAATAGAACTCCGGCAATATTTGGTATCTTCAGAAAACCTCAGAAGATTAATACCGACAACAGAGTATTGTCGCTGCTCCTGAAACTTCAGAGAAACTCAATAGAATCTGGACTCACGCCGCTGCTGCTGAAACTCGATTGCAACCTGCACACCAAGAAAACAACAACAACTTGCCAGACAACAAAGCGCCAGCAAGAAAATATAGCAGATCAAGAAACAGAGGTTTTGGTGCTGCCTCCAACTGCGCAGCGTTTTCTTATGTATATTCTCCTTTTTATAGTGCCAAAATACAGATAAGTTGAGATTACATATTCAAAGTAATTTATTCCGACTGAAACTACTAATCGGCTTTTCTGTTACTCTATCTGACAACAAGTAAACTAAGTGGACTCTGTAACCGTATTTGAAACGACAGAAACAGTACTGAAAAACAGATAAACCTCCAGCTATCAGGATTACAAATAACAGGTCACTCTTCTAGGTTCGGTTGCTGCCTCGATTGCGCGGCTGGCGATGCCCCTTGCAGCTTCTCCCGACCACTCCTCCGTGATGCCTCCGCATCCACGCCGAATCATCTCCGGCCGCGTGCCCTGCCACTTTACACTCGATGGTTCTCTGCGCGGCATGGGCTTCCAGAGTTGTCGGCCCTCGAGGCTCCCCGCGCGGCCCACCGCCTTCTCGCCTAGTACAAATGGTGAACGCATTGCCCCTCCGCTTGCGATCATCATGCCGCAAGGCGGCCCGGCCCAAGGCCTTAGTTTAACTGATTAGCCGAATTTCCTCTGTCATGGTCCACAACTAAAGACCTACAGATCCTGCCCACACGGCCATGCCTGCCGATTGCCGCATGAAGTCAATTAGCCAATTCTTGCTCTTGCTGTTTGCGAGCAAATTCGACATGCATCAGCAATTAAACCTATTGCAAGCCGTAAGTAAGTTAATCGTATTTGAACAGTTTTAAAACCTGCAAATTAATTTCTCTAATTGTCTAGATTGCTCATTTAATCTAGTTGGAAAATTCGGGTATTTATTTTTACTGTTTATCAAAAAAAAATTAATTCTCCGCTTAGCCGCGCCTGCCGCTCGGCCACGCCACGAGCCCTCCACCGTGTCGCGGGCTTCAGCCGTGTCGCGCACGCCACCCACCATGCACCTGTAGCTGCGCTGCGCTTCGCGATGAAACCCAAAACCTAGTCGTCGCCTTTGATGAACGGATGTGGCTAGCCACCCAGTCTTGTGGGCTATGGCAGCCTACCAACACTGTCCGGTAGTTTACTGGAAGAGGAAAGAAAAAATGGGGAAAAGAAAAGAAAAGTGGTAATTATATGTTTTAACCTCTCGAAGTTATGGTTAATTATGGCAGGCTGTGTAAATTTTATTCTAAGGACTCTGAAGTTTCTATAATTCCAAAAAATAGTTAATAAATTATGAAAATTCATATCAAATACTAGAAGTTGAATTTTTAGGCATATGGGCTTCCGTAAATTTGTTGAACCTTATATTTAGCAGTTAGCATACATTGGAAGCTTCATATCTATGAGTCTATTTTTCTTGACACAATTCCATATTTATTCATGCTGAATTTATTTTTCTAGTATTCAGTAATTCTGAAAATTGATTGATAATTAGCAGAAAATTGTGAAAAATGCTAGGGAAATTCTGAAAAATTTCAGATAATTATCTACTAAATAGATATAGACCAAACATTGCCGATTCAAGAGTGAGCAAGCAATATATTGATTTTACCAACAGTAAAATTCAATCCTGCTTGCATATAAGATATGTCAGACATCGCAAAGAGGGAATTTACTGAACTCCCCCTGAATGATGGTAATTACCTCACCTAGGCAATGGATGCTAATATCAATTTGATAGCTCGATTTCTTAAAGCTTCTATCACATAGCCTGAAGTCAACACCCCTGTTCTTTCTAAAGCCGCCAAGTCTGCAACTCTACGCTTCCCAAGGCACCATCTCCATGCGAACTTGAAGACCGAATATTTGAATGAGAAAGATCCACTAGCACTATGAAATTTCCTAAAGGAACGATATAACCAGCAAAAATCCATCCTACTGCCAGAAGCACAACGCAAATGGATCATCCTACGCTTTAAGGATTTTAAAACTATAGCAGCATACAACTCTACTATGAACAAGCTTGTCTCCAAACTATGTTTCTGTCAACAGAAAGTTACAGATTCTAAAATGGTAGAAAAGATATTATGCATCTTCCACCCTACTATAAGGATACTGCAACAACAGTACCGTCATGATAAGTATTAGAAGTACTATGAGCTTATCTGTATTTTGCTAGAAGCAGAAAAGCATGATGAACTCTTGATAAAGAATCATCACCCCTCCCTAATGGAACACATGCAACGCCTGAAGCATATGCAAAATGCTTAGCGGGCTAACAATAGCCATGGCTACAAAAGGACCAAAGGCAAAAAAGGGGGGAAATGGAAGAATAGCATAATACAGAAGGAAAGAGGCAAGGCCTAGTGGAAAAGTAGAGGTAAAAGACCAGGGAGTTTTCAGAAGCAAGACTTAGCCAACAAGGCTACAAACCTGGCACAATCTTGCTTTAGGTGTAGATGCACTGGCCATTGGTCACACAACTGTCGCAACCTGAAGTATTTGATAGAACTTAATATGCAATTCACTAGAAAAGTCGATAAGATCCAGGGGAACAAAGTTGAGGCATACTTTACGGTTCAACCTGTTGTTGACATGGACGTTGTGTTGTAATATGGTTTTTGATCCTACAAAACTCGAGGAGTCCCAGAAGGGCACCCATGACTCATATAAGGACCTGAATTAGTCTCCTAAATATTCCTTTACTCTGCTAGTTGATGTCACATTTTCCTAATGAGTCTCCTTAAGAGTTTACACTATCAGTTTAGTCTTAGTTCTAGAATGAACATTGGTCTGCACTCTTGTTGAGCGATTATCATTTAAATAAATTATTATTTCCTAGGATATTTGATTTATTGTGCTATGTTTGTTTTATTTTTTGCAATATGTTCCTGCTACAACAATTGGTTGAATGTTAAATTATACTTCTAATATAGAACAAAGTATAATCCAACAACGAAGGAGGAAATCTATCTTGTAGATAGTTGCACCACAAAATCAATTATTAGGAAAACTAAATATTTCCAAACTTTGACTAAAAAAATTAAAAATATCATGACCATCGTCGGAAGCGATGCCCTCATTGTTGGCACTGGAAGAGCTATTATAGTCTCTCTATGGGCACTCATATAATAATAGAAGATGCTCTATTGTACCTAGAGTCCAGTTGTACTCTATTGAGTTTTGAAAACATCTATCTGAATGATCTCCATATGAAGACAAAAATGAGGATGGTACAAAATACCTACTCAAAACTATGTTTGATAGGTGCAATAAATGTGTGGTTGAAAACTTTCTTCCTTCTCCCCCAAGTTATACTATACATATATAAAACCTAAAGTTTATGTTGCGATGAAAACAATACTTATAACCTAAAAATATTTATGATCTAGCATGATTGATTGGGTCATCCTGGGTTGAATATGATGAGAAAAATCATTAATAATTTTGCTGGCCATAACATAAAGACTATAGACTTCTATAGACCTAAAGACTTCTTATGACCTGCTTGTACTAAAGGGAATCTCATAATTAAACCCTCTTATCTAAAAGTTAGGGAATAATCACTGAATTTCCTGAAGAGAATTCAAAGTGATATTTATGGACTTATTCAGCTCCTATTGGGCCCCTTCGGATACTTTATGGTACTTATAAATGCTTCTACTAGATGGTCCCACGTATATCTCTTATCTACTAGAAACCATGCTTTTTTCTAAATTAATTGCCCAAATTATTAAATTAAAAGCCTCATTTTTAGAAGAAAAGATCAAGTCTATTCGATTGGACAATGCTGGTGAGTGTACCTCAGAGGCATTTAATGATTATTGTATGGCTCTAGGCATTAATGTAGAGAATTCAATACCACATGTCCATACACAAAATGGCCTTGCAGAGTCATTAACTGAAAGAATATGTCGGACCAAAAATAGTGATTAGAAGGGGGTGAATATCAACCAAATAAAGTTTTCCTCAAAATTTTCAAACCACTTCTCTAGCTAAAAGAGCCAACCAAAAATCTCAGCCAAACCGACACTACCGCAGGCAAAAATCTAGTACTACCAGATAATCAGTAAAACCATGATGAATAGGAAAATCACTATGATTTTAAAACCAAGAATCAATGTAACTTTTGATCGGCTGATCCAAATCCCGTTAAACATTGCATGTACCTTTCTATTGATGTTTGGAACCTATTTCAATCATCAATCAAATAGATTGACATTAAAGTTTTGATCTTTGTCAAATCTCGATAAGGTTGCACCAAAACCGGGTCAAAAGTACAAATGTCGATCTGAGCTTGCTCGTGGGCTAAATATAAACTTGATGATCTTGAATGATATCCCACAAGTCATAGCAAGCTAAACCAACAAAGAAACAACCCCAAATTCTTAAGAATAAGATCTATTAAAAAGCTTGCTCCTCAAGCCAAAACTGGGTTTCTTAAGAACATTTTAGAGAGGAAGTGAGATGATGGTTGGATGATTGGAACAAGACCTTCTCAGAGTATTTCCATCAATCATGAATCCATCTCACCACTCAAAAACATTGGAGAAGAGGAAACTCGAAAACCTCAAGAACACGATGTTGCAAGCACAAATTGAGCAAGAACAAGTTCTAATGGATCTTGTTGGGTTAGGACATATTCTAGATGAATTCCTCAACCTCTTACGCGTCCTAGATCTAATAGAAACACAACAAGTAGAAGGAGGGGAAGTAAAGCTCAAGTTGCATGAAATAACCAAGCAAAGCTCAAGTTGCATGAAAGCACTCATATTGGGTCAAATGAAAAGAAGCAATTAAGTCAGAATTGCAATTGCTTAGTAGGCAAAAAGTATTTAGTATTGTTGACCAAACATCTCCTAAAGTTTTCCCTGTATGATCAAAATGGTTTTCATCAGAAAGAGAAATGAAAATAACCAGGTTGTGAGATATAAAGCGAGGCTTGTAGCACAAGGGTTCATGCAGAGTCTTGACATCGATTAGATGAAACTTATTCTCCTGTAATGAGTAGAATAAAATTCCGATATTTGATACCAATAACAGCTAGCTTAAACTTATCAATGCAGTTGATGAATGTAGTGACCGCATATTTATATGTGTCACTAGATACGGATATTTATATGAGTCTCAAAAGGAGTCAAAATTCTATATCCTAATAAAAGTAATCGTAACATGTGTAGCACAAAACTACATAGATCGCTATACATATTAAAATAGTCGGGCAGAATGTGGTACAACTGACTCTGATGCGGACACATACGCGTTGCGTTGAACACTTTTCAGTTAAATATTTTATTTGACTGGAAAAAAATTTAAACCGTATTAAATATTATCAGGTGAACTATAATTTAATTGGGTATTTAATTATTTTATTTGAAGACACAGAGCTGTTATTATTTTATTCAATCATATGTAGGGTCATATATGATTTATACAAACCTAAAATGAAAATGCGTAGGGAATGTTCCCAAGAAAGAAATATTGCATGTCGAAACAAATGGCGGCATTGAAAAGATCTCCTCGAGCCTGTCAAAACGGATATATTATTTGCTATATTCCTAGTTTGGACGCATAAGATATGGAAGACAGAAGTTTTGAGTTCGTCTGCTACAGTATCTGAATAGTAGACGGCAAGCAAACCTTTTGAAAACATTTATTTAATTTTTGGAGTTTTGTCTTGTTTTATTTATTTTTTCGCCATTCGTTTCGTTTAGACGTTGAAGTGCCGGGAGCGTACAAAGGTGAAAAGTTGACTCAAGTTCAGGGTCCAGATCAAGATTAAGAGTTGTTCCAAGGCAAGTTGTGCTTTGATCATATTTAACCCAATTTTACAAATGCTATTTTGATTTAATCTATTGCATACTACTTGAAGTTATATTGTTTCTAAATAATTTGGGAATTAGTTATTCAACTCATTTGAATTGTACTTAACTTGTCATTTGCTATACCATGATTATTTGTCACCCTACGATGGATAATTATTAATTAGCTGTTAATATATACCAATATGTGTTGGTTAGATCTTGCTTAGTATGCTTAGCCATACCACGAATAACTGATATCTTTTGAAAGTGCAAATCCAAATTTAACTAATGATATATGGAACATATTTATCAAAAGTGAGTATCATGTGTTGTCACACAAAAATGTTGATTTTGATGGCATGTGTTGCACGATAATCAACTGGGGTAGTAAATGATTTAGATTGAGACAAGTGGCATAAGGCTGTGTGCCAGGGTGGGTCTATGTGATATTGGACTAAAGATTTCGTATCAATCATTTGATGTGGTTACTATGAATAATTGGAAGTCTTGCCTTAGTCAATTAAGAACTTAACCTTGTAAGCTATTAAACTGGGCTAATCATATAACCACATGTTTGTTATGAGCCACACCTAATTCAATAAGTTACCAAGACTTGACATATGATATCTCAGGAGGAAATTAAGCTATGTGCGCGGTTGGCTATTACAATGGCTCCACATCTTGAATAGTGCAAGTTCCTAGTCCAACGATAAGTCCCTCTTATTCCTCTACTCTGTGTGAGGGAGGAATAGTGAGACCATACTTATCAGGAGTGTCTATGTTCAGATAGAGGAGTCTACATCTACCATGGAAGAGGAGTTCCACGAGTAGGCGAGTTACTAAGAATCGAACCTTATTAGTTGCTTGTGGTATATTGATGGGTTATCTACGAAATTTTTCATTCCGTTGTTGATGTTTTCTTAGAGTTAAAACCTTGTGAGGCCTAATAATGTAAAATTAACCCTAAGGTCATTCAACTATCTTTTACTTAATAAATATAGTCTTTTATTATGTTTTTGTTGTGTGCGATTGTGATATTTAATCTATATTGCATTGTATGCACTAGCGTGATCTTGAACTAGTGCAGTATACACAGAGGATCTAAATTTACATATTTAGGTCCCGACAATTGGTATAGGTTAAAACATATCAAATAAGAACAGCTAGCTTTGAAATTAATATAGAATAATGAGACAACCGGAGACAGGGTTACTTACTTGTTTCTAGCAACCTTAGCCCTTGGATTGAATCTAGACTACTCAGATATATCAAACACCAAATAAAAAGGCACCAGTACTTTAAAAAAAATCCCCTTGAATATGTAATCCAACTTGATACTTGTATACCCTACCAGTGAGGTGGACAATGTAGCTTGATCTGTATCGTTTAAAGTTGATCTAGTGGCTGAGATTTTGATCAAATTATCATTATCTTATTTTAAGTGTAGTTCTTACTTGATACTCTCTCAGCAGGGGGGAAATAATTGTGACAATAATGGCCTCAAGTATGACTGTATGAGTTAGGGATGAAAACGGAACGAAAACGGTTGGTACATGGTCGTTCTGTTTCCATTTCCACATTTTTTACCGGTAACGGAAACAAAATCGGAAACCCCGAAATCGAATAGTGATGGAAACGGATGCGGAACGTAATGGAGCAAATACAGAAACAAAAGCGGAAAATTCCATAAGAACATAGTACATGATATATCCAAATGTACCAACCTTGAATAATGTTTGGGTCCTTGTCTACAAACACATCAACCTGATGAACATTTTCTAGTGTGGCCATTTTGGGGCTAAACATGATTGAAAAATCGGTCCTTAATGTGCCATGAAAAAACACTTTAAACATAAGAAGCTAGCACATTAGTATCAGTAACATAATTATAGACAATCAAGCTTATAGAAACACGCATTAACATCCTAAGTAGCAAATGGAAAAACGGTTGAATGAACAATATACTTCCTCTTCCACACACAAGCCTAAAGATTGTAAATCCATAATCCCCCAGAGACGGGTGAATTCGATGTCTCTGGGAATTCGATGGACAATGCTATTAGCCTATTAGGCATAAATAATGGGTTGTCATTTTCATATGATCCCAAAAGACCAAAATCCAGATTGGCAACGGTACTAAACCATATATATCCACCGTACATCAAAATAATATCACACTAGTGCACCCTTTTCATCTTTTGCATTAACCTCATACTTGGTGAAGTGCACCCAAACATCAGAGGTGCCTTGGCCTTGGTTTCATCGGTCAAATCCACACTTGTAGTTGGAGTAGCAGCTACAACAACATTTGGAGTTGGAGTAGCACCGGGGGGCTCCAGTAGTAGCAATGACTAAGCCAAAGCAGGGGATGTCGCGCTTGCACTTGTACCGCTTCTCCTACTTGCAGCATTGTCCGTAGCTATCTGTTACATTGCAATAAGTGATTAGTTGTACTCCAACATAAGTAAGAATTCAAGTGTTTCTGTAGATAAATTGTGCAAGGTTATAGATTCCAGCTTAAGGTTGATTTCTACTTTTTATATATAATACAGATCATCAACTTAGTATTTCGATTAAGTTTGGTTTCTGTAGTATTTAATCACTTTATTATTTTAAGATATTGCATATGAAGAAAATAACAGAAGACCAACTGCAACATAAGAAAAATGGAACAGACAAATCAGTTGCTGCAGGAAAGAGGAAGAAATTACCTTCAAGCTCTTGCTTGTTCATACTTATCTCCATTGATTTAGCATAAGCAAATAAACCCACCATCAGTTGGCATGCCATAGTATTTGGCCCAGCTGAAAAAGGACATCATATGCAACATGAACACTATCAGACTTTAGTACAAGAAAACATGTCACTGAAAATACATTAGTTTGCAACTGATGACTTAAGCATTTGTGAAGCTGTATAAGTACTTGTGCATTTTTGACACTAGGAACATGAAAACACACTTCTAATCTTCCAGTATTATCCTCCACCACTGGTTTTCATTGGAAATAAAGGTCTAAAAAATGTAGATATATATTGTAATGTATCACTTTCTACTGTTACTAGAAATTCACATCCAGTCGTCCACCCCAGCATGTCACAAGACATGTGTGATGCTTAAACAGGACTCTGTTTCAACACTAAAGTAAAACAATTTGTTCCGATGTCCATTTTCTAGCTTATCATGTCAAATGTTTTGATCTACGTCTTTATTGGCACATGTCCAAATGTTTGTGCCAGTAGTTGAATAGGTGCCTTCTGGATGAACAAATATTCACAGGTACAACTACTACTTAGTGGTAAGATATGGTCTTAGCATGGAAAGGATGTAAATCAAAAGCACTTGCACATGTCATTCATCTAATTAGCACCTAAACATTTATATTAAGGCACATAAAAAAATTAGGTGTATGCGCCGTTCATTTGCTTACATGCCAAACTCTGACAGGCACGTCATCACATTCACACTGCAGAATAAGATGGCTAACAGCAACAAATAGAAATAGAGATTCAGGTAGGGTCAATTCCCTCAAATGTTTCAAGCCCCAAAGATTTGTTTCACATGGCACAAGTAGAAAAACGAAGGCTTGGTAGAAAGTAGAAAGCAATTAAAAATGCTTTCTTCCCTAATCCAATAGAGAATTACTGTAAGCTGTAGAAGCTAACAAGACCGTTGTGTTGCATTGCACTTTACGGGATAGTTCACAATAGAAACTCAGCAAGAGATTGGGCTACATTTAAGGAGACCTTTTCACCATTGTCATTGCCGACAACCCGGATTTCTAGCCCAACAGATGCCACTTCAGACGCTAGCAGGATCTCATCGTACTTAAGGAACTTGATGGCACCCGAACCATAGCCAAAAAAACCAAAATCATGTATCTGTTTCAAAAAGAAGGGAAAATTTTGGATTAACGATACACCATTAAACAGGTAAAGCAAAATAAAGCATAACAGGATTGAATCAAATAGAAGAATCACTCACAGGATCTCTGTACAGGGGGTACAAAGGGATCTCCAGGTGGGTGGGGGCGGCACCACTGTGGCCTATGGTGGGGGCGGCGCAATGGGGGGACTTCGGTCGGCGGTGGCACAGTGAGGGGACTCAGGAGGGACTCCGGTTGGCGGTGGCACAATGGGGGTCGCCGGTCGGTGCGTGGCGCGGTGGGGGCGGCCCCGCTACGGACGGTGGGTGGGGGCGGCGCTGCTGCGCCGTGCAATGGGGGATGACTCTGGAGGGACTCCGGTCGAGGGAGGCGCTGCGGACTGCGGCCTAGGGTGGGGGCGACTCGGGAGGCCGGGTCGCTGGGAGGAGAGGAACTCGGGTGGGTGTCGTGACCGCGTGAGTGACCGTTCGTGACTGTTGACTACTGAGTCTGAGTGCCTAGGATTAAGATTGGTGCCTGGTGGCTTGGTGCGAGTCGCGACCGTGCGAGTGGGCCTTGGTGGGTTGGGTCGCAGTGCATCTCGGAATTTCCGCTTACAGTTATACGGAATTTCCATTCCGTTTCCGTCGAAACTGACTCTCTCATTTCCGTTTCCGTTTCCGTTTTCCTCCGGAATGGTTAGAAATTTTCCGTTTCGTTTTCATCCCTAGTATGAGTCCATGATGAGATCATATTCACTCTTCATGTTGGATAACAATAGTGGCCACCATTTGCATATCTGTACAACTGGAAACTACGTGTTAATATGATCTCATCCAACATGAAGAGTGAATATATCATATATTCTAGTAAGTGATTGCGATCATGAGAATAAGTTCATAGCATAATGGAAATAGTATAAAATAAATGTCTTGAAATTCCATGAAAAATGAGAGGATCCAGAAATGATGATAAATTCGTACATCCCCCACAACTTACAACAAAATAATATGGATTTGTATAGTGTTTGAATATTATATACTGCATGAGATATAATTTACTGGTTTCTGCATTTCAAAGGTTTTATTCATCAGAACATTATGAAGTTTTATAATCGTTTAATGTGGATTGAAAAAGATGGCACGGGCTTACGGCCCACTTCGGCCTAGGTCAAGCTTTGCTTCGGCTGGGATCGAAGTTCACAAGCAAATGGGGACAGGCTGTTACTTGAATTGTACAGCTGCAAAGCCGTACAAACTCTATCGTTTTAAACAGTGCCTGTAATTCCAAATTTCCAATGTCTCTTTTTCTGAGATCAAACGCAATAACACATGGCACTGTACGTTCAATTTTGCTCACTTGGCCGGAGTACGTTTTCCCGATGTATATGAAACTGGAACACTAAATGTACATCGGAATACTCAAATTACAATTCAGGGCAATCGCCCTAATCCAAACAGGCCTTTAGTTTCGAGGTGTTCCAGTCATTTGCATGAGCTTGCATGCGGATTGAGAATGCGAAGCGTCATGTACATAGCAGCTGTGTAGAGTCAATGGAACGTCCTCGTAAGCTGTCTTTTCATGAATCGTGTGCGGTGACAAGAGTGGTACACGTATCCGGTGGGTATGAACAAACCAAACCAATAAATTAGGTTGTCAGCCTAATTTATTTTATCAAGTCAAGCTGGCCTCCTGGTACAACTCATTCTAAGATGCTAAGTACTCCTGCCAAACTCTGCAACACTGCTGAATTCGTCAAAAATAAAAGAGAAACTAATTAGGATGAAAAAACCAAGTTAGATATACCATCTAGCACACACATCTCCTGGTCTCTGGTGCTATTTTGATCAAATAGTACTTCAATGCTTTTTCTTCCAATGCAAGTTCCACAAATCTTAAAGCAAGTGAAGGGGTAAGTAATCACTATCTACCTTTTATTCATGCTTTAATATTTGTGCAACTGTTAAAAAAAAAGTATAGAAGCACATCTCTGATGATCATTCCTGAATCCTGATAAAACAGTCGAGTAAATGCACGCGATTTCTTTTTCTTCAAAGGTTGTTTGGAGTTGTCAAATTTCTTTGGAATGCATTTCTTACCCTCCTCAATTCCGTAGGAAAATAAACATGAGCTCAAACCTCAAGTTGTATTTCCTTTGAGAAGTTCAATGCACTTTCTCTGCCCACTCTCTCTTTCTAATCAAGTAATATCTAATCTCAAATATCCTATACATTTTTTTCTGAGAGACATCCAAACACTTATTTAGAACAATTCGAGTGGTTTTCTTCCCTATCAAATACTAATAAGTCACGATATTTCAGTCCTACATTTTTATATATTCCTGCATGGCCCTAAACTAAGACAGATGATACTAGCGAATGCTACCGAAGTAATTAACCGTGCGTGCAATGCATGATGAGGGATATTCTCCCAGATTCTTGCCAAGGTACAGTGGACCAGTATGGTGGTAGGTGATGCTAATACGAAAAATGAGCCACGTTTTTGCTCGATCCGCCCTGATTTTACATGATTCCACCAGAATGTGACATGCAAACTGCTAATGAATCTAAGAACCTCACCTGCTCATGCATGCAGCCCGCTGGGCCCATTGGAAGGAGACATCTCTGTACCTGCCTACACCAAACTGCTGGTGAAGAAGTAAACAAGCCAAGCCCGTTTCTGCTCAGCGACAGTTCGGATCAGAGTGAAAATAGATTCGATAATTCAGTAGAATCTCATATTCATTCGCCGCTCACTCGTCTCGTCTCGATCGACTCCACGTAGATCGACCGCATTAGTTGATGGGCTGGGTAGTAGCAAAAGCAACGTTCGTTGCTTGATTTGAAACGATTATGCAGAGACAGGGAGGAAGCAAAAGTTCAGGCAATTTTGACAGGTCACCTAATGTCAATTGATCCCATGTATGGGAATCGAGCTAATTAGAGAAGGAATAATCACGAAACGCACGTAACTGACTAATGCTTTGTTTAATCGAATTTGCATTGCTTTTACCATTTTGATGCTCCTTCTAGGGTCATTATGGTTCTGCCCTTCGTGTCTTCTTTTCCTTTCTTTAAACAAAGCTGGTTTCTTTCACCCCTGCAGTCCCAGATCAGGAGAGTTTGTTAGTCTAGTCCTTGTGTTCTTTGTGTAATTTGTCAAATGCCAAGGCAAATACATATAGTGCATTGGTGTTTGATCGAGACAGTTAGGTCACGACTCGATAGCAGTGGTTTCTTGCCCTTTGTATTCTTGCTCTTTCGTCTACTTGCAATTTCTTCACCTCCCTTTTGGCTTACATTGAGTAGCAACAGAAATGCCAACATTTCATTGACATGGTCACTTAAATAAGTTGATCCTGCCCTAACAAAAACTTGTCAATCAAGTAGAGCCAATCAAGCCGCGTACTACAACCCCATGTCAAATCTAGCAAGAAAGTCCATAAAAACAAGTACAAAACCCGGCTTTTTTTGTTAACAGCTTTCACAATGCCAAACGAAGAATGACAACGGAAGAGAATAGCTCTTACAAGTCTACAGTAGACTGTGAGAGGAAGTCTGAAACTGCATGCATGTACATACTGCAAAAACACAAGCTTGTGCACGTCGGCATCAAGCATTTCATGGCCTGTTGGCCATGGACCTAACAATGTTGACAACGCCCACTTGAGAAAACACAAGGACAGGTCAATTAATCTGAATTCTGAAGTGCCTCTCAAATGCACAACCACAACAGTGGCATGTATGTGTATATATACATAGTATATATAATTACTTGGGACACCATGGTACATGGGCACCATGATCTAAAATGGTATTTTCTCTATGTATCTTGTGTGAAAAAATTGAAATTTTTTTGAAGTCGAATTTAACTAGTTTACTAACTAGTTCAAACAAGTTTGAACTGAAATTCAAACTAGAGATGCCTTTTTTTACGATAGTTTGATTGTAGATATGTGCTGGTTATATATATAAATCTGTAAAACATGTGATCTAAATTCATTCAAAATCGTTGAATTCGAGTATATATTTTTAAAGGTATGTGTTTCATTTGAATATATATATGTGTGTGTATATATATATATATATATATATATATATATATATATATATATATATATGGCCTTTTCTGACAAAACAGATACTAGCTAGCGCTTCCCAGCTTCAAAGCCTTCCTATGTATTGGTGAGTGTGGCTTGCCTGTTCCCTTTTTACGGTGTAAATCTGTATCCCCATAATCAAAAATATTATTGAAAAAAGACTTCCATTTTCACGGTACGCCACATGTAAATTGCCCGAGAACGGATGACAAAATTCTACTTCAATTAATCCATGCATGATGCCAACGCCATTGTCAAACCTGCAACGACTTCAATTTGCCCCTGGACCTAACGGATCCTAACTTGAGGAACAACAGAGAAGGGATTTGCTGAAGCTAAAAGCCATCATCCAACATCAAGATCGAACTTCTGGTACCAGTACACTATCACCGGGTACGAGTCCAACTAACGAATTTTGTTACAGGTTCATTAATTAGTGTGCGGCAGGTGCTTGAGTGCTTCTATTACGAGACTACGCTGCTGCGCTGTACGTACGGAGACTGATTGGATGGTGCAGGAACTGCAGATCGTCATGGAGCTAGATGCGACTTGTAAGTGCAGGTCGATCGATCGATGGTAGTTAGCGTGGAGGGCCAATTAAGCTACGTTACTCTATGACAGGTTTTTTTAGATTGGAGATTCCGCTAAAATTGACATTAGATTTCTTCTATATTTAGTTTCATGCGTTCCAAGCAAACCCACAAATACGCTGAATTCCTGCAATTATTTTTTTTAGTACGACCTGGGGCGAACTTGAAGCTTCCGCTTTTCTAGACCCTAACATACTTCTCTTTTAATATATCCTCCTTCCGAATAAATTTTGGAAAAATAGCCCTCTTACCTACTGTGGAATGCACGATAGGTTTATATCGAGCTTAGCTTATCAAAATGATTATTTATTCACTTAATTAATTACTGAGTAATGCTTCAATACTTCTCCTCTTAATACAAGTTGCACAAATCTTGAAGCAAATGAAGGGGTAAGTAATCACCATCTACATTCCATTCATGTTTTAATATTTGTGCAACTGTCAAAAAGAAAAACATAGAAGCACCTCTCTTACTTACTTACTTAATTAATTATTTAATTAACATTGTAATTAATTAAATCATTTAATTAGCACTTAGGGGCTAGCCTAATGATGTGGGGATGCTCAGCAGGTCCTATTGAGCCATTAGGCCACAGCAACTGTGCTACATGGTAGCTGCGTCGATGAGGTGCCGCGGCACGAAAATGTGATGGATGGCATGTATTATATTTTATTGTTTTCATGGTCGATAGCGAAACCAATTTTACAAGTTTATTTTTATAGAAGCTACATTTGAAAAATAAATATTGATGGGGCTAGAAAAGCAAGGCTTCGGCGAACTCTGCGAGGCTGGCTGGCCGTGTCCCGTTTTGTGGGCAGAGATTTCGGTGGCGTTGCACGCTTTTCTACGCGTTTGTTTGTCCGGCTCTCATGGCCGCCCTTTTCCGTTACTTTTCGGCAGGTCAAAGCGGCCAAACTGGACAGTCAAGGATCGATGGATCTATACTCGATTAGGCAACGATTTCTCTCTTCAGAAATCATGCCAATTCTTTAGCCACGTATCAAGGAGAACGAAAATTATATCTTTGTGATTTAGTTTTGGTGCTTAGCGCGTGTTGCATGGTAACAGCACGAATTCTGTAACTTCTGGTATTGTTAATGCGGTAATAGCTCACTACCCTCTCTATCCAAATTTTGTGGAACGTATTTAATTCTACTAGCATATACCAGTATAGTGCCTGTGCTAACGCTACGACGGCAGTACCCCACTTATCAATTAAATGAGAAGATAAGTATAAATACAACACTTAATAATAAAAGAGAAATTTAGAATTTTAAATGAATTTAGAAACAAAAACGAAACTAAATGGAGGTCGAATGGGCAAAACGGGCTCCTTAAGATTTTAAATCAAGAAAAGAAAGAAAAAGAATTTTCGATTTTAGATTATTTTTTTGCAGCTTCCACAGAGAGCACAACGTGGTCTCTCGGGCTTAGCAGCAATAAGGGAGGGAGGGCGGGGTGGCGGCCGATCGCAGTGGGTTGGCACTAGTGCGGCGAGATAGCCGGCACCGGCGCCTGCGGGGGAGGAGTCAAGGTTGCGGTGAATTTCGCCGGGAAAGATGACGGTGATGGCTTGGGTTACCTCCAAAATCCGACGATCTTTACAAGAGGGAGCACTTGGAGATTTACGCAATGCGATGGGGTGGAGAAGAGCTCGCCGGCTTTTATAGCCCCGAAACAAGCATATTTATGGAAACCATAATTTGGGATCAAATCAGATTGGGAGGAAATTTTGGCAATAGAGCACGAAATTTGGGGAATTAACACTGTAACATCCCAAAATTTGGCTTAATTAAGTTTTTATTGCTTAAATGTGCATTTATGATTTTTCTGGAATTTATTTAGATTTTTCTGGATTTATTTGAATTAATTCTTATTTCAAGTTTAATTGCCTTTTATTCAAATTTATTTAAATCTGTGCAAATTTAAAATAAAGTTTTGCCAAAAATATTTTTTTGAGTCCAGAATGTCTCAAAGTATTTTTGAGATTTTTCTGGGATTTTTTCCTGATTATTTATTTGCTTAAAAACAATTAAATGAATTTCTGTAATTATTTTAATCGGAAAACCCTTTTGAAATTCGTTGCAACAGTATCGGGCCGAGCCCATGTACTATGCGCGTGGGGCCGTTCCTGCGCAGCCCAATGCTTTGCACCACTGGCCCGCTTGGCCCAAGTTCTAAAAGAGTGAACGCTAGCCGTTGGATCTTTAGTGTGCGGTGAAGATCGTGTGGGGAGGTTTCCGTTGGATTCCAAGTTACGGTTCAGATTTCCTAGCGCGGAGTGCATCGTGGCCGTTGATCTATGCATCGGACGGTTCTGCGTCTTCTTCTCCAGAGCGTGTCCGAGTCGGACTCTAGCGCCATTGCCGTGTTTGCCGCGACACCGCGCAGAATCGCGCAAGGAGGGACTCGTGGTGCTTTATAAGGAGCGCGCCGACGTCGTCAGGATCCAAGCAACCAAAGCCCCAAAGTTTCGTCGTCAAGTTCGGAGCCAAATCATTGCAATCGAAGTTTTCTCGAAGAGCGCCGCCGCTGTCGTTTTCACCGATTCCGCCGTCTTCCATCGAGCTCAAGGCACGGGACCGGAGTCATCAGCTTCGTCTCAACAAGGGGGAGCCCGTGCGCACGCTAGTTCGGTCGGAGCATCGCCGGAGACGAGAAACCGCGGGGAGGTCATCACCGACAAGAAGAAAAGTCTCGCCGCCGTCGCCCAAGTGCCCCAAACCCAGATCCAAGCGCGTCAGAAGGTAGGCGAAGTCGCGAGGATGCCTTAGGTGGTCGGGCCGATCGCCGCCGACGACCCTAGGGCTCTGTGCCGTCGCCGTCGACGTGGCTTGCTGGTTCGTCGCCGCGTCTCACCCACGTGGATGCCAGATCGGACCGGGCAGCGACGTGGCGCGTCGTGGCCAGCTGCGCTAGCGCCGGGTCAGCTTGGTGTGGGGCCCGCGTGTCAGAGAGCCTGACCCGTGTGAACCGGGTGCACCGTGGACCCGATGAAATTCATGGACTCAGTCCATGGACCGAGGGGGGCACGTGTCAGCACCGGAGCGCTTCGGGCCAGGGCTGATGTCACGCTGATGTCATAAATCGGTTTTCAGAATAAAAATAAATGTGTTAATTTCGAATTTCTGATTTTTGTTAATTTCAGTATTTATTTCAAACTTCAAAAGGCTATATCTTTTGCATCATAACTCGGATTTGAGTGATTCCAGTTTCTAAATTTTTTTAAAATTGAGATCTATTTAATGGTGAATTTTATTTGATTTTTGGAGTTAATTTGCTCTCTGTTTTGGTATTTATTTGCTTTTCTTCTTCGGTACGCGTAGACGTTGAATTGTGCGACGCTTCGGAGGAAGATCAAGCAACTCAAGAGCAAGCTTCAGATCAAGATCAGGACCTATTCCAAGGCAAGTTGTGCTTTGATCATGTTGAACCCATGTTTATAAAATTGCTATATTTGTTTTACCCTATTGCATATATTTCGAGTATACAATTGTTTCAAATTAGATTGGGCTTAGCTAATATACCAGATTGATCTATACCCTACCTTGTCATTGTATGCCATGATCCATTGTCACCCTAGATTGGTTCAATATAGTTGGTTAGTAATTATAATCAACATTGGAAGGTTAGTTCGTATTAGTTGCTTAGCCATGCCACGTCATCACATGTGTTAGAATCATTGATAATTAATCTTGCTTAATGGAATATGGAACAATGTTATGAACTTGTGTGTCATGTGGGATCACACGATGAGATTGAGTTGTTGTGGCGAGTCATGTCACGCAACGATGTTGAATTGTTGATAGCACGTGGTGCTTGGTAATCAACTGGGTGATAATCATTTAGATTGGGGCAAGTGACAAGGGGCGAGGAGGCCAAGGTGGGCCCGATGGGCAGAGGGTATGTGGATGTCTTGCCTTGATCACACTAAGGACTTAACCTTGCAAGCCTTTGACCTGAGTCAATCATGCAACCACATGTCTGGTATGGGCCAGCCCAGCTGAGTAATTTGCAATGTCTTAATTTTGGTACTATCTTGGTCGGTGTGAGTTCCCGAGTTATAGAGTAATTCACATGGCGCAATAGGGGGGCCCTGGTTATGGTTTTCAGACCCACCAGTGTTTAAACCTTAGCGGGTAGTATCCGGTTAAGCCAGAGCTTTGTAAAGGCTTTGTTATAATCACTCGCCTTGGTGGTGTTTGGTTGTATCGCGTGGGTAAAGTGCATAACCTCTGCAGAGTGTGAAACTATTCGGATAGCCGTGCTCGCGTATTTGAACATGCTCGGGAATTACAAGTTAAGGGTTAGCTTAATTAAATGGACAATTTGGTTGGGATGGCGGAATGCCATGTGGAAGATGGAATTTGACTTAGGATTGGAAACTTGGTTTACTTGAAAAATACTGAATTTATTTACTATTGTTATTTGTTTTACATTCTTTACAATCTATTTATTATGCTTGTTCATAAATGCTGCTTATTGCAAAATAGCCATGATAGCCTATCCATTGGAATAAGCCTTACATATAGATACATAGAATTGCATTCTGTGCACAACTTGTTGAGTGCTTAAGTACTCACCCTTGCCAAACAACAATAATCAACAGTTGAAGAATCTACACTGTGTTAGAAGATGAAGTCCAGAAGACACGAGTCATTAGGGTCCGAGCCTTGTCGGTTGCTGTGGTGAACCGATGAGCTATCTACGTTTTCTACTTCCACGCTTATTTACTAGTTTATATTTTCGGTCTTGCCTGCGTGGCTTAATAATGTAAGTTGGTCATAAGATCATACATTTAGCTATATCAATAAATAAACTATTATTCTATTATCGTTGTGTATGATGTGATATGTACCAATGTTAAGTCGTGTGCACTAGCGTTGATCCCAGGACTAGTGCAAGAAACACAGTGGGTTCGAATCGATGGATTCGGGTCCTTACAGAGGTGGTATCGAGCATACCGTTGTAGGTCTTGGCCCTAGATAGTGTGGTGGTGTCCTGTGAGAGTCCAAAACTATTTTCTAAAAGAAAAATTTAAACTTGACTAAGAAAACACTCTTGACTCATATCATTCTCTACTTCTCGCCTTTGCTGAATTTACCGATTTACTTGCCGTTTCGGGAGGAGAACTTATTCAAAGTTCTTGTGGAGCAGATGCCGATCGTTCCGACCTTCGAGGAGTCAGCTGGCGGCTACGCCATGGAGCTGTGGAGAGTTCTTCAGACGCTTGGAGGCTTCTACCGTCCGCTTTACCGGGGAGGCAGTTGGACCGTCAATGGTATACACCGAGGATTTATTTGCAAGCTGATTATCTACGCCCGGGAGAATGATGAAGCCAGCAGACCAATCAATATCTTCGCGTAAGATTCTCGACGAGGTTGCAATTCAGAGGTTGTTCGACTTGCTCTTCGCCGTGTCTGCCGCGACTACGCCGAAGAGCTTCACGACTCAGTGTTCCGACTTCACCCAGACGTTCAAGCGTGCCGAAGCCGACGGATCGTGGAGGACGAGTGTGCTACTGCGGTACACCTTGCGGAGTTCGCTCTTGCCCAGGAAGATCATATGAGAGATACTACTCAGGAGCTGGAGACTGTGTACGAGGCACTCAGAGTGGCAGAGCAGGAGCTTGAGGTGACCCGTGCTTCAGCCATCGGGATGATCACTGAGCTGGGAGAGGCCCTAGAGGCGGTCGAGGACGAGTTGGAGCGCGTGACTCGAGGAGTTCAGGAGCCAGCTGAGGAGTCTGAGGAGGATCCAGAGGAGCGAGAGTGGGAGCCAGAGGGGAGTGCAGACCCTGTGGTCGCAGAGGACCCACCAGGAGGTCATCAGGATAGGTTTGCTCCTATGCCAGCTCACCCGCCGGTGTATGCGCCGGATCTGTCTCAGCCAGGGTGGCTGGATGAGTGAGTGTCAGCCTTGGAGCTGTGTTGAGACTCGAGTGTGAGTCGCGTCTTTAAGTTAGTCTTTACCTCTTTAGTTGACGTTAAGATTTCGTGTTTAGTTTGCTTCTTTGTAATGCTGAGTGTGCAGTATGTGTTGCAAAGCTTGTAGGCTTAAATAAGCAGCCATACCAAGAATAAATAAAGAATTATTTCAGTTGGGTATAACCTATTTCCCCGCTTTAGAAATTCTTACTTCTTATCTATGCTACATCTACCTTTCCTAACCCAAGAGGCAATCATCAGATGGTGAATACTCGAGGAAACAACGGTGCTTCAGGAAGTGGACTGCGCCAGAACGACAACCCCAATGACGGAGGCAGCCCTCAACCACCGCCAGTGGACATGCAGAATATGGGAGCGTTTCTTGCCGCGCAGACTCAACTAATGCAGACTATGATGCAGCAGATGCAGCAGATGACCAACGCAGCAGCAACCAACAACAACCCAATAGCTCAGAACAACCATGGTGGACCTCGACCTCACTCAAAGCTGTCAGATTTTATGAGGACTAGGCCACCAACTTTTTCAGGAAATATGAACCCTTTGGAAGCCGATGACTGGCTTAGAACTATTGAGAAGAAGCTGCACATCACGCAATGTGAAGGAAATGAGAAGGTGCTCTACGCCTCTCATCAACTTGAAGGAACCGCCGCAGAATGGTGGGAGAATTACTGTGCCGCTCATGGAGCCCCGCAAGAGATCACCTGGGAGGAGTTTACTACTGCTTTCCGCCAGTATCATGTCCCGGAGGGAATGATGGACCTTAAGAAGGAAGAGTTTAGGGCTTTGAAACAAGGAGGCCAACCAGTGGCCGAGTACCTGAACAAGTTTACCCAGTTAGCTCGCTATGCCCCTGAAGACGTAGCGACAGATAAAGCTAGGCAGTCTCGTTTCATGAAGGGACTGCATTCAGGACTGCAAGTGGGACTGATCACCCACAATTTTCCAGATTTTCAGGAGCTAGTTAATAAGGCTTTGATCCTAGAGGATAAGCGCAAAGAGTTGGGTGAAAACCGTAAGCGCTTGATGACTAATCAGAGTGGACGTCCAAACCATCTACGTTTGAGGATGTCGCCACAACAATTTGCTAGATTCCAACCACCAGCCGTGAATAAGACATCAACCCTCGCACTCGCCTCGCTAATCGAACTTTCGGACCAAAGACAGGTAGCAATGCACCGTGGGGAGTCGATCTGCAGTGAAAAGATGCTATACATGCAATGAGCCAGGGCACTTTTCAAATAGGTGTCCATAGAAGGGAGGCATTACGCCAGTTCGTTTCAACTTGGGAACAACACCTGCTAAGGCACCAGCTTCAAGAGGAAATCGTGCGCCAGGTCAAGCTGGAGCAACCCCGTAATCAATAGTGCGTGGAAGGATCAACCACATCACCGCAGATGGAGCTCAGGAAGCTACAGACGTCGTACTGGGTAAGTTCCTAGTCAACTCAGTACCTGCTACAGTTTTGTTTGATTCTGGAGCTTCGCATTCGTTTGTTTCTCAAAGTTTTGCAACCAAGAATGGATTTAAAGTGGTGAATCTTAAGTGTGTGCTCTTAGTCCAAGCCCCAGGATCTGAGCTGAGATCTAGCCTTGGGTGTTTGGGAGCTAAGTTGCTTATGGATGGGATAGAATTTCTAGCGAATCTTATCTTGATAGATGCGCAATCCCTAGACGTCATCCTTGGAATGGATTGGCTATCCAAACATAAGGCTGTTTTGGATTGTGGCCGAAGGATCGTAACCTTGGAAGGCCCTAGTGGCAAAAAGGTAGAATTTCAAGCGACCGCAGTTCGTGATGGGCAGTTAGTGGTCAACAGCGTGAAAGCCATCAGCATGGAAGATGTGCCAGTAGCCAGAGAGTACCCGGATGTGTTTTCAGAAGATTTGCCAAGATTGCCACCGGACCGTGATATCGAGTTCGTGATCGAGTTAGCACCAGGGACAGCACCGATATCAAAAAGACCATACCGGATGCCTACCGACGAGTTAGTGGAAATAAAGAAGCAGATTGAGGAACTGCAAGAGAAAGGTTTCATTAGACCTAGTTCATCACCATGGGGAGCACCAGTTTTGTTTGTTCGTAAGAAGGATGGAAGTCTCAGAATGTGCATCGATTATCGTGCACTTAATGAAGTAACGATCAAGAATAAGTATCCGTTGCCCAGGATCGATGACTTATTTGACCAGTTAAGAGGAGCTGGAGTTTTCTCCAAGATAGATCTTCGTTCAGGATACCATCAGTTGAAGATCCGAGCGGAGGATGTGCCTAAGACTACGTTTTCTACGCGATATGGACATTATGAGTTCACAGTCATGTCATTTGGATTGACAAATGCCCCGGCATATTTCATGAACATGATGAATAAGGTTTTCATGGAATATTTGGATAAGTTTGTTGTATTCTTCATAGACGATATCTTGGTTTACTCGAAAACAGAAGAAAAGCACGCAGAACATCTGAGGATGGTTTTGGAGAGGCTGCGAGAGCATCAGCTGTATGCTAAGTTTAGCAAGTGTGAATTCTGGAAGGAGAAAGTTGAATTTCTTGGTCATGTCATGACTACTAAAGGAGTGGCAGTCGACCCAAGCAAAGTGGACGCAGTGTTGCATTGGGAGCCACCGAAGTCTGTTACTCAAATCCGTAGTTTTCTGGGAATGGCGGGATATTACCGTCGGTTCATAGAAGGATTCTCAACGATTGCTAAACCCCTTACGCAGTTGTTGAAGAAAGAAAAGAAGTTTGCATGGACGCCAGAGTGCGAGAAAAGTTTTATGGAGTTAAAGAAGCGTTTAACAACAGCCCCCGTGTTAGTGTTGCCAGATGTGCAAAATGGATTTGACATTTATTGCGATGCTTCAAAGCAAGGCTTGGGGTGCGTGTTAATGCAAGAAGTCAAAGTCGTTGCTTATGCGTCGAGACAGTTAAGACCGCATGAAGTGAATTATCCAACACATGATTTGGAGTTAGCTGCCGTAGTGCATGCTTTAAAGATATGGCGTCATTATCTCATAGGAAATAGAGGTGAGATATATACGGACCATAAGAGCCTGAAATACATATTCACTCAAGCAGATCTGAATATGAGACAGCGAAGATGGCTAGAGCTAATTAAAGATTATAATGTGGGAATCCATTATCATCCCGGAAAAGCCAATGTAGTAGCAGATGCTCTGAGCCGAAAGAGCCATAGCGCGAATACATTGACAATGGAAGATCAACCAGAATTATGCAAGGAATTTCAGAAGCTAAGGTTGGAAGTCGTTCAAGGAATGGTAGTCTGACCGAAGTGAAGCCAACACCGAGGATCGATTAGAGAAGGCCAGAAAGATGACGATAAAATTTCTAAGATCAAGGCTAAAAAGGAAGAAGGCCTAGCCGTAGATTTCACTCTGGACGAGCAAGGAACCATGTTATTCAAATGCCGAATCTGTGTGCCGGATAAAGAGGAACTGAAACAATTGATTCTTGAGGAAGCTCACGATTCGAAATACTCAATTCATCCAGGAAGTGCCAAGATGTATCAGGATTTGAAAGAGAGATTTTGGTGGCCTAATATGAAGCGTGAGGTAGCTGAGCATGTTGCATTATGCGACGTGTGTCAGAGAGTGAAGGCCATGCATCAAAGACCAGCCGGTTTGTTGCAGCCATTGAAAATTCCGGAATGGAAGTGGGAGGAAATCGGAATGGATTTTATCACCGGTTTACCTAAAACTCAGAAAGTTTACGATTCCATTTGGGTAATTGTGGATCGTCTAATCAAGGTCGCCCATTTTATTCCAGTAAAGACCACCTACTCTGGAGATCGTTTAGCAGAGTTGTACATGTCAAGGATTGTATGTTTGCATGGAGTGCCCAGGAAGATCGTGTCGGACAGAGGTACCCAATTTACCTCAAGATTTTGGAATAAGTTGCACGAAGCAATGGGGACTCGTCTGAATTTCAATCTGACATATCACCCATGAGCATGGATGGTCGACCGAAAGAGTAAATCGATTTTAGAGGATATGTTGAGAGCACGTGCTTTAGCGTATGCTACATCTTGGGATAAATGTTTGCCATATGCGAGTTTAGTTACAATAATAGTTATCAAGCTAGCTTGCGAGATGTCACCATTTGAGGCGTTGTATGGGCGTGCTTGTCGTACTCCGTTGAATTGGGCAAACAGAGAACGTTTGGTTTTGGGCGGATATTCTCAAGAGGCGAAAGTCAAGTTGCAATGATCGAGAGAGATTGAAGATAGCACAGTCAAGGCGTAAGAGTTACGCAGATAACGTCGCGAGATTTGAATTTTGAACGAGAAGATCATGTGTATCTCGAGTTACCCTCTTAAGGGTGTTAAAAGATTTCATGTTAAAGGAAGCTTGCACCAAGATATGTTGGTCCGTTCAAGATTACGAGCCGTCGAGGAGAGGTAGCTTATCGATTAGAGTTGCCTCGATCCTTGGCGAGTGCATGATGTATTCCATGTGTCGCAGCTTAAGAAGTGTCTCGAGTGCCCACAGAGCAAACCCGTTGGAGGCAATAGAGTTGCAAGAGGATTTGACTTACAAAGAGCAACCAATCGTAATTTTGGATGTTATGGAACGCAAGACCGTAAACAAGTCTATTCGCTTTGCGAGTTGATGGAGCAATCATTCCGAAAGTGAAGCAACTTAGGAGCGAGAAGAAGATTTGAAGTCAGAATTCCCGAACCTTTTCTCTAGCTAGCCCGGAATCTCGGGTCGAGATTCTGTTAAGGGGGGGAGGTTTGTAATATCCCAAAATTTGGCTTAATTAAGTTTTTATTGCTTAAATATGCATTTATGATTTTTCTGGATTTATTTGAATTAATTCTTATTTCAAGTTTAATTGCCTTTTATTCAAATTTATTTAAATCTGTGCAAAGTTAAAATAAAGTTTTGCCAAAAATATTTTTTTGAGTCCAGAATGTCTCAAAGTATTTTTGAGATTTTTCTGGGATTTTTTCCTGATTATTTATTTGCTTAAAAACAATTAAATGAATTTCTGTAATTATTTTAATGGGAAAACCCTTTTGAAATTCGTTGCTTGATGATCGGGCCGAGCCCATGTGTCTTGGCGCTGAGCCGTTCTGCTGTGACCCAATGCTTTGCAAAGACCGGCCCGCTTGGCCCAAGTTCTAGAAGAGTGAACGCTAGCCGTTGGATCTTTAGTGTGCGGTGGAGATCATGTAGGGAGGTTTCCGTTGGATTCCAAGTTACGGTTCAGATTTCCTAGCGCGGAGTGCAACGTGGCCGTTGATCTGTGCATCGGACGGTTCTGCGTCTTCTTCTCCAGAGCGTGTCCGAGTCGGACTCTAGCGCCGCCGCCGTGTTTGCCACGGACACCGCGCAGGAATCGGGCAAGGGAGGGACTCGTGGTGCTTTATAAGGAGCGCGCCGACGTCATCAGGATCCAAGCAACCAAAGCCCCAAAGTTTCGTCGCCAAGTTCGGAGCCAAATCATTGCAATCGAAGTTTTCTCGAAGAGCGCCGCCGCTGTCGTTTTCACCGATTCCGCCGTCTTCCGTCGAGCTCAAGGCACGGGACCGGAGTCATCAGCTTCGTCTCAACGAGGGGGAGCTCGTGCGCACGCTAGTTCGATCGGAGCATCGCCGGAGACGAGAAACCGCGGGGAGGTCATCGCCGACAAGAAGAAAAGTCTCGCCGTCGTCGCCCAAGTGCCCAAAACCCAGATCCAAGCGCGTCAGAAGGTAGGCGAAGTCGCGAGGACGCCGTAGGTGGTCGGGCCGATCGCCGCCGCCGACCCTAGGGCTCTGTGCCGTCGCCGTCGGCGTGGCTTTGTCGGTTCGTCGCCGTGTCACCCACGTGGATGCCGATCGGACCGGCAGCGACGTGGCGCGTCGTGGCGAAGCTGCGCTTAGCGCGGGTCGGCTTAGTGCGGGCCCGCGTGTCGAGAGCGACCGTGTGAACCGGGTGCACCGTGGACCGATGAAATTCATGGACTCGATCCATGGACCGAGGGAACACGTGTCGAGACCGAGCGCTTGGGCCGAGGCTGATGCCACGCCGACGTCATAAATCGGTTTTCAGAATAAAAATAAATGTGTTAATTTCGAATTTCTGATTTTTGTTAATTTCAGTATTTATTTCAAACTTCAAAAGGCTATATCTTTTGCATCGTAAGTCGAATTTGAGTGATTCCAGTTTCTAAAAATTTGTAAAATTGAGATCTATTTAATGGTGAATTTTATTTGATTTTTGGAGTTCATTTGCTCCCTGTTTTGGTATTTATTTGCTTTTCTTCTTGATGCAGCGTAGGCGTTGAATTGTGCGACTTGGAGGAAGATCAAGCAACTCAAGAGCAAGCTTCAGATCAAGATCAGGACCTATTCCAAGGCAAGTTGTGCTTTGATCATGTTGAACCCATGTTTATAAAATTGCTATATTTGTTTTACCCTATTGCATATATTTCAAGTATACAATTGTTTCAAATTAGATTGGGCTTAGCTAATATACCAGATTGATCTATACCCTACCTTGTCATTATTTGCCATGATCCATTGTCACCCTAGATTGGTTCAATATAGTTGGTTAGTAATTATAATCAACATTGGAAGGTTAGTTCGTATTAGTTGCTTAGCCATACCACGTCATCACATGTGTTAGAATCATTGATAATTAATCTTGCTTAATGGAATATGGAACAATGTTATGAACTTGTGTGTCATGTGGGATCACACGATGAGATTGAGTTGTTGTGGCGAGTCATGTCACGCAACGATGTTGAATTGTTGATAGCACGTGGTGCTGTAATCAACTGGGTGATAATCATTTAGATTGGGGCAAGTGACAAGGGGCGAGGAGGCCAAGGTGGGCCCGATGGGCAGAGGGTATGTGGATGTCTTGCCTTGATCACACTAAGGACTTAACCTTGCAAGCCTTTGACCTGAGTCAATCATGCAACCACATGTGCCGTATGGGCCACCTAGTGAGTAATTTGCAATGTCTTAATTTTGGTACTATCTTGGTCGGTGTGAGTTCCCGAGTTATGGAGTAATTCACATGGCGCAAGAGGGGGGCCCTGGTTATGGTTTTCAGACCCACCAGTGTTGAAACCTTAGCGGGTAGTATCCGGTTAAGCCAGAGCTTTGTAAAGGCTTTGTTATAATCACTTGCCTTGGTGGTGTTTGGTTGTATCGCGTGGGTAAAGTGCATAACCTCTGCAGAGTGTGAAACTATTCGGATAGCCGTGCTCGCGGTATTGAACAATGCTCGGGAATTACAGTTAAGGGTTAGCTTAATTAAATGGACAATTTGGTTGGGATGGCGGAATGCCATGTGGAAGATGGAATTTGACTTAGGATTGGAAACTTGGTTTACTTGAAAAATACTGAATTTATTTACTATTGTTATTTGTTTTACATTCTTTACAATCTATTTATTATGCTTGTTCATAAATGCTGCTTATTGCAAAATAGCCATGATAGCCTATCCATTGGAATAAGCCTTACATATAGATACATAGAATTGCATTCTGTGCACAACTTGTTGAGTGCTTAAGTACTCACCCTTGCCAAACAACAATAATCAACAGTTGAAGAATCTACACCTGTGTTGGAAGATGAAGTCCAGGAAGACACGAGTCATTAGGGTCCGAGCCTTGTCGGTTGCTGTGGTGAGTGATGAGCTATCTCGTTTTCTACTTTCCATTTGCTTATTTACTAGTTTATATTTTCAGTCTTGCCCTGCGTGGCTTAATAATGTAAGTTGGTCATAAGATCATACATTTAGCTATATCAATAAATAAACTATTATTCTATTATCGTTGTGTATGATGTGATATATACCAATGTTAAGCTGTGTGCACTAGCGTTGATCCTGGGACTAGTGCGGTAAACACAGTGGGTTCGAATCAGTGGATTCGGTCCTTACAAACACCATAGATGGAAAGAGGAGATTTGGTGCGGAATTGATGGAGCTTTGGAGCTTCTTTCTTGCTTTAATGGAGGGAGGGAAGAGAAGAAGCTTCTGCAGTGCGGGCTATGACTAGAAGAAGCTACAGGTGAGTTGCCTTCATTTTTTTTAAATATAGAAGGATTTTTGAAAAGATAGCATATTAGGTTAAAAAATTCTAGAAAAATTCTCAAAAAAACTTTCGATTATTTTATACTTAATAAAATTATTTTCAAAAAAAATTAAATTATAAATTTGCCCGATCCACGGCGTGACGCGAGGTCGCCGACCAAAGAACCTCGCCAAGGCGTCGGCAAAGCCACCGATGGCGACCGTGGAGCCATTGCGGACTGCATTCTCCGACCCACTGCCCCTTCTCGATTTCCTTTTCCCAGCACGTAATATATGGTCCTTTCCTTTTCCAGGACGTTTGTTTCCTTTTCCTTGATTCCAAGACGTTTGTTTCCTTTTCCTTGTTGATGTTGGAGGTGAGGGAAGGTCTGTTGTGGACCACAAGGATGATTTCGGAAAAATATGAAAAAATAAACTGCGCTCGCCAACCGCTGGATCTGCAAGGAAAAAAAGATAAAATTAAGCGAGTGCTTTCATGGTATTGGTTCCGCGAGAAAAAATTGAAAAAAATTAAGCAGCACTCACAGACAGTTGGTTCCTTAGGTAAAAAATAAAAACAAAAATTCAACGCTCTCCGTGCGCTGAAATTAGGCTCTATGGGGCTAGATCCGTAAAAAAGTCTCGAGAAGGGTCATATTCGGAAAAAAATACGATCACAATGCCAGGACAATAAAAAATTCAAGTCTTGTTCCCTTGTATGTGGATACTCCCTGTTTATTTCCTTGTTTGATTCACCCTCCTTCCAAATATGTAGTACGTACAATTTTGGCCAGTAAAAAATTCAAGTCTGGTTTCCTTGCATGCGGATCCTCCTTATTTATTTCCTTGTTTGATTCGCTCTCCTTCCAAATATATAGGTGAGGGAGGTCTGTTGTGGGCCACATGGATGATTAGACACACTAAATAATGACCATCGGATGTGGGTGAGTAAAACCGAGGAAAGATCTGAGACGTTCATTTTGATGAATGCAAGTTTCTGGGGACGTTTTGCTGGGTGCACGAATATTGGACCATCTCTAATGAGGTGCATTATTTAGGGTGGACGTAGGAAAAATTACTTAGGTGCATTATAAAGGGGTATAGATAAGAAGATATTGATAATGAATAGGCTATCTTGAATTATTACTTCCTTCAACTAGGATTATAAGACGTATTTTTTTAATGGTCTTATACATAAATATAGGGTATATTTCATAATCCAATACAAAATTAGTGTGATGTTCCCTCTATTCTGCTAATAAATATCCATATTTACTTTATATTTTCTCCATGTATCCATTGAATATAGTGCTTAGTGATAATAATTAGGGGTAATCTAGCTATTTTCAATATCTTCTTGGTCTATATGCCAAGAAGAAATAAGCTTTACAAATTTGGATGGAGGGAGTATCTCTAAACACTATATTCAATGCATGCATGTACAGAATATAAAATAAAGTTGAATATTTATTATAAGTATATAGGGAACATAATACTAATTTTATATGAAATCAACCCAAGGACGTTGAGTGAAACCTTGAGCTACAAGCCTTGCCTTGTACCTTACAACTTTGTTGTTTTCATTCCTCTTCCGAACAATGACCCATTTGTGACCTACAGGGTTTATATGGGGAGGTGTGCGGCATACGGGCCCAAACACCTCTCTCTTGTTCAGAGAGACTAACTCTGCAGTGATTGCCTTCTTCCATTCTTCCCAATCTAGCCTTTTCTTGCACTATGCGAGAGATTCAGGCTCGGGATCATGATCAATGATCGAAGCAATCTTCTTTGCAAAATATGCATCGACATTGGCTATTGCTCTATTCAGAGATTCTCCTGTTATTACAAAGTTTATGGCCATTTCATCATGGGGTGCTTCATGCACTTCTAATTGCTCTTCACTTCCATTTCCTATCGTAGTGGCAAGTTCCTTTAGCTTTTCATCGCCCATGTGTGTGCACATATTATTTCCGGTGGCTTCCTGCAGTGGAAGATTCAAGTCTGGAATTGCCTTTTCCGTCGGTTTCTTTCCAGTGCCAGGTCTCAACTGGCTCCCCTTCTTTCTTTGGGGTATTTTCGTGATTGGTTGTGGTAAGTCCTCTCGCCCAGTTTTCTCCAGACGTCTCTGAAGGACCATGTGGAGGTCCATCCATGTTTGTGATGAGTATTTGACTTTATTTGAGCTTGGGTTGCTCTTGTTTGAGTTTGATTTGAATTGGATTTTCAATTGGAAGCAATTTGAGGTCTTCTCTGTTTTCCCGGTGCTACCGGCTAGAACGAGAAAAAATGAATTTTAATGAGTGTACTTTGATGGATTTATTTCACATCTTTGTGGGCATTGCTATGTGAGGAGTTTCCTTGTCTTTGATGGTTGCAGGGCGACAGTGCTAGGTCATGGTGAGGCGGAGGATGACCGGGACTAGGCGAGGAGCGTCGGAGGTCCAGATGGTTGGGAGATTGCCGGAAGATGATCGGAGACGGAGTTCGGGCAAGTCAAGAAGACAAGGAAAGGAGATGATGCTAGCTAGATGCCGCGTGGATCAATGAGGGCCGTCGGATTGAGGTCTAGTTGATAGGTTAGCGGGTCTAGGTAGTATGCTTTGAAAACCGTGCAAGAAAACCCGGTATGTGTGTGGGTTTTGGGTTAGCCCTTGCATGGCTGTGTGTGTGGGTTAATCCTAGCCTTTAGATGAGTGCTCTAGGGTTGAGGGACTCATCCAAGGGTGGTAGGTGGCCCAAGAGTAGTATAAATAGGGGTGGAGGGGTAGCCTCCTCCCCTTGAAGGTTTTGAGGTTTGTGAATGCTCCTTTGAGCTTTGCCCACATGAAAGTGAGGCTTTGTAACCTCTCCTTCCAGAAATGAAAGTTTTATCCATCCTTCTCTGAATTTATTTTGCGCATTTACATTATGTCCTTTACGCAATTTAAATTCAGCATTTACTTTCCTGCAATTACATTCTCGCAAATTACTTTCACGCAATTTGGATTTGCCTCCCCTCCTTCTAAATGCTGTTGATTTTGGATGTTTAGAGTGTGTTCATATGGTTTTACATCTCTTTTGCACTCTTGGATTGAGTAGAGAACATCTTTTCTTTCAAGTTCCAACTTTGTTCAGAACTTGTTCTTTGTGCAGTATTTAGTATTTTAATTTTATAAAAATATATAAAAATCCTTTTTAAGTGATTCTTATTGGAGGAGGTGAGGGACTCTGATATACACCTGCATAAAAATTTTGGAGTTCTCTTGTTGCACCGTTTGGGCGCCATGAGGTGAAAACCAAGCCCCAAATTTTCTGCTCGAAGTTCTTGACTGACTGTGTTCTTCGATTTCTCCTGTTTTTTATGTAAGGCTTTTTGAGGAGAAATTTGGTGGAGTTCTTCACAACTCTGTTTCTCATAGGGAGAAAAATTCTCATAATTTTGTGAGCTGCATAAACCCACCAACCTCCTGTTCAAATTGAGGACAAGTTCTGGAAATTCTGCTTTTGCTTTTCTGAAAGTGACTTTTGTGATTTGAATTGATGTCCTTTCTCAAAGCAAGAGTTTGATTGTTTCCTCTTTATCTTGGACACTAGACAACCAGGATTGTGACTCAAAAATCCCCACATATTTTATGGTACTTATCCATACAAGCTAGGGGTACACATAGTTGTCTAGTTTTTCGGGCTTTTCACGATTTCCTTTGAGCGATCTTGTCGAGGTTTTTGTTGGAGTATTTTGGGGGAAAATTTATTTGCAACCATTCACCCCCCCTCTATCTCGGTCCTTCAGTCTTCGGGTACTTTGGGTTTGAGGAGCCAGATTTCCTGTTCTTTTTCTTTGAGGCCTCTAAACAGGATGAGAGATACCTTCTGCTTTCTTTGGTATTTCCACCCTCTCTGGTGTATTTCTTGCGGGTACATGCGACTTAACCACGCCCTTCAGATCACAAAAATGATCAGGCAGTTCATTTGCTAAATTCTGCATATCAATTATCTTCTGGACTTCTTGATTTGCTTCATTAGTGCGGGGGTCATGCGCGGGGATTCCAGTGGAATGCCATATGATTTCCCAGCATTTTTCATCCAAAGGTTGATTTCCTCCCCCTAATGACGGGAAACGATCCTCGTCAAATATACAATCAGCGAATCGGGCTGTATGCAAGTCTCCAGTCATGGGTTCCAAATACCTGATTATGGATGCACTCTCATAACCAATGTATATCCCAAACTTGCGGAGAGGGCCCATTGCAGTCCGCTGAAGGGGTGGTATAGGAACATATACCATACAACCAAATTTTCTGAGATAAGAAATTTTCGGGATTACCCCGTGCACCAGTTGCATAGGGGAATGGATGTTGTAGGCCGAAGGCCTGAAATTGATAAGAGCTGCTGCGTGCAGGATTGCGTGTCCCCAACAAGTGTTGGGCAAGTTACAACTCTGCAAAAGCGGTTTGGCAATGAATTTAATCCTCTTTATTAGTGCTTCAGCTAGTCCATTCTGCGTATGGACATGCGGTACAGAGTGCTCAATTGCTATCCCTATTGCAATGCAATAATCATCAAATGTCTTTGAAGTAAATTCTCCGGCATTGTCCATTCTGATGGACTTCACGCGATGATCACGGAAAGCATTCTTAATTCTTATGATCTGCGAGATCAGCTTTGCAAAAGCATGGTTTCTTGTTGACAATAAGCATACATGCAACCATTTCGAGGAAGCATCGATGAGCACCATAAAGTACCGAAATGGCCCTGACAAGGGCTGAATTGGGCCACAAATATCCCCCTGGATGCGTTCCAGGAATGCAGGGATTTCATTTTGCACTTTCATGACAGAGGGTCTAGTTATTAATTTCCCGGTGGCACATGCAGGGCACACGAAATCTTCATGATTCAGAAAATTTTTAACATTAATGCCATGACCTTGTGAGTTATTCACTATATTCCTCATCATTCTAAGACCAGGATGACCTAATCTACAATGCCATAAAGAAAATAACTCAGAGCTTCTAAAGACAGTCTTCAAGGAAGTATACACTTCGGGTGCATGAATGTTCGTGTAGTAAAATCCAGATTCATATGAGGGACATTTTTCTAATACCATTTTTTCACATACCGCGTGCTTCACAATGCACAAGTATTCTTTGCCATTTTCTTCATTAGTTTCTACGTGAAAACCATTGGCGCGGATGTCTTTGAAACTTAAGAGAGTGCACGTTGATTCAGGGTACAAAAGAGCTTCTTCAATTACCAAAATTGTACCCATAAGCAATATAATAGTGGCTCTTCCTGAGCCTATTACATATGAATCGTTTCCTGCGATCGTAGTAATCTTTCCAGCGTTCTTCGTGATCGACTGGAAGTATTTGGACTCTCTTAAGATGGTATTTGTTGTGCCACTATCAACAATGCATATCTCTTCCATTTGGGCGCTACACGATTTCTAAAAAGGAAAATAATTCCAATCAAACAGTGGCAAAATAATTCAAACATTGCTTGTAAATTAAAGAATACTGGAATAAAGAATAAATTGCATATTTATTCATGAGAGAAGTATGCTCTTTTAGAGCTTACAATTCATTATTCAGAAGAAATTGCTAACAACCATAATCTAAAAGAAAAATGCGATTCATGTATTAACGGAATATGTAAAATATGCATCAATTTCTGCTTCTATGTCATCGATAGAAGTTTTCTCTTCATTTGCTATAAGATTGGCTGCAGCATCAATGTCCAGGCTATTATGTAAGGATGAGACAAGTGGGGTATCTTCATCCATGGCATCATTATCACCAACCTTGGCGAAGTGCGCCTCTGCTGGGGCATTTTCTTTTGCCTTCTTCTTAGCCTGATATGCGTTGATCACTTCCTTGGATTCCCGACATATCTTTGACCAATGTCCCCAAGTGCCACACCTGAAGCGTGCGCCTTTTCCTTGTCATCCTTCTTCACTGGGGCTTTGGACTTTCCCTTGGCCTGAAACCTCTCTTTTCCACCCTGCTTGCCCTTCTTTTTATGAGTGGGCTTTTTCACCTAATAGCTGTTGGCATTGACTTCTGTGCCAATGCCTCTTCCAGATGGCTGTGAGACGAAGTTCTTGCGTAGAACATCATCTTGTGACTCCGCAACTTGCATAACATCAATCAGTTCGCTATACTCCTTGTATGCGTCCTGATGATAGCTACGTGCACTCTGGATAGCATTTGGGTGGAAGGTGGAGAGAGTCTTTTCAATCTTCTCCTCATCAGTGATCTTCTTGCCACATAGGGAGAGATTGGTACAAATTCTGTGCAAGGCAGAATTGTACTCGGCCACTGTTCTGTAGTCTGCAAACCTCAAGCGGACCCAATCTTGCTGTGCTTGGGGCAAGATAGTGTACTTGAGCTTCTCGAACCGCTTTTGAAGTGCAGTCCAAAGCTCAAGTGCACTCTCCTCAGCCATGTATTCATTCTTCAGAGTGGCTGAGAGGTGGTGCCTGAGGAAGTGTAAGGCTTGATCGTTCTGCTCGGCGGTAGGTTGCGCGTCCTGCGAGGACCCTAGACCAATCGCAGCACGGAGCTTCTTGCCCCAAGAACGATCTTCACGTCCGATGCCCAAGTGAGGTAGTTCTAACCGTGCGGGGCCAGTTCTTCAAACTCACGATTCACGATGCCGGACATCTACATGATTTCAAAATTCCGACATTAGATTACTGCGTGTAATCTAATAGAAAATGGTTGCAAAAAACATAAAGTGCAGAAAATAAATTTCCATACATTTCCAGCATACTAAATAAAACAATGAATTCAAAATTCATAAAGAATATTCATAAATGCAGAGAATAAAGATAGAAAAATTAAAAACAGAGCCAAATAATTTTCTGGCAATTTTCCTTAATTTTTCTGCTATTTTTTTCTCTTTTCTTTCTTTTTCATCCCTTTTTTTTCTTTCTTTGGCCGAAACGGCCTCTTGGGCCGTGCCCTTTTCTGGCCCGAACGGCCTTTGGGCCTCCCCTCGCAGCCCATATAACAAGGCGGCCAGGGTTGGAAACCCTAGCCGCCAGTCTTTCCACATGCGCGCGGGGCCAAGGCGGCGGCGGGCGGTAGGCCGTGGTCGGGAGGCGATCTGTGCAGTGGGCGGCGGTGTGGCGGTGGCGGCAATGAGGAAGCCGAGGCCTCGTCTGCGCGCCACGAGACGACGGGCGCCGTAACGCTGCGCGCGAGGGCGGCGCGGAGCCGAGGCCGAGGCGGTCGGGCCGGCGGCGACGCGATGGTCTGGCCGAGCACCGAGGCCGGGCGATCGGCCGGCGGCGAGGCCGAGACGGCCGCGAGCCGGCAGCGACACGCAGCTGGCGGCGCGGGGGAGCGGCGGCATGGGATTCAGCGATGCCGTGCGCGCGTGGCGCGGGAAGCCAGCGGCGGCGGCTGGCGGCGCGCGCGCGAGCGCGGCGATGGTATGGCGGCGCGCGGCTTGTGCGGCGGCGGCCAAGCCGAGCGATGATGGCCGGCGGCGGCAGCGGAGGAGGGAGGCGGGCGGCGGCGGCCGAGCCGACTGCGACGGCGGCGGCAGCGGAGGCGAGGCCGAGCGGCGACGCCAAGACGGGCCGAGTGGCGAAGCGCGAGGCCGAGGCGGGCCGCGCTACGCTGAGGCGGAGGCGGCGGCGAAGAAGGCGGGCGCGTCTTTGGCGAGCCGAGCGGCAATGAGCGCGAAACCGGCGCGGCGCTTGCGACCGTGTCATCGCAGCGTCGAGGAGGCGTCGGTGCCGGTAGCGCGTCTTTGCCGTGGTTTTTACGGATGAGCGGTAGCCGTGTCGCGTAGTTTCGTGTCGCCTAGCTTCTTGCCACGTGACGAACACATTACCAGATGCGTAGGATAGATGCATGCGTAGAATCAATTAGCGTTCAGATTCAATCGCCGATTCTCACCTTTTCAATCCGTTCGCCAGTAGAGCTTCGTGCTGATAACGTGTTAAAGAACCTCGCTATCGAATAGTCCGGGGTTCACGAACAGATCTGAATTGGAGAACAGAGAGACAAGAGAGACACATGTTTAGGAAGAACTGCGAGAGAATACTTTATTGCTCTGATTTCTTGTACAATGGGGGAACCCCTCCTTATATAGTAATTACTTAGGGTTTCGACTAAGAGACCATCATGAGTCTTCATGGGCCACGTGGTTTCCCAACATAATCCACATATACCGGGTCTCGAGCTTGGCCTTCTGCCAGGACAAATGAAAGTTCAACCGCTTGCCAATTTGATGTTGCCATTTTCTGAACATCACATATGCATTCCGTTCGAATGCGGTCATTGAAGATGGTAGGATAAGCATCAACAGTTGAATCCTCTCCATCGCGCCCGCGTCCCAATACCTCGCGTACTCCGTGGAATAATTGATCATAAACACACCACACTACTACAGAATAATACATTATTATCGTTTCATCTGAATCGGTTCTTAAGTTTTTAAGGAAAATGATTGTGATAGATGACTTAGAAGGGGTGTTAATAATAATCATTATCGGTTCTTAAGTTATAAGCGATTATAATGTAGCACTGGACACATCACTATCGATTCTTACGAGAGAAGCGATAGTTATGTGCACATTCTCATCGCTATCGCTTCTTACGTGAGAACCGATAGTGATAAGCATGTGATGATCACATCACTATCGCTTCTTAAGTGAGAACTGATAGTGATGTGTGTGCACAAGGGGGAAACATACATGTTGAAAATGACAACACTATGAAATATGCATGCTAAAAATGACAAGTTGCTCTCGAGAGTAGTTACTCCCTCATCTGACATACCTCCTAAATGAACTTGAAATACTCTTGTATCACTTTGGGTATAATCATACACTAACTATAAGATATTCCAATACAAGCCACATGAAAAAATTGTAAGGGAGTCCATAGTTTTTAGTGTATTTTGTAGATAGCCTTATACGCATATAAAAAGGAGTATGTTAAAAAAAATACATACCACCTCTAAAAAAAATTACATGCCACCTAGAAGTTTTATATACTTGTATACTACATATACATACCTTTCGTTTCGCAAGATGCTCTATACGTTGTGAGTCACAATATAGGGAGTAACTACTCCGAGTATATATATAAAGTTAATGGTTTGATTTTTAAGGTTAGAATTTTTTTCGCAGCAATTTAATTCCCAATATAAACCTGCCAAAGACAGGAAACAATTAACAAAGAAAAATACAAGAACGAAACCATTCATCTCCAAAATTACCACAGTAGAAAAAGGCTTGGCTAAAATTGCACATTGAAATAAATTCTAAATCAAAATGACAATTTTATCAGTTTCATTAACAGGATCCACAAAATTTAAGCAATTTCTACAAATAACAATCATTTTAGAAATTTGTATTTCTAGAAAGAAAAAAAAAACTCTCACAAGGTGAAGCATGGTAGGCATTACTCTCTCTGACACACGGCTCCACACGGCACGACCAATCAGGTGAAGCCCATGACACGTCCATACTCGGCGGTCTTATCCACAGCAGTCCACGGCTACACAGTCATCCAGTGACGCATGGGACCATGTCCAGCTCACACGGACCTGATGACGCGCATAACTACTGAGCTGGCACCGAGATATGCACATGGAGCAGGCTCCCTGCGCAAAACATTTCAAGACGTGGACACGCTGACAGGTCCATGCACTCGGAAACTGCCAGGTTCAAGTTGTTGAGATATGGACGGACTTTAAGTCCTAATTAACCAAATATCGTTGCATCTTATCTTTACGTGGATAAATTCGAATATATCTCTTTCTATTTTCTACTATAAATATATATAGCACCCTTTTGTACAAGAGAATCAATTTAATAAAGAAAAAGAATTGTTATGAGATAAGATATTTTTAACTATATTCGGTTGGACACTATCTCTATGTGTGGGCGAATCTGAATCTATCTCTTGCTATCTCTACTATATATTGAGCACCCCCTTGTACAAAAGATGAAGCGAATAAAGCGAGAGAACTTTGCCCCTACTTGTGTGTGCTTCAGTTCTTATTCTTGTGATTTCGTTAGCGTGTGGTTGATTGATCGTGGGTGAACGATTACGTTTTATAACATGTTATCAGCACGAAGCTTTACCGAGGCCGATTGTGATTGTCTACCTGCGTCAATCGACACTGCAACGATTTTCATCCCGCATCACGCGATCATCCTATGCCAAGCCCTACGTAAGTTAATTGCATCGATGCAAAATTAATTCAGCAGATTAATATCCCTAACTGCAGTTCAATCTAATTACCAAGTAAAGATTCTAGCTTCTGTTCATCAGAACAATGATAAAAAAAAATTGGTCCCGAAGACTAGCGGCCAAATCTGTGCCTCGCCCGACGGTTGTGCCATGCCCGGTGGCCTCGCTCCGGTGGCCGTGCCGCTTCGCCTTCCTCACGCGCTGGTAGCCGCATCCGGCGGTGATGCCTCGGCTCCGCGCCCGCCGCCGCTTCGTGCGCCGGCCGACCCCTCGTTTTTCGTGCGCCCGAGCCGAGCGCCGTTTTGGCTTCCGTCCTGTCGGCGGAGCCGTTGCCGGTTTTTCCGCGCGCCTGCGTCATGCACCACTTCGGTCGTCGACCATCTCGTGGGCTGCGCCTTGGCCCGCTGCCATGCCCACCGCGCCGCCATCTTTCGCTGCTTCCATGCCGCCAGAAGAGCCCGCACCCTTCATCTTCCGTGCCGATAGCGCCCGCGCTCGCTTCGTCTCCAATACCCGCGGCGACGATTCTTTGGCTCCCGCATCCGCCGCTTCGTGCTCCACCCGGCAGACGCCTCACGTTCCGCACCATCGCGGCGGAGATTCTTCGTTTCCCGTGCCCACGCGGCAGCGACAGTGGCGCTGGCTCTTACGACGTCGGTAGCGCTCGCAGCGAGATGGCGATGGCGGCATGCTCGCGCACCCGAAGTGACGGCGGCGCCGTTGCCCGCGCAACTCGACAGCGTCGATGATGCATGCCGCTCGGCACCCATGACGGTTGCGGTGTCGAGCGGAGGCAACCAGCCGACCTCCTCATGAACTAGAATCAAGTGGCGTCTAGGGTTAGTAAACCCTAGCCGCCGATTTCTTAATGGGCTCTCGGGCCGGCTAGCGTGATGGGCTATAAGGGCCATAAAGGCTAGATGCCGATCAGGCTGTACGGCCCATTGACTGTACGACCCACCCATTTACTCTCTGAGAAATTCTTTTTAAATTCAGAAAATTGACAATAAATTCTAGAAATTAGATTTTTGGTATATGGGATTCCGTAAAATTTGGTAAATTGATATTTAGCGGAAGTTCCATGCTCTGGGTTTATTTTCTAGCATTATGTCATGTTAAATATGTTCTGGAATTATTTTCTGTTATTTAAGTCATTCTGAAGATTGCTTGAAATATTAACAGAAAATGCTAGAAAATTATGGAAAAATATATATGACCCATCGCTCTGTGTCATATTGCTAGATTAATTTTCTTAGCATGTTTTCATGTTTATAAGTGCTAGACATCTTATTTTCTGTAATTCAGAAAAATTGCTTGATATTTAACAGAAAATTATGAAAATTGCTAGGAAAATTCTGGAAATTTTTTTAGATAATTATCTACTGAATAGATATAGACCAAGCTTTACTGATTGAATAGTGAGCACGCAATATAATGATTTTACCAGTAGTAAAATTCATTTTGCATAAATAGAAATAGGATATGTTGGACATCTCAAAGAAGAAATTTATCAAGATTGCCCTGAATGGCAACAATTACTTTACCCGGGCAATGAATACTAAGATTAATCTGATAGCTTGATCTTTTGGAGCTATTGTTTTTCCAGCTTGAAGCTGGTACCCTTGCTCTTCCCGAAGCCGCTAGATGTACGACTTTGCATCTCCTGAGGCACCATCTACATACAGACCTGAAGGCCGAATAGTTGATAGAAGATGACCAGCTGATACTTTTGGATTCCCTAAAGGAAAATATATAACCAACAAATATCCGTCTTGTTGCCAGAAGCACAACGCAAATGGATCATGTCGCACTTTCAGGATTCTAAAGGCTGTGGTAGCATATAATTTTTGTCATACACAAGCTTGTCATTGATCTAACATTATGTAATCAGAAAGTTACTAATGCTAAAAAGATCGACAAGATATTGTACACATCCCACCCCAATATGAGGATATTGTCGTAACAGTATCGTCGCCAAGTAACAGAAATACTTCGAGCTTATATGCATTTTGTTAGAAGCAGAAAAGCATGATGAACTCCTGGTGAAGAATCATCGTGTACTTCCTATGAGAGTCTTGCAATGCCCGAAGCACATGCAAATGCTCAGCAGGCTAGCAATGGCCATGGCTGCAGAAAGGGCCAATGGAATAAAAGGGATAAGTGGAAGAATGACAAATCAAATAGGGGAAGAGGCCATTCATAGTGGAAAAGTAAAGGTAAAGGGTCAGGGACTTCCAGAAGTAATGCTGCAAACCCTGAATAACCCTGCTTTATGTATGGATGCTCTGGCCAATGGTCATGCAACTATCGCATCTCGAAGCATGTGGTAGACCTTTACATGCAATCCACTGAAAAACTAAATAAGACATGAGGAAATAATATTAAGTCATACTTCACCATTCAACCTGACGTTGATACGAATGTTGAGAAGTGTGATGATATGATTCTTGAAATTATTTAGCTCAAGGAGTCCCAGGAGGGCACCTACATCTCATATGGAGACCTAAATTAATCTCCTAAATATCCCTTCACTTTGCTAAGTCAATGTCACATATTCCTTATAAATCTCCTTATCAGTTTAGCCCTAGTTTCTAAATGAACATTTGGTCTACGCTCCTGTTAAGCGATTATCATTCAAAAAATTAAATAAATTGATATTTCCCAGATTGTTGATTAATTGTGCTATGTTTGTTCTATATTCTACAATTTGTTCCTGATGCAACAATTGTTTGATTGTTAAATCATACTTCTAATATAGAACAAAGTATAATCTGATAGCGGAGGAGAAAATCTGTCTAGAAGATAGTTGTACCACACTAAGTGAATTGAAAATATTATGACTATCGTCAGAAGTGATACTCTCATAGTTGGCACTGGAAGAAATCCATATTATACCCTGAGTCTAGTCGTACTCTTTTAATCATTTCTGTATGGAGATAGCGAATGAGGATGGTACAGAATACCTATTCATGACTAAGTTTAATGGGTGTAATAAACGTGTGGTTAAAAGCTTCATTTATTCTCCTCCAAATTATACTATGCACATATAAAACCTAAAATTTGTGTTGCGATGAAAAACCTAGATATATTTAAGATCTAACAGATCGACTGGGTTACCCTGAGTTGAATAGTATAAGAAGAATAAATAATATTTCTGCTGACCATAGCATAAAGTCTTTCCTAGACCTGAAGTTTTCTTATGCCCTGGTTGTGCTAAAGGAAAGCTTATTCTTAGATCTTCTTACCTAAAAGTTAGGGAATAATCACTGAATTTTCTGGAGAAAATTCAAGGTGATATCTATAGACCTGTTCAGCCCCTGTCGGGCTCCTTTTAAGAAATTTTATGGAACTGATAGATGCTTCTACTAAATGGTCCCATGTATATCTCTTATCAACTAGGAACCATGATTCTGCCCAAATTACTAAGTTAAGAGCCTACTTTCGAGAAGAAAGAATCAAGTCTATTCAAATAGACAATGCTAGCGAGTTTACCTCAAAAGCATTTAATGATTGTTGTATGGCTCTGGGAGTTAATGTAGAGCATCTCGTACCTAATATCTATACTTAAAATGGCCTTGCAGAGTCATTATATTAAAAGAATAAAAACTTATTACTTGACCGCTCTTGTAGAATAGTAGGCTTTCCACCAGTTGTTGGGGCCACACAGTGCTGCATACTGCGGTATTAATTCAACTCAAACCAACTGCACATCATGAAATTTTCCTGTTGTAGAGAGTGTGTGGAAAAGAATTAAGTATTTCCCATTTGCAAAAATTTGGCTGTATTGTATACATGCTAATCTCTCCACCACAGCGTACCACCATGGGACCTTACTAGAAGTTGAGGATCTATGTAGGTCATGAATCTCCGTCATGTATTAAAATACCTAGAGCCTATGACAGGGGATCTGTACACGGCTCGGTACGCTGATTGTACTAAGGACATTTTTTGGCATTAGGGGGAGATAAGTACCACATTAGAGAATGCCGAGTCCTTAGATCCACGCATTACAGAGACCGAACTTGAAGTTCAGAGGATAATAAATCTGTAATAAATATACTTATAATCTGCCAAATGTTTTCACTGTTCATAAGGGAGTGAAAAGATCTCATATACCTGCAGTATATGCACTTGAAAGTGTGGAAATACCCTAGAAGGATATTGAACCCACTCTTGATCTTCATGATAAAAAGAGGGGGAGGCCTCCAGGTGCACGGGACTCAATTCCACGGAGACGTATGCAAAAGTAGAGAATCGAACAAATGAGAATACTACCCATGACAGTGGAAGAATCTCAACCTGATGTTGAGAAAATCCCTGAAGTGAGCTATCCTGGAGATGGTAACATCCCTGAAGTGATCAATCTTGAAGATGATAACTCCAGCGTATATTTGTGCACACAATCCCACGCTGGGAAATCGAAACACCCAGACTCCATCGTTGTGGGAAATCACGAGGAGCTGGAAGAAATTTATAAAGAGATATCCCTGAAGTGATGCAGGAGAATTGTATAAAAGAGAGACTACAATTGTCGACATATAATTGCCTCTAAAATTGCTAAAGCTGGATCCAGAACCAAAGTCTATGGCAGAGTGCCAGAAGTGCTCAGATAGGGTCAAATAAAAAGAAGCAATTGAGGCAGTGCTCGCTTATTAAAAGGAAAGCTTTGGTTCCGTTGACCAAATATCTCCTAAAGTAATCCCTGTAGGATCAAATGGGTTTTTCATCTGGAAGAGAAATGAAATACCCATGTGGTGAGATATAAAGCGAGTCTTGTAGCACAAGGGTTCATGCAGAGACCCGACATCGATTACGATGAAATATATTCTCCTGTAAAGAGTGTAATAATGTTCCAAAATTTAATATTAATGGCAGCAAGCTTAAACTTATCAATGCAGCAAGCTTAATATTAATGGTAGCAAGCTTAAACTTGTTGATGGATGAAGTGACCTCATATATATGAGTCACTAGATACGGATATTTACATAAGAATCCCTGAAGGAGTTACAATTTCAAATCCTAATAATCGCAACATGTATAGCGTCAAACTGAAGAGATTGATATACAGATTAAAACAGTCGGGGAGAATGTGGTATAACCGACTTAGTGAGTTCCTTCTGAAGAAGGAATTTTCCCCTGTGTGTTCATAAAGAAATCCTAGAATGGATTCTGTATCATCTCAGTTATATGTCGATGATCTGAATATCATCGGAACCACAGAGAAGACAGAGGAAGCAAGTGCTTATCTCATGACGGAGTTCCAAACTTGATTGTCATGCATGGATTGAATTTCGGATCTCATGGCTTCAAGCCATTTTTCGGAGTTTGTGTCCATCATTGCTTCTTCATAAGCCGTGGGCTCATCATTGTCCAACAATAATATGTCATTCCCATATCTAATAGGTACATGACGTGGCCTCCCCGACCTACGTGGGGCTGGAGTCTCTTCCACAGGTTGTACAACACTTTGTACATCTTGTGAAGGTTCAGAGGTAGCTTGAACATATTCATGTGATTCTCGAACTTCATCAAGATACACATCACTCCTACTGATTTCTTTTGAAAGAAACTCATTCTCCAAAAAGACACCATTTCGAGCAACAAAAACTTTGTTCTCGTTTCTTTTGTAAAAGTAATATCCTTTTGTTTCTTTAGGATACCCTACAAAAAGCATTTTTACGATTTAGGTGCGAGTTTATCGATTGTAAGCGTTTTACATAAGCCTCACATCCCCATATCTTGAGAAATGACAACATGGGTCTTCTCGATCCATATCTCATATGGCGTCTTCTCAACGGATTTTGATGGGACCCTATTCAAAGTGAACGCAGCTGTCTCTAGAGCGAAACCCCAAAAGGATAATGGCAGATCTGTTTGGCTGATCATTGACCGAACCATATCTAATAAAGTCCGGTTACATCGTTCGGACACACCATTCCATTGAGGCGTTCCTGGCGGAGAAAGTTGCGGAACGATTCCACATTGCTTTAAATGATCACCAAACTCTTGGCTCAAGTATTCGCCACCACGATCGGATCGTAAGTGTTTTATTGTTTTGCCAAGTTGATTTTGTACTTCGTTCTGAAACTCTTTGAACCTTTCAAAAGTTTGATTTATGCCTCATTAAATAGATATATCCATATCTCTGAAGTCATCGGTAAAAGTTACAAAATCTGAAACCCACCCCTAGCAATCGAGCTCATTGGTCCACATACATCCGTATGTACTAGGGCCAATAATTCACTTGCTCTCTCACTAAAACCTGTGAAAGGGCTTTTGTCATCTTGCCAAGTAAACAAGATTCACATGTTTCAAATGATTCAAAATCAAATGAGGTTAGAAGTCCATCACCATGGAGCTTCTTCATGCGCTTCTCATTTATATGACCTAGCGACAATGCCACAAAAAGGTAGGGTTCAAATCATTAGGCGGTGCCTTTTACATTAATATTATAGACAGGTTTTCTTGAGTTCAGGGCGTACAACCCATCCACCATGGGGCAACGACCATAATACATATCATTCAAAAATATTGAACAAACAAAGTTCTTTATTACGAAATCATAACCTTCATGTTCCAAACAAGAAGATGAAATAATGTTTCTACTCAAAGATGGAACAAAATAACAATTATTGAGTTCTAAAACTAATCCTCGAAGGCAAATGCAATGGGTATGTGCCAGCAGCAAGACCAACAACTCTTGCTTTATTCCCCACGCGAAGATCCACTTCTCCTTTTGCCAAGTCTCTACTCTTTATCACCCACAACGAATTGCAAATGTGAGCAACCGAACCAGGTATCATATACCCATGAGTGAGTGAAGAAGTAGCAAGATTAATTTCTATAACATTAATACCAAGTGGAAACCACATTTCCATTCTTCTTATCGCGCTGTACTTTTTGATTCGTTTCCAATGCCCCGATTTCTTGCAATAGAAGCATTGGGTATCAGGTTGAGGGCCAACTTTAAGCTTCAAGCTTAGTTTTGAGGCTCGCGATCTCATCTTGAGCCTTGCCCTTGCCCTTGCCCTTGCTCTTTCCGTTCCCAGCCTTAGCCTTTCTTTTTGAAAGCGGTTGTTTTCGAACCATCATCACATGATTGGGTTTTTCTTAATGCTTTCCTCGCAACCTTGAGCATCCCATGTAGCTCGGTTAGGCTCTTCTCCATGCTATTCATATGAAAATTCATAATGAATGGCTCAAAGCTCTGAGGCGTAGACGGAGAATAACATCGTGGCCAAACCGAGGCTAAGGGAAACTCAAGTTTTCCAATCTCCCAATGTAACCAATCATCTTGATTACATGAGGATCGACCGGATCGCCTTGACCCGACTTACAAGCAAATAAAAGCTTTGAGATACCATACCTCTCAGCTCTTGCTTGATTCCCAAACATGCCCTTCAAGCCCACAATCATATTGTAAGCATCCTGGTCCTCATATTGCTTTTGGAGCTCGAGTCCATTGTGACTAGCATGAGACGGTGACCTCTCTGAAGCATTAACATGCTTTTCATATTCAACCCTCAAATTGCGAGCGACATTTTTATTTGGTTCATCAGAATTGGATTCTCTAGAATATAGTCCTTCTTTTCATGCTTGAGAACAATTCTCAAAGTTGCGATACCAATCAACAAAATTAGTTCCATTCAGTTTTCCCTTTCCAAAACCGATCTCAAAGCAAAACCAGTGTAGCAGGAGTAGGAGAAGGTGCCATTGAACTACAACAAAAATATGCAAAGATTCTAAGCACTATGTTTATGTAAAACTTTTATTAAACTTTTAATTAAAGACACTCCTATTTTATGTCCTTTTATAGACACATAGTGAGTATTCAAGATCCATATTCATTAAACACTAGTGAGCTTTGGCATCTTTGCTAGAAATTTAATGACATAGGTAAGCAACACCTTTGCTAATTACATCATATGTAACTCTTGTTTGTTGAGTATGAAAACAAGTAATGAATGCCTCCATCAACTTGACTCATGGCCAGTCAACTCGCCCCAAGGGCTCACATGAGGAGGAGCACTTCCGTATTCGGGTGCCAATTAAGAAACCTGCCTCATGTGTGTTTTCCTAGACACCAATTGTCTTGTATAGGTTCCTTCATTCTGAAATCAAATCCCAACCACTTATGTCCTCAAGCCCAAAACCGTTTTGATAGCTCGTTTAAATCGCCATTGTTATGCGTGATGTGTCCAACACATCCCTATCATCTATTGAGATAGCCATTGATATACTACTTTGGCGGTCATATCAATAACGATCTAAATTCTTGATAGGTGCAACAATTGGATGGACAATTTGATTTAAGATTTTTAACTATAAGGATGAACAAAGATTACTATGAACATAGCATCACATGCAATGAGCATAAAGAAAATAGCAAGGATAAAACACACATCCACGTAAAATCAAAATAAGTGTGAAATAGCATGGCCCTTAGCATTAAGATCTCCATCATCATGCTTGGTTGTTCACCTAGCCACCTTGCTTGATTTGTTCACCTAGCCATCGTCTTCATCATTATGGATGCAACTCCTTACAACTTTTGATAATAAATTTTACATGAGGGTTTGAAGCATCACAAGTCGACACGCAGTCGTTATACAATTTAAATAGCCTTATGGCTTAACACGACGCAGCCATGTGGAAATTACATGCATCACATACACATAGGCCATACTATTTCACATAATTCCTGCAAAAGCAGAGTTAAACAAAAGCAACCCTACGACTCCGGGTCCGAGGCGGCGCCCGCGCAGAATCAAGGCGGCGCCTGGCGTGATCCCGCTGGCCGGTCGTGGCGGGTCGAGGCGGCGCCCGCTGGGTCAAGGCGAGCCCACGCAGCGGTCCGTGGGAAAACACCCTCAAAATTTTTTAGAGGCATGTCTTCCGCCATGGGAAAACACCCTCAAAATTTCCACGGATCAACCAGCATTGACCCAATCCGATCTAATATAATTGGCTTGGTCCCATATGGATACGTTTGAAACCACGATGGCGGTAACCCGACCGGTAAGGGCAACGCGTCGTACCATGAGCGGACTCACCCAAATCAATATTGAATGCATTTGCGCTTACCATGGATCAACAGATTGACCCAATCCAACTCGATCGATTGGCATGGTCCCATATGGATACGTTTGAAACCACGATGGCGGTAACCCGACCGTAAGGGTAACGTCGTACCATGAGCGGACTCACCCAAATCAAGATTGAGTCGGTTTGCACTTTCCTCAAACCCTAAATCGATCGATCTCATCGATGGTCTGCCGTCACCAATTCATCACATGAACTGGTGAACATGTAATAGATCCAATCTACTAACCTCACACATCATATGTGCAACATCGAGATCACAAAACTATACGAGATGGCTCGATACCCTTTGAAGGGAAGCGCGGTATGCTACGCTAGCACAAAAAAAAAAAAAAAACTACCGCGAACCGTAAAGCTACTCGCAAGAAGGGATCATAGATAAGATTACCACTAGACGCGCGATTGCGGAATCCTTCGCGCGTCGATGTAGTGGTTCGTCCTCGCCGCGATCGTTGCGTCGATGTAGTGGATCGTCCTCGCCTCGCCGTGGATCGTCCTCCCACGCCTTGATCGCAGCAGCGTCACCGCAGCGATCCACACGTCCAGAGATGGGCGCCGTGCGTCGTGTGCAAGCACCTAGTCGCTCGGCGGCGGCGAGAGGAGGAGGCTAGGGTTTCAAGTGAATCAAACCTAAACCGTGGAAAGCACACTCTGCGCCTCCTCCTCCCTCCTTATATAGCCACGAGATGAAACCCTAAACCAGGGCCCACCAAACATGCTAAGCCCACGAGGTTCATTAATTACGGATCCAATCCAAATTAATGCGTCCCACCCATTAAGTGTGTGACCTGCGGGTTCACATACGTTTGGACATGGATTCGGAAAACTCCTTTTCAATCCAATAGTTGGTAGCGGCTTCTTGCAAAGTATGCCAACTCCCAAACATCTTGTGATCAAATCGAGCAGAACCTATCAAAAGAACTCATGTAATAATCCCTTTGCCAAGTATATGAAGATTGATCTCAAGGCGAGAAGCATGTCATCCTTTGATGATTCAATCCATCTCTCGTATCCGTGATATATTAATAAGTTGTGATTGACTCTCAATCACGGCATGGCCATGCACTTTCTTAATCATATCACACGAGTGGCCTTGTCATATATCTCCATTTCATTGGAGTGGCAAATTCCATCTTATTTGCTCACTTCCTCTGCACCTTTCATAGTAAACATGAAAGCTACCTTTATAACTATCCGGTTAGGAAGTAGTGTTTGATAGCCCCAAGGAAAACTATTACACATGTAGGGAATATGACAATCTCGGTCTAAGAATCATACATCTTCTAGGTATGAGATACATCGATGACACATAAGAATGAAACATTCTCGCGTTGTCCCATAGCGGTCTATCTAACCCATGTTCTTCAACATGGTCCACAATGTAGAGATGATATCTCCATATCCCATGATCTATGAAGCATGATCATCGATCACTACATGTGCTGATCTATTCATCGTAGTCCTATACGATGATATCCGATCAGAGATATTTATCGAATTACATCATTAAGTAAAGAGCTTCATAATCAAGTCACATACTTGTTGATCAATACAATGATATACATTCATTGGACCAATAATCATATTATTATTCATAAACATAGTCATGTTACAATCATCTAAATGATTGCCTCAAGGGCATAACACTAACAGAAGTCTCATACTGATGTATCTTGCGAAGTGCACAAGGCCTGATATTGCATTCGTAGTAAATTTGCTAGCGAGACACAGTGTAGCTCCAACCAGAAGACATTAGGCTGATGTCAAGACTTTACTCAAATACCTCCAAGGTACTCAAGATCTTGGATTATTTTTCCAGAAGAACCAAGACTTAACCATGGTGGGTATATGGATGTTGGCTATCTGTCTGATCCCCACAGTGCCAAATCTAAGACTGATTTTGTATTTCTTTGCGGTGGTACAGTCGTTTGTTGGCAGTCTTTTAAGCAGACCTTGGTAGCTACTTCTACCAACCACTCAGAGATTATAGCTTATATGAAGCCTCACGTGAATGTGTTTGGTTGAGACATGTCATTAACCATATCCAGAAGTCATGTGGTCTTAACACCGTCGATACCCCCACAATTATCATGAAGATAATGATGCTTGTGTTGCATAAATGCAAATGGGTTATGTGAAAAGCGATATCACGAAGCATATTGCTCCTATGCTTTCCTATCCTCACAAACTCCAGAAGAACGGTGAGGTAAAGATTTTGCAAACTAGGTCATGTGAAAATCTTGCAGATTTATTAACCAAGTCCTTGCCAAAATCTACGAAGATGTGTCAGTGGCATTGGAATGAGACGACTTAGAGGTATGCAAAGTTCAGGGGGGAGTAAATCCCTGAACCATGACCCTTTACATGATCCTGAAGGTCATATTTTAAATCTTGAAGATTATAAGTTGTACTCTTTTTCCCTTAGTGAGTTTTCCTGAAGTTTTCTCATATGAAGGTTTTTAATGAGGCAACTAGTGTAACACAGAGTGCGAGTGCAATGTACTCTTTTCTCCATCCTTTTTTTCCCACTGGGTTTTTGGGAGGAGTTTTTAACGAGACATGTGTATTACACGGTATTTGCCCAAGGGGGAGTGTTATGAGATAAGATATTCTTAACCGTATTCAGTTGGACTCTATCTCTATGTGTTGGCGAATCCGAATCTATCTCTTGCTATCTCTACTATATATTGGGCACCCCCTTGTATAAGAGATGAAGCGAATAAAGCGAGAGAACTTTGCCCCTACTTGTGTGTGCTTCAGTTCTTGTTCTTGTGATTTCGTTGGCATGTGGTTGATTGATCGTGGGTGAATGATTACGTTTTATAACAAGAACAAAATTTTACCTTCCTATTATGTGTGCTCCATGTTTGTACTTGCTGTGATTTGGTGCATCGTGGTTGTCTAAGGACACACACAAGCTCGTTTTACAACACACGCAATGTTTAAGGTGCAGATAAAGAACAATTTAGATTTATCGCTATTTTTTTAGGTAAAGCTCTTGTAGTCCTATGTTTTCAAACTGACCAAAGTTTTTTATATCCATATTCATTTTCTCATTTTTTTTTCAGAATTTCATTTTAGTATAACCTATAATCTAGTTTTAAATTATTTATTAGTAAATTTTACATCTTCTCTACATTCCAGAAAATTGAATTTTCCTCCATGTTAAGCTCACAAAAAATATAATCCTCTAGTTTAAGGGCCTGGTTGAGATCCACATTTCGAAGAAAATTCATAAAAACTAGCTAAATTTCGATTCAAGGGCATGGTTGAGACGCACATTTCATAGAAAATTCACATAAACTAGCTCAATTTTCACGGGAGCCTTGAAAAATTCCCCATTTCGAGATAGGGCCTAAGAGCATCTCTAATGTGAGATTTTTGTCGGTACCAAGAGAAGAGAGAGCATGTTTGTCCTAGTACCTAACTATGAAACAAAACTTAGTATTGGTACCAAACGAGGTACCGGTACCAAGGGGGAAAATCGAATGAGATCCACGTGCACTGACCAAGGTCAAGGACGACGATGAGAAAACTAGATCCCGGACTGTTGCCATGCCCGCTCGGAGGAAGCCACTGGTCTAGATTCGCCATCCTCCCCCGCCATGCCCGTCGCCACCTCCAGATCACCCACGCTGGGAGGGTAGGGCTTAAGAAGGAGCCATCACTGCCACTAGAACCCACTACCGCTAGGTCTTACACTACGTCAAAACCTGCAATAGGTGACTGTCTATTTGTAGCTGTTTTTTTCGAACCACCACAAATATAATTATCAATGGCGGTTCTATACTGAAAATGGCGTGAAGAATATCAGTGGCGGTTCTATCCTCGAACCGCCACTGATAATGAATTATCAGTGACGGTTCGAAGATAGAACCGTCACTGATAACAAATACATCATTAGTGGCGGTTGGAGGATAGAACCGCCGGTTCTATCCTCCAACCGCCACTGAAACTATTGTATTATCCGTGACGGTTCTATCCTCGAACCGCCACTGATAATTCATTATCAGTAGTGGTTCTTGGATAGAGCCGTCACTGATAATGTTATCAGTGACGGTTCTAGTTAACAACCACCACTGATAATATTGCCTATAAATAGGTGGTCAGTAGCAGCACTGGTCTTCTTCCTCCCGAGAGGAAACCAAAACCTCTAAATTTCAGATTTCGTTTTCTCCAATTCTTGTGCTTGTACTTCCTCTAGTTGTTCCTTGGTGAGTTATTTTTTCTCCTCTCTTGATTTGTGTTAATATTGTTGCAATTTAATTTTTAAACCTAGTTTAATTAAGGTTCATATGTAGATGAGATGAAAAGTTTAGATTTTGTTTATTTTTATTTACCTACCATTTTGTAGTTGATGAATTTATTTTCTATCTAGGTTCAATAGATGATGTTGTGTTTCTTATATAGATGATGAATTATGATCAATCATGTATTTAATATAAATTGCATTTTAAGTTAATTTGGTAGATGATGAATTTATGATCTAGCTTCTTTAGATGATAAGTAATTAGAATAGTTTTTTAATTACTATTAATTTGGTTCCATTAGTGTGGACATATATTAAACTTATTTAACTAAGATTATTGGATATTAATATAAATGAAATTTTAGTTAATTTGGTAGGTGGGTGCTCATCATTTTTAGACGATGAATTTATTATCTAGCTGCTTTAGAGGATAAGTATTCAAATTAGTTTTTTAATTACTATTAATTTGGTTCCATTAGTGTACAGACATATACATCTTGCATATATTAAATTTATTTATTTAAGATTATTGGATATTAATATACATGAAATTTTAGTTAATTTGGTAGGTGGGTGCTCATCATTTTTAGATGATGAATTTATTATCTAGCTCCTTTAGATGATAAGTAATTAGATTAGTTTTTTAATCAATTTTTATATGTTAATTAATTTTAGATGGATCGGAGATGGATGTACAATGCGAACCGTTACAGCCGAGATTACATCGACGGGGTATCTGCTTTTCTAAGGGCCGTTGAGGAGAACAAGTTGCACAAGAAGACGGAGTACATACATTGTCCATGCATTGATTGCAAGAATGAGAAAATGTTTTCAGACAAAGAGCACATCCACTTGCACTTGATTCGAAGGGGTTTTGTACTTGGCTATACACGTTGGACAAGTCACGGTGAAGAGGAAAACATACATGAAGGTGATAGCGTATTGGATGATGGAGAAGGCATTATGGCAGCTGACATCGGTTATAGATCTGATGAGGATAGGTTGGACATTGATGACGATAATAATCTTGCTCAGATGTTGCGCGATGGAGAAGGGAACTACACTAGTTAGAGAGAGTTTAATCAATTCAAGGGTTTGTTGGACGACTCGGACACACCTTTGTTCCCGGGTTGCAAGGAGGAATACACAAAGTTGCACACCGTGCTTTCACTTCTAAAATTGAAGGCAAGCAATGGTTGGTCCGATAAGAGTTTCACGGCGCTATTACATCTCTTAGCGGACATCCTTCCAAATGGAAATGTATTGCCGATAACCACTTATTTAGCTAAGAAGGTTGTATGTCCATTAGAATTAGAAGTAGAAAGAATACATGCATGTCCAAACGATTGTATACTCCATCGCAAAGAGTATACAGACATGCATGTATGCCCGGTGTGCAAATCATCGCGATACAAGCGTAAAGGCCATGACAGCGAGGGCACCGTGGTGAAGAAAGGAGCTCCCGCTAAAGTGGTGTGGTATTTACCAGTAATACCTCGGTTGAAGCATTTATTTGGAAACAAAAAACATGCCCAATTGATGCGATGGCACTCAGAAGAGCATAAAAGGGATGGAAAGCTGAGACACCCTGCTGATTCTGCCCAGTGGAGAACCATCGATAAGCTCTTTAGGAAGGACTTCGGGAATGAACCGAGGAATATAAGGTTTGGGTTGAGTACGGATGGAATGAATCCTTTCGGTAACATGAGTAGTATTCATAGCACTTGGCCCGTGACTCTCTGTATCTATAACCTTCCTCCTTGGTTGTGTATGAAACGAAAGTACATTATGATGTCGCTGCTTATCCAAAGGCCTAGACAACCTGGTAATGATATTGATGTATACCTACAACCATTGGTGGAATATCTTGTGATATTGTGGAACGAAGGTGTACATGTATGGGATGAGTACAAGCGAGAGTACTTCATCCTACGCGCATTGTTGTTTTGCACCATCAATGATTTCCCTGCCCTTGGTAACCTATCCGATCGTACTGTAAAAGGGGCCAAAGCATGCCCCCATTGCATGGATGAAACCGCTAGTGTGTGGCTCAATAACTCGAGGAAAACTGTGTACATGCATCACCGTAGGTTCCTTCGCAGGAATCACCCCTACCGCAATATGAAGAAACAATTTGACGGGACAAAAGAGGATGGTATAGCTCCAAGGCCTCGTCGTGGGGAAAAGGTTTATGATATGGTTAAGGATATTAATGTTGTACTTGGAAAGGGAGAGAGTAATAATAAATCGAGGTCTCGTACTGAGAAGACCACGTGGAAGAAGAGATCGATATTTTGGAACTTGCCCTGTTGGAAGGACTTAGAAGTTCGACACTACATAGACGTTATGCACGTAGAGAAAAATGTATGCGACAGCTTGATTGGTTTTTTGCTGAATATTCCTAGCAAAACTAAGGACGGACTGAAGGCACGAAGGGACCTGGAAGATATGAAAATCAGAGCTGAGCTACATCCTCAAGATAACGGGAAAGACCGACTTTACCTTCCCCCAGCTTGCTACACTCTATCCAAGAAAGAGAGAACAGACCTATGCAAATGCTTGCATGGTGTGAAAGTTCCATCCGGTTACTCCGCAAGCATCAAGAAACTGGTCTCGATGAAAGATTTGAAGTTAACTGGCATGAAGTCTCATGATTGTCATGTGATGATGACACAAATGCTTCCTATTGCAATCAGAGGTATTTTGCCTGGAAAGGTCCGAGAGGCAATAATGAGGTTGTGTTTCTTCTTCAACATGATTTCACAGAAGGTCATCGATCCCATCGGACTTTCTGAACTGCAGAATGATGTGGTGAAGACACTATGCCAGCTAGAGATGTATTTTCCTCCATCATTTTTTGATATAATGGTTCATCTCATTGTTCACCTTGTGAATGAGATAAATGTATGTGGCCCGTATTTACGCATCGGATGTACTGTTGAAAGGTACATAGGTATTCGAAGAAGTATGTACGCAATCGATCTCACGGAGGGTTGCATTATGGAAGGTTATGCAACCGAGGAGGTTATCGAGTTTTCGTGGATTACATGGAGGGGTGGAACGGTAGGAGTGCTGTATCTCGCCATGAGGGTAGGCTAGCTGGGAAAGGGACGATTGGAAGGAAATCAACAAATTAAATACGATCATGGATTGTTCAAAAGCTCATTTCACGATCTTGCAACAATCGGTTGAGGTGTCCTCGTATATGGACATGCACAAGGATAAGCTACGAGAGGAAAATCGTGGACGATCAGAGGCTTGGGTAACAAAAGAGCATAACCTTTTGTTCAATCATTGGTTCAAAGAGCATATGACTGGAAAGAAACGAGTGTTATGTTGAGGTGGTTGGCAAAGGGCCATCGGTACAATCTTGACATGGCAAGGATCGACATAAATGGATATACCTTTTACGAGATCTCGGGATAGCAAAAGTACTTACCAAAATAGTAATGTCGCATAGATGCCTATGACAACACAGCGAAGAAGAAGAGTAGCTTCTATGGGTTCATAGAAGAGATTTGGGAGCTCGACTATTGTATTTTTAAGATCCCGATGTTTCGTTGTCGTTGGGTACAACTCCCAAGGGGTGTCAAGGTGGACAAGTACGGCTTCACTACTTTGGACATCGAACATGTCGGATACAGAGACGAACCATTCGTACTTGCGAAGCAAGTAGCACAAGTCTTTTATGTAATCGACCCGACAGATAAGAAGCGCCATGTAGTTCTTCAGGGAAAAAGAAGGATCGTCGGAGTTGAGAATATCGTGGATGAGGATGAGTACAACCAGTTTGATGAGTTGCTTCCTTTCGTAGATGGCAACATCAGGCTCGAGGAAGAAACCACTCCGGAAGCTACCTATCATCGCGACGATCATGAAGAAGGGCAAATTGTGAAAGAAAATAATTAGCTATGTACGAGTAATGGCAATGCGATGTAAACAATATGCATTTGTATAGAGTAATGGAAATGTGGTCATTACTATATTAGGATTATATAGGGTATATAATATTTAGCAGGATTATATAGGGTATGTAATATTTATTAGGATTATATGTGGGTTATCTGTGGCGGTTCTGTATACGAACCGCCACTGATAGCCTTATTAGTGGCGGTTCGTATAAATAACTGCCACAGATAATATATTTATCAGTGGCGGTTCGTGTGAAGAACCGCCACAGATATGTGTATCAGTGGCGGTTTGTATAAAGAACCGCCACAGATAACCCACATATAAAAGCTGGTACAGCGGTTACTCTTCTCACCCTTGCCCTAAACCCTAAACTCTTCTAACCCTAAACTCTTCTCACCGAGCCCGACGCCGCCACGGTCACCGCCCCCGACGTCGCCCGACGCCCGTGCCCGACACCCTTCGCCGCCGCGCGCGCTCTCGACACCGTTCACGCGCCCGAGCCCGACGCTACCGACGTCGCTTAACACCGACCCGACTCCGCCTGACGACTCCCCAGACGAGGCCGCCCTCCCCCCGCGCTGCCGCCGCCGCCCCCATTGCCGCCGCCGCCGAAGTGTTTTGAGGTAACTCTCAGTGATGTTAGATTATATATATATATATATAGATGATCACCATTCATAAGAATAATTCATGACATAGATTTTGGTTGCTAGTTTTACTTCCTCTTGTAAAGGTACTGTGATGAATGTGAAGAAATTGACCAATGGCATGTATGTTTGGAATGGATAATTCAACGAATTTTTGCAAGAATGTTACAAGGAAACAAAGTACTAAATCCTTAAAAAAAGTCATACCTGTTTCCTGTGTTAAGAAAACACATGATCATTTCAGCTTGCTTCAAGTAGCTAGAAAATTATATTGACTGTATAGTTGACAAATATTATGCTTATAATTGACAAGTACATATGCTACATTTTAAAATAATCACGAACTGTTGTACCATTTGCTTGATGTTGATGGGAACATGGAAGGAAATTGGTAGCCATGGCAAGAAAACATTACATATCTTGCTTATTTGCACACTAGGATTTAGTTGGTGGAGCTAGTGATCTTCATACATGAATTATATTAATTGAAATGAGCACTAGAATGAATCTATAGTAGTAATGTCCATGGCGCCTGTGGTAGCTTCTCCTCCTCGGATCTTAGTGAATGATTAGTTCTACATTGCTTGCTCTAGATACATTGCTCTTTGCAAAAGAACTTATCTTGAAATTTTGGACTCTAGATACATTACTCTAGACACATCGTTCCTTTTAAACAATGCAAAGGTATTATTATTCATTATTTGAGAGATTGTTGTTTTGAAGCAAAAGATAATATATGTCATACCATACTAATAATATTCTATGATCTCACAAAAGAAATATTATTATCCCTAAGAATCTTGTAGAGCATCCAATTAAAATATTTTAGATCTTTATCTATTTTTTAGAAGTATCTATGTGTTTGTAGTCATGAATTAGTGGTCATAACCATTTATATACTCCCGAGATCCAAAAAAGTATATTTTTTAGACCAAGGAGGTTATATTTTATTGGTCACCGGCAGAGTACAATCGATTGTAGACATAAAGAAAGAAATCCGGTGTTTCACGTCCAATTGATCAAACTCATAATCATGTATAGTCACAATGCTCGACAAGATACTATTAGAACTACGTTTCACAACTAGAGAGATCTATGTGAAATCAACACCTAAAATTTATTTAATGTGTCCTTTAGCAAAAGTCTTGCCTTGTACCTAACCTGCTCAGGTTGGTGATATACTTTCTTTCTTCTTAAAGATCCATTTGCACAGATAACCTTCTTCTCAATTGGTAACTTGACCAGCTCCTAAGTGTCATTCTTCTCAAGAAATTCTAATGGAGCCCGAAACTGAGCCTATAATAGAGGATAGCCCGAGCAGGTACCTTACCCTCCACCCAACCACCGAAGGTGCCGAGGCCTCCACCATTGCAGGATGATGCTCTGTTGCAAGACACCGAGGACGAGGGAAAACTAAGAAGCCTGAAGGCCGGTACACCATCTCAGAGGTCTTACATACTGGGGCCCCTGTTGCACCGAGAAAATCAGCAGCAAAATACAGGTCAACATGCGGGTACATCGTAAGGGATAAAGTGCCAATCAACTATTCGGATTGGCATAAAGTGCCCCGAGCCACCAAAGAGGATCTGTGGAGGGAGCTCAAAGAAACCTTCGAATTCCCCGAAGGAGCCGAAGACCTCGTGCGTCGCGACGCATTGATGACCATGTATGCGGCGTGGAGAAACTTCAAGGCGAGGCTGAACATAAATTATGTGAAGCAAAACCGATCAGCCATCGGAGAGTACCCAAGATTAGAGCCATATTGGGATGAGTTTGTGGCGATGAAGCAATCCGAAGCAGCAAGGAAGTCCAGTGAGGACCACATTAGCATCGCAAGAAGGAATACTCACCCCCACAGACTTGGCACCAGTGGGTACGCGGGTAAATTTGCTCAATGGGAGAGGCAGGAATTAGAAGCGGTCCAATTGGCTGGCACAAGTCCCTTGATCGGACTACCAAACCGAGTGAAGCACTACGTGCTAGCGAGGGCAGATATCTTGTCTACTGGGGGTTTATCATTCAAGAGCAGCAAAGACGAAGCAATGACGCAAAGAGTTCATGAGTTTTACGCCCAGTCCACCCAAGGATCTTTTCACCCAGACAGGAGAAAGACGAGCTAACAATGCCCTAGGAAACAAAGAGCACCTGGTGGGACACGAGGCGTCGGGGTCAAGGTTCCATGGAGGAGTGGATTCTCGAGCACGGAGACTCTTATAGGAGTCGAAGAGAGCTAAAGAAGAGCGGCTGAGAAGGAAATGGAAATGATGAAGGAAAGGGTTCTGCGAGAAATACAAGGCACCATTGAAGAACAAGTTGAACGACAAGTACAACAAGCCTTGAGCCAATCGCAGGCCCACAACATTTTCTCCAGCCCTACAGTCGTCGCGGCGATTGCGCGCCCACGCCATTAGCGAAGGACAACAACCATTATCACGTGGGCGACATACGGGACCCCACACCTGTCACTCAACGTGCCGTGATGAACATATTTATGTACAGTCGCTCTGAGGGTAGTTTATCCGTGCCAAGAAAGGGTGTCCTGCACAATACCCCGATAGCGCCAGGTTATGCAAAGGTCCAGGTGAACACGGTACTTGCACAGTTTGCTGAGATCGGGCTAGAAAAACACGCCAATGATGAGATAACAACTCTAGGAAGTGCCGTTCACTCATTCATCCAGTGGCGCAAGCGTGACATCGTCTTGGACCATGCAGTGCCAGCCTCTCTTGCAGTACAATCCTCGCATCCGTCACCAGCACCTGAGAGTGAAATGGTGCAGAAGCAAGATGAGGTAGAAAAGAAATCCATTGAGGACCCCATAAAGGTGGCCACTGTTAGTACTCCAAAGCAGAAACCTATAACACCTGGTACTTCAAAGGACAAACCTAGAACCCCTGATCCCAAAAATTGGCACATTAGACAAGCCAGTCGGCCGGATCGGCGGCCGGGACCGAGTATGATGTCGTGCGACAAAAAAGTAAGGGCAAGGCGAAGTCTAATGACCAAGATAATCAACAAAGATTGAAATTCGAGGTAGGGAAGCCCTTAGTCACCGCTTCGAAGTTAAAAAGTCTAACACCCATGATGCAGCGATTACATGCATGGTACATGGATCGATCCAACCAAGACGTACTCCCGAAGGTGATCACTGCAATTTTCCGTGAGGAACATTTTCACCATGAGGGCCATGGCTACTTCTTAATAGAATTCGATAACTTGCACAACTTGTTCTATCACGACGCCTCGACATATCTTTTTGAGATCTTTGGTCACCGTAAGTGTCTAATATATCAATCTTGGCCTACATTCACGTAATACCGATAAATGTCATGACTAACTATTTCGTTATATAGATACGAGATGATTGAATTACGAAGAACCAAGGGGCCAGTGGGATTCCTCGACCCGGGAACGGTTTGCCAATCTGAAATCAAAAGAGCACCAAAGGAGGTCGAGGAGTACGTATATAAAGTTTTGATTAAACTACGAGACAAGGAGTTTATACTTTTACCATACCATTTTAAGTAAGTTCCTTACTAGCTAGTTAAATTACTCGTTTATTTCGTTATTTACTCTGATGTAAGGACTAATGACTATGGCATCATGCATGTGTATGTAGCTTCCACTGGATTCTCGTAATAATTCATCCAGAAAAGAGCAAGATGCTGATCATGGATCCACTGGAAAAACCTAAAAAAGACTTTGAAGTGATGACACATTTAATAAATGAGGCGTTCAAAAGATATTGTCAGAAGAGCTCGAGATACCGCCCATACCACAAATCCCTTACAATCCGTACTAAGTTTCCGGTACGCACGCAAGGAATATTCTAATATCGTATTTCATAGTAAATAGCTCCTTCGACGACATCTTAGTTCATTCGATTTTTGCAGTGTCACAAGCAGCCGCAAGGAACAAAATTATGTGGGTACTTCGTATGCCAGTACATGCGCGAAATCTTATCATGCACAATAAAAGACAATGACGTAAAGGTCAGTCACGCTAACATGACACATTGATTCACACCACTCAATTTCTATATACTCTCTTAATTATGTTTTTTATACTTATAGCGCCTCAAGTTGTCTACGTTAGGACTGCTTCCTTCTGAAATCCAAGCCATTTCGGGCCAGCTCGCCTACTTCATCATGAAGGAAGTAATCAACAAAAAAGGCGAGTTTCATGACGAAGACAACAACGTCCAGTCATCCATACTCTTCTCTCACATCATGTGTCTCCAACCTCCGAAGACCTGTAGGCTTCTAGTTTACCTCCACTAGTTTAGTCTTTTGTTACTTCAATTTTGTTTCATTACAAAGTGTAAATAACTCTTTGTTGCTTTCAAATGGGAACCCCTTCTTTTGTCAATGCCACTTCTTTTGTTAGCGGTTGTGCTAGTCTAAATAATGCTCTGACCTTTAACTACAATTGTATTCAAAATTGGGAGGTAATTTAGTCAAATTGGTAGAGTTCGGTATTGTATCCAGATTTCATATGAAAGCAAATATTATATTGCTATTGTTGTTAGCAGGTATTTACTACTCTTGTTATACCTTTTAGCTATATGCTTTTTACAAGTCAGCTCCTGTGTTTTAATGCTTATCATCTTTGATACATTTGAACTAGTTTTCCAAGTAAGTGCAAATGGTTTGGCCCGCTTGATCTGGTCTTTGAAACAAGCAGTGTAAGTGGCTGTCCAATGACTTTAGTGTACTCATGTTTTAGTGCTATGGTATGCTGCTCAAGGAAACCGCCGCGATTTTCCCCCCTACGGTTGTTCTTGAATGAAGTTGTTTTGAGAGGCATGGCTAGCGCCGAGGCTAGCCACAAATGCCGCTTTTTATTTTCGTGTGTGGGATTATCGGCGCGCTTTTGCCCAAAACCGCTACTGACTTAATATCAGTGACGGTTCTATCCAAAAACCGCCACTGATACTAGTCCTATCAGTGACGGTTTTATATAAAACCGCTACAGTTAGTTGTATCAGTGGCAGTTCTAGCCAAAAACCGTCACTAATAGTCGTATTATCAATGGCGGTTTTTGGGCTAGAACCGCTACTGATATTTGAGTATCAGTAGCGGTTCTATCAAACAACCGTCACGTATAATACGACTATTAGTGGCGGTTTTTGACTCGAACCGCCACTGATACCCGAATATCAGTGACTGTTCTAGCCAAAAACCGTCACAGATAGTGTTATCTGTGGCGGTTCTAGAACCGCCACTCGATTATCAGTGGCACTAAATCTATGACGGTTCAAAAACCGTCACTGATGGTAGTTATGAATCGTCACAGATGACAAGGCAGTGTTGGCGAAAGAAGCTACCGCGCATTGGATTTGTGGCCATCGCCTTCATATCTTGCAGGGGGAGGCAGGGCCTATGATCGCGGAGGGGAGCAATGGGTGGAGCATGGAGGTTATTGGGCTGCGGGAGCACTGGATACGAAGGACGGTACATCGATTGCTGAGGAGGCCGGTGGATATGATGAATCGTTGGGTGAGGATATGGGAGAGGGTTATGTAGTGGGACCCATCTCAGTGAGAGGGGGAGGTACTAAATATTAGAGGAAAAGACAAAGTTAGCACTTATATGATGTGCCAATTCTTAGCGTCTGTATAGACAACTAGAAATTTATGCGCTGCGTGCTACGTCGCGGGCGCTGTTTTTCACGCGAGAAAATCGATAAAATGCGCGATTGATGCTCCACACACGAGTAAATCGAGAAAACGCGCGAAAAGGATCTAAAAATAAGACTTTATTTTTCGCAAAAGGGTTTAAACGTAATGCTAGAAAAGCGGAAAAAGGACATAAATGCGATGCATATTTTTTTTTAAAAAAAAAGAAACGTTTTTTTTTCTTTCAAAAAGGACCTAAATGTAATTTAGATTTTCCTAAAAAGGACCTGAGCGATACTCCTAAAAACGCTAAAAGGGTATGGACGTAATATACAATCTTTTTCGGAAAAATGATCCAATTATAATATTTTTTTTCCGAAAAGGACCTATCCGTAATTTTTTTTTTGAAAAGGCCCTGGATGCAAAAAAAATTGGCCGGCTCGGCTCGCGGCTCTCGAGCCGAGCCGGCCCCTCCCGGCTCAAAACGCCCAGGAGGCGGCAATTCTGCAACCTATAGTATAGGGATTATGCGCACCATGGATGCCCTTGTTAAGAAATATCTATTCTAGGGTTTGTGAGAGAATTCTAAAACTACCTTTGAGAGGCTGAGGCTATATATAAATATAGCACCCTATTATACAAGAGATATCAATCAATAATAAAAAAGAGAAGATAGTACAATTCCCTATATATTGTGTTCATCTTTGTTATTGTTCTTGATTATCTATATTATTTTTCACACGTTATCAACACGAAACTCTTCAAAGCTGAACAGTATGTTTCCCAATCCGATTTTTCATAGCGATGTTGTCGATTAATTATTCTAGTTCCCTAGATCATATTAGTTTAACTAATTATTAGAGATTAGATTGGTTTAGTCAGCCTAATCAACTATTAAGGTTCTAGATTGTTTTTTATGTACATGAGTTTACCGTTCATGGAATCAATCTAAGGATAATCCTACGCAAACTGTGGCCTGGAGCCACTCCACTGCGTACACCGCCGGTCAGCATGCCAGCGTGCCCCTAAGCATGCCCACACATGCGCTGGCTAGAACTCTCCCAACAACTGCACCACCGACAGCCCGAACACCGTCGCTGACTTGCAAGCATGCTGGTGCGTCCTTACCAAAGCAGCACTGGCCTGCATCACCGCGTTGCCTCGCATGCATGGTGCATGACACGCCATGCCGCTTCGCGCTGCACCCGACGTGCCGCAGCCGCGCTCTTGCCGAAGCACCGCCACCCCATTCCCACCGAGTGGCGCTGCCACTCCAGATAAGCCTGCCGCTCAGATTCGCCATGCGAAACTCCGCCACTCCTCCTGAGCGTCGCTGCTAGAGGTGGGCACTCCTGCTGTGCCTTTGTCCCAACAGCTGCACCACCGATAGCCTGAGAATTTTATTTGTAAATAATATTATTTTAATCGAAATTTACAAAAATAATACATTGAAATGAAAAATGACAGATCTAGACATCTATCGTCATTTGAAATGGCGATAGGCTCTCTATCGCCGTTTGAAATAGCTACAGAGAGTTTGTAGCCAATTAAAATGGCGACAGGCTCTCTATCGCCATTTTAATTGGCGACAGAGACCCCTACCCTGTAACTAGTTTCTAAAGAAAATCATAACTTTTTCATATCATCTCGGATGGAGATGAACATTATATGAAATTTGTAGCTCTTGACGAGATCTACAACTTTGGTATACAATTTTTTTTTCATTTGAATCAATTTAGATGGCCAAAAAGGGGATAGAATGTTCAGATCTGAACATTCTATCCCCTTTTTGGCCATCTAAATTGATTCAATTGAAAACAATTTGTATACCAAAGTTGTAGATCTCGTCGAGAGCTACAATTTTCATATAAAGTTCATCTCCATCCGAGATCATATGAACATCTCCATCCGAGATCATATGAAAAGCTATAATTTTCTTTAGAAATTGACTGAGGTTGGGGGTCTCTGTCGCCAATTGAAATGGCGACAGGCACCTATCACCATTTCAAATGGTGATAGAGAGTCTTTCGCCATTTCAAATAGTGACAAGTGTCTAGATCTGCCATTTTTCATTTCGGTGTATTATTTTTGTAAATTTCGATTAAAATAATATTATTTACAAAAAAAATTCGACAGCCTGAACACCTGTTTGGCTTCGGTCCAAAAGGAAAGAAAAAAAGGGAGGGGCTGTGGCAATTTTTCATTTTAACCCTAGAAGTATAGGCTAAATGCAGAAAGCTCTTGCCGTCCTATCATTTTTGTAGTTTGACCCTTGAGTTTTTGGTTAACAGAGTAAAACCTTGTGGATGCAGTAAATTTTGAGCTTTGAACACTAAAGTTTCTAGTAATGTCGAGAACTAATTCGTAAATTCTAAAAACTTACATTAAATCCTATAAAGTGAATTTCTAGCTATATGGGTTTCCATAATTTATTTAACCTTAGACTTAGCACACAATGGAAGCTTCATATCACTGAGTTTATTTTTCCGAGCAAAGTCCTAAGTTTATTTATGTTGAAATTATTTTCTGTTATTTGATAATTTTGAAAACTGATCTCATAATTAACAGAATATTATGAATTTTTTTTGAGACTATAGATCGACTATAGCGCAAGGTTCTGGGATTGTTTATGACTCAGCGTGGTTTCATTGTTCCTCGGTACTGTTTATGACACAACACTGTAGCAGGGAGTGACTCCTTTCAACTTCAACTCCTTCGTACCTGTTGGCGTCAAAAACTTGAAGTAAGGTTTCGACAACAAAGACACCGCATTTAACACCGGTTGAGCATGCGGTCGATTTAACTCAGAATCGACAAGGTAAAAATATGAAATTCACTCAAAGCCGATCGTGACGATCAATCGGCTTAGACTTAATCAGCTTGAAGCCGATTAAGATCAAGGTAACAGAGTAAGTCTAATTAGCCGATTAAGGCTAATCAGAGGATAAAGGTAGATTGATTCTAAAGAAGGCGATGCGCAACAAAATCAGAATAAATCGGACCTGGGGCGTAATTTGAAGAAGATCAACAATCGGCGATGCGCAACTTTATTGATCGAAATCGAATTACAAAGGCTAAATTATAAGAACTACTCCTAGTCGACAGGAAAAAGTAACGTAGATTGGTGTTTGGTTGTGTTGGATGTCTCGCAGCTTGCTTTGACCCTTCTTTTGTACCCGTCAGTCGATCATGTCCTATTACAACAAGTTTCAAAACCTGATCCGTATCGGCCTTATTTCGGATAGCTTTTCCTCAAAGATCTTGCCGTTGCCAAATATCTTCAAATCTTTCCAAATCGTCTGTTAGTTTCCGTATGTTTGACTTTCTTGCCGATTTTGACTAGACTTGCCAAATTCTGGTGCAAACATATGCCCCCCATTTTTGAGAGATGACTTGTCATCTTTCAAAAATTACAACTGTCGGCTTCTTTTCTATCATCTAACTATTAACCTTCACCCAGTAACTGCTGCTTTAATTGCGCCGTAATTTTCTGACATGCAGGTAGTGCGTTTTAACTACTCGTGTCTTTTGAGATTCGTTTCCCGCCGCTTCAAATTTTCACCGTGCTACAAATATGCGGTCCCTACTCGGTCATTCTTCACGTGCTTGAGCTCTCGCACCGTCTGCAATCGGCTTAAGCTTTCTGTTTGACGGATCTCTGAAGCAGTCCTCAGCTCAATCATCCTCCTTGATCGACTGGAATGGACCCAAGCCAGGTACTCATTTCGATCACGCATAGCAACGATAAATATTTTTTGGGTCCTCTGGGAAATCTAGACGTCCATGCTGTCACAAACCAAGAAATCCCTCGTTTAACTTTATCGGCTTCTGGTCATAACATAGAAGGTTGGAATAAAAGTTTTAGAGCACGCCGATGACTCTCAAGGGGTGGAGAAATTGGTTTATCAGAGTGGCGGCCCAAAAGAGGGGTGAATGGGAGAAAATGGGTATAGCCGAGTGTATTCCTCTTTCTTTAGCCAATTCAGAACCCAATGAGCCCTTAGTGGACACGACCTGTTATTTTTGGTCAGACTGTTTTAACGCCTTTTTGTTCCGCACTGGTCCCATCGGCCCAACTCTCTTGGACGTTGCTCAGTTGTGCTACCTTTGGCCAGATGGTGAGCAAGTGTCGGCTTTTAGTGGTAAACCAAAGTATAAACTTATCCAATCCAAGGGTGAAGGTTGGGTCAAATATATCGGAAATAATAATAAGGTTAATGGCCTGGTATCGGACGAAGAACACGTTGCTTTTCTGAATCTTTGGCTACATCAATTTTTGTTCTGCGGGGCATCCCTTGGGCCGACGCAAGTCTATCAAGTAATAGCACAACAGCTTGTTGAAGGACGTCGGCTAGTGTCGGCGTTTTCGAGCGCCGGCAAGTAAATTTGTAAGTCTAGGGGGTCGCGCGTTCCACTCCCTGAATGGTTAGACTCGTGAGTCCAAGATGTATCTTGGTTGGTGAAAGTCCCTACCCGATTCGGATGGCGTCTTGTATTGCTTTTTGCACTATGTTTTTCTGAGCGAGGCCCTAAATGACTTAGTCTCCTCCTGTTCTTATGTGTCCTCTCCTTGAATCGTTTAGTCCTGCCTCCTTTTATACAGAAGGAAGGGGCAGGTTACATCGAGAGTTGGGAGGAAGAGCGAGGTGACCTATGTTAGGAGCTCCGGTCCTTCATCACGTGGGTGAGTCGCCACCCGTCTTGCCAATGCTGGGTTGGTAGCCTTGGTGGTCAGGGAGGTTAGGTATTCCCCGGGAAATAGCGTACTTGCCCTCTGTGACCCTTGCGAATGCTGACGTCGTGGTGCGTGGCGTTGGTCTTTGCCTCGGGAGAGGCGTGCGCTCGTCTTGTCGACGGATCGGTTGATGGGGTGGAAGCTTTGTCTTCGCAGTCACGGATCTTCTTGGGAAGGAGCCACCGCCTTGTATAGTCACTCGATTGACCTCATTCGGAAGTGCGTGGCGGTAGGCGATGAGGACGACACGCGCCCTCGGCGTCCGCCACCTTGGTTCGGTTGAGTCGGGGATCCCGCCCGCCAAGAGGGTCGGGGCGCCGTCCGGTCGAGTCGGAGATCCCGCCCGCCAAGAGGGTCGGGGCGCTGTCCGGTCGGACTCGGGAGATCCCGCCCCGCCAAGAGGGGGTCGGGAGCGCTGTCCGGTCGGATTCGCTTCCCTTGGCCGGTCGGGAGCGGATGTCTTGTGCGGTCTCGCAGGCGATTCGGTCGGTGGCGGGCCGGGCGCGGCCTGTTGGGCTGGAGATATGCTTGAGGCCGCTGGCTCGTCGCTCCGGGCTGTTGGGGTATCCCTGTTATTAGTATTCGTCAGCTAGCATTAGGAAAAACCTTCCTCGGCACCGTATATCAGATGCTCTACGTGATAAGGAGTCAGCTTTTCACTGGTTTTGAGAATTTTACCGTTGGTAACGTAGGCGGTCCGATGTGGTTTGTACAAATATTGTTGTACTGCTTATTCAGCCGTCCTTTCAACCTGGACTTAGCCGATGGGACACCTTTTTCGAGGGAAGACACACCAGAGGGAGCACCTATCCAGTTCAGAGAATGCCGATCTTTTGGCGAGAGGTTCATAATGTGCTCCAGCAATGAGACAAGAGTTCCACCCATCGGCTGCAGAAAATTCCTGTCTTTCTTTTTGCAATTAGATACTGAAGACTTCAAATAACAAGACTTCTTCAGTTATGGCGCCACAGCCGATTTCCCTTGGCCTTCATTTCTGCATTTGGAAGCCGACAGTTCTTTGATGCCTCAGCAGACCTTGGATTTGTATAGAATTTTCATTTCTCCATGCGTCTTCCACGTCGGCCTTCATACTAGGAATCGGACATTCCAGCCTTCGTACGAGTTTTACCATCCCTCAGTCTATGCAAGGTAGCTCGGCTTTGGTCAGGTAATTCCAAGCCTGTCACTTCTTGATCGGCTTCAACCTAGAGCAAGGGTTCGCAATGCCACTTCAGCAGGGCTAGTTTTGGAGTTAGCCGATGAGCTTCAACTACGTAGCCTTCCTCACTTCTTCCTGAATGCTCGCCGGGCAGGAGACTTTACAACATGGTGGTCGGCTATCGCAGAGTGTGTATACATGGAGAAGACTCCGTCGCTTATAATCAAGGGATTCTTTCCCGATCTGCCAGAGCCATCTTTAGTGTCTAACAGCGATTCTAGCAGTGAAGCTAGTTCATCGGGTTACACTAACACAAGTCTTGTAGATATTGATAAGGTATCGGCTCGAATAATTTTTCTTTTATACGTCTGTTCTTTTGCCGGATACGTTTTCTAATCTCCTTTTATTTTCACTTTGTATACCAAGGCTGCTGGCAAAAGGCTTGCCTCTGGCCAATCGGGTAGTGGCCAAGTCAAAAGGCCACTCCAGTCGACTGGCCTCACGGGGTACACCTCGGGTACCCTGGGGATTCAGAGTCCGTCTTTATCGGACATCGAGAAGAAACAACCAAGTAAGTATAATACAATCGGCTGTTATTTCCTTTTCTCTTTATCCAACTGACCGTTAACCGATTATAATTTCAGAAAAGATGAAAACGATATATACCAAGGCTCCGGCGAAGAGGGGATCTAAGCCCCAGGAGCAGAGCGGCGAGAGTTCGCCACATGTGTCGGCTACTGCAGAGGTAAGTAATCGTACTTTTTGTTCAGTGACTTATCTCTCAATACATCGGCTTACCTTTCATTTACTTCCTTTAGCCGACGCAATCAGCTCAAGTTGCAAAGATCTTGGCCGATCTCCCCAAGATTTCATCAGCGCCTCTTTCTCCACCACGGTCAACGCCAACAGCTCCTATCGTCGATCTGCCGAAGCTCTCTGACCCGACAAATTTGTTGGGCTTTTCCTTGGTCGATCTTGACGATCCAGAGATCCTGGCCACCGATGACTACGACGTAGAGATCAGGAAGATTCTTGAATTGTCGAAAGAAGCATCGGCTGCCGTCACCTCTGCTCCAGGAATGAAAGAGAGGCTCAACAAGCTCTTCGATCTGGTGATGAAGCCCCAATCGGAGATCTTGAACAACAATCAGCGGATTAGAGATGCCATGGTAGAGGTTGAAGCCGATCTACCCCCAGAGGCAATGGAAGCTCTCCTCAATGTCTGCCATTTAGACGAGAGGAAATCCGAGGTGGAGGCAGCTCAAGCACGCATAGCACAGCGCGAGGCCCAAGAAGCCGATCAGAAAATTCTGGACGAGCTCGTTGCTGATGCCAAGGCCAAGAAGCAGAAATTCGACGCCGACACTGAGCTGATAAAAACCACGAAGAACTCCATCGGCAAGCTTGAATTGACCAAGAAGTCTCTCATGGAGGAGTTGGCCAAGACAGAGAAGCTAATCATAGAAGGCCAGCAAACCCTTGAGAAGAATTCATCGGCTATCAAGGACCAAAAGCTAGGCATTGCAATGGCCGTGGTCGGCGTGAAAAAACAAATGGCCAAGGTGGTGCCAGTGCCAGGAAGCGCAAAAGAACAAGATCGCATCATTGACGAAGTTCAATGTGTGATTGCGAAGGCCGTAGGTGCTCTGTCGGCTTTGGGTGCAACTCTTTCGGGCTCAGGCATCCAATATTAGTTTGAGATGTAAAACTTTGTCGGCTGTCTTAACAATACTTGTCCTTATGTTTTGCAACTCTTTCTTGTTTATAATCGGCTGTTTAACCGATTTAAGTTTACCTGTGTGTAATTTTATTTTTTCTTTACGAATCTGCAATCTTTTTAGCTGATTAACAGCACCGTGTTAACTTGGCACTTAACGCAATTCCCAGTCGGCTAGGCCCCAATCCAAACGCTAGGATAGTATCTCTTTAAGTATTTCCCGTTAATTGCCTTAGGCAAAACATGCCCTTCTAACGTTTCCAGTTTGTACGAATTTCCACCGACTAGCCGATTAACTTTGTATGGCCCTTCCCACATAGGTGACCATTTTACGAATCGGCTATCTTTGGAACCAACAGGCAGTGTCGTTTTCCATAATAAATTGGCTTGATCGAAAGACTTAGGCACGGCCTTTTTATTGTATGCTTTTGCAATTTTGACTTTATTCTTTTTAAGCCGATCAAGCGTAGACAAACGTAACTCTGCTAATTCATCCAAGTTATCGACCATCAAATTGTTATATTCCTGAGCCGACAAACCATTTTGCCTGGCTACTCGTATAGACTCAATGCTAATCTCCACGGGTAAAATGGCTTCTTATCCATATACTAATTGGTAAGGTGAAAGCTTCGTTGCTCCGTGATAAGCTAGCCGATACGTCCAAAGTGACTCCGATAGGGTTGAATGCCAATTTCTTGGTCTTTCATCGATTTTTCTTTTGATCAACTTGATTAACGTTTTGTTAGACGACTCGGCTTGTCCATTAGCCTGAGCGTAATATGGGGATGAGTTTAACAATTTGATCCCTAGACTTTTCACGTAACTCTGAAATTCATTAGAAATGAACACCGTACCTTGATCGGTCGTGATTGTTTGCGGTATTCCAAACCGATGGATAATATGTTCATTAACAAAACCGATTGCTTCAATACTAGTTACTTTCTTAAGCGGTATAACTTCAACCCATTTAGAGAAATAATCAGTCGCGGCCAAAATAAACTTGTGGCCTTTACTTGAAGCAGGAAATATTTGGCCGATTACATCTATCCCCAACCTCTGAACGGCCATGGCTTGATAATTCGGTGCAAAGCCGAGGCCGGCGCTAGTTGTATATTGCCAAACTTTTGACAAGTTGGACATCCTTTATAATATTTGAAACAATCCTCTAGCATCGTCGACCAAAAATACCCCGTTCGTCTAAGCATCCATTTCATCTTATGAGCCGATTGATGAGATCCGCAAATACCTTCATATACTTCGCCCATTGCCACCTGTGCTTCTTCGGTCCCAAGACATCTCAACATCAAGCCTTCCATCGTCCAATAATACAATGTGTCGTCGATAACAATGTACTTTAAAGCTTGTTGCCTAATCTTGCGTTCTGTCAGCTTGGATGGGTCGATCAGGTAATTCTTTATTTGCGTTCTCCAATCAACAATGTCTATGCACATGACGGCTTTATGTACCAATTCGATTACCTGATATCGGCCAAAGTCTTTGTACCCTGACGCCTGTTGAGCTAAGGCGTTAGCTCTATCGTTCGATTCTCGAGGGATATGACCGATAGAAAATGATGTAAACAAGCCGATAATCTCGAAGCACTTTTCTAAATATTTTAGCAGTATTTCGTCTCGACATTGGTATTCTCCTTTTATTTGCTGTACAATCAACATGGAATCCCCGTATGCCTCAACAGCACTTACTCCGATATTCTCTAACAATTGCAAGCCTTTGAGCAATGCTTCATACTCTGCCTGGTTGTTTGAGCATCGACTATCTAACCGAAATGCAAATTCAAAATTATAGCCTTTGGGTGATATGAGTACAATACCGATTCCATCACCTTCTCTGCACACCGATCCGTCAAAAAACAATTTCCAAGGGGCCATAGACACCAAACCGGCAGCAGTATCATGCCCTGTTATAAAATCGGCCAGTACTTGTCCCTTAACTGATTTAGCCGATTCGTAAATGTAACATCCCAAAAATTTGAGTTTTGGAATGTTGGAATTCAAAATTTAACCATTTGCATTTTCTTGAATTAACTCCAGCTTAATTTGAATTTCTAAATAATAAAAGGATTTAATTTGACTAAACTATTCATCAAATTAAAGAATTTCAGTTTTTGTGGGATTCCTTGTGCTCCAAGGAATTTTTCTGTATTTTTGGGGATTTTTCTGAATTTATTTGCTATTTATTTGAATTTATTCGCTTTTATTTGAATTTCTGGATTTTTCTTAAATTTCAAAAGGTTTTATTTCGAAAACCCTCTCGGGCGAATCTGCTCGGCCGGTTTTCAACTCCCTTCGCCCGGCCCGATTTTCCTCATGGCCCGACCGCGTGTAGCATCACGGCCGTCCGTCTGCTGACAGCGCGTGGTCGCTGCGATTGCGCACGTCGCCGCCTCGCGAAACCCTAGCCGCCGTCGCCGCCGTCCGAAGTTCGTGTCGGCGCCGTCTTGAGTCCGTGCCCCGCACGCCTCGAGGGCTATAAATCTGCACTGCGCCCCCGAGGTCCGCCGTCTCGCGCCGCACCTCGCCGCCCTTCGCCATCGCTCGGAAGCCCGTCGTCTTCGTGTGAGACCTCGCCGTAGCTCCGCCGCCAAAACCGGCTTTTCCCGTCGTCTCGCCGCTCGGTGCCTCTCGCCGCGCCGCGAGTCTCGTCGAGTTCGCCGCGGCGTCCTCTTACGATCGCAGCCGCGCGTCCGATCCATCGCGTCTTCGCCGGCGCGCGTCTTCTTCCCGAGTCCGTAAGCCTTGCGTCGTCGCCTCGCCGTCGACCTCGGCCGCCGCGCTCGCCGTTGGATCTCTAGCCGACGCGGCGGATTGCGCCACGCCTCTCCTCCAGCGGCGGCGCGCGCGTGCGTTCGATCGGCTCCCTCGTCCGATGCGCGACACGTGGCGACCTCGTCGGACGCCGCGTGGCGCCGGCGTCACCCGCTTGCGTCGCTGCTGCGTCGGTAGAGCGGCTGCGTCGTGGCCCGGCGTCACGGGTGCCGGGCGCCGACAGTGAACCAGCCGCGCGTGGACCGAGTTCACCGTGAACGGTGGCGTCGGCGTTGCGCAATAAATTCCTTTTTCATTACAAAAATAAATCCAAAAATTCCGATTTTACGATTTTCGTATTTTCTCTGAATTTAATCTTTGGAGGCCTGCTCGCTCATACGAACTCCGTTTGAGGCGATTCAAGTTTCTAAAATTTTCTAAAATCAAGATCTATCTTCCAGAGCCATTTATTTTCAGTTTTGAGCTTGTTTGAGTCTCTGTTTTGTATTTATTTGGTTTCATCGCTTTCTTTTCCGGTAGCGCTAATTCCGAGGAGCAAGCGAAGACTTGAAGACCAAGATTCCGCACTAGATCAGCAAGGCAAGTCGTAACCTTTGATCATATTGATCCTATGTTTGCAAAGTAATTTATTTTATACACTTGCATGCTATTTACGTATCAATGTTTATTTAATGGGAGTAGATGTATGCCTAGTTGACATTATGCCACCTTGATTCGTTGTATGCCATGTATCCATTGTTAAACCTAGGTTGGGACATTACTAGTTGGACATAATCATAATACCAACATTGGGTTATCGTAGCTATGCTTAGACATGCTTACATATACGTTGGGATTCATGTCACATGTTGAATAATGTTAATCTTGACTTAATGAGATATTGAATCGTGGCCGTTAGCCACTGTTGTAAAATTTGTTGTACCATGGCGGGGTTTGCCATTGGTCTTGGTTGAACGAATTGTTTTCCCTCGGGCAAGTGATCGTGCAGTAAAGGGGGTGCTTTCTAGCACGTTGGGATGTGGATGTCTTGCCTGAGACAACTTAAGGACTTAATCTTGTGCGCCATTGAACTGGGTCTAATCGTACTACCACATGTCTGGAATGGGACAGACCTAGCTGATTAATTTGTAATGTCTAGTCTTGAGTACTGCCAATGGTGGTGTGGGTTCCGGGATGGACGGGTAGATTCACATGGCGCAAGAGGGGGCCTTATGGGCGAAACCTTAGCGGGCAGTACCGAGTTTAGACAATGCATTGTAAAGGCTCTGTCATGATATCTCTGCGACACACCAAAGGAAGTGTGTTAGTAACGTTTGCACAAAGAGATGTTCATGTCTTGTGGGTAAAGTTGTACAACCTCTGCAGAGTGTAAAACTATTCGAATAGCCGCGTCCGCGGTCATGGACAAAGCCCGGGAATTTCACACGGGGTATAAAGTGTTTCATGAAATGTGGAATGTGGAATTGTTGGGATGTGAACGGGGAGTTCACTGTTGTTTTGTTGTCTATCATTGATCTATCAGTTATTTATTTATGTTTTCATAAATATGCTTTCAATCTATTTATTGTATTTCCATTCAAGTTATTGCTTTCTGCAAAATAAACTATATAGCCATCCTTGTCAAGCCGTGCATAAATATATTGCATCAATTCCCTACGGCTTGCTGAGTACCTTTGTACTCACGGCTTTATGCCCTTGTTGATCGATTCTTTGAAGGAGATAATGAATCTCATGAAGAGGAATTCTATGAAGACTACGTGGATTAGGAAGGCGTTCCCAGACGATTGCTCGTGGCATGTCGAATGGTTCAAGTTATCTTTTCATTGCAATAGTATTTGTTTCTTAAGCCCTTAAGGCACAATGGTGTAAACATTGACCATAAGGTCGTTTGCTTTATTTAATAATAATTTGCTTCTTCTTAATTAATTCGTTGTATGGAATGATATTACATCTGTGTTTCCACTGTGTGCACTAGCGTGATCCTGGACTAGTGCAGTATACACAGAGGGTTTCGGATTTGTAAATCCGGGTCCCGACAGTAAATCAGGTCGAACTCTATCAAGGCATAAACCCATTTGCCAAGTCGACCTCGTAAAATAGGAGCTGATAACATATATTTTATAACATCAGTTTTACAGATCACCTTACAAGCCGATGCTAAAATATAATGTCTTAGCTTTGTACATGAGAAATATAAAGACAAACACAATTTATCAATGAAAGGGTACCTGACTTCAGCATCAAGTAGGCGTCGGCTTAAATAAAAGATAACCCTTTCCTTACCACCGACTTCTTGTGCTAAAACAGCTCTGATAGTTTCTTCCTCAGCCGATATATATAACCTAAAAGGAATCCCTTTTCGTGGTGCGGCCAAAACCGGAGGATTAGCTAAATATTCTTTGACGTCGTCAAAAGCCTTTTGCTGATCGATTCCCCACACGAATTCTTGATTACCTTTTTAATTTCAACAGTGGGGTAAAAGCACGAATCCGACCGGAAAGGTTTGAGATAAACCTTAGGAGATAGTTAATCTTGCCGATCAGCTTTTGTAATTCGTTTTTACATGTCGACGGCATTGTTTCAACTATGGCTTTCACCCTTGCTTGATTGACTTTAATACCTCTTTCATGTACCATAAAGCCCAAAAATTGCCCAGCCGACACGCCAAACGCACATTTGAAAGGATTCATCTTCAAGCCATGTGACCTTATGTTCTGGAAAACCTTTTCTAAATCGGCCAAATGTTGCAAGTCATCTGCAGATTTTACTACGACATCATCGATATATATTTCGACAACATGACCGATTAAGTCATGAAAAATCAGATTCATGTCTCGCCGGTAGGTTGCCCCAGCGTTCTTCAAACCGAAAGTCATAACTGTCCACTCGAATAAACTTATCGCACCAGGACATCTAAAAGCTGTTTTTGGTATATCGGCTTCTGCCATGAATATCTGATTATATCCGGCATTTCCGTCTAGAAAACTTATGATTTTATTCCCTGATGTAGCATCGATAAGCATATCGGCTATGGGCATTGGGTATTCATCTTTTGGTTTTGCCTTATTCAAATCTCTAAAGTCGACACACACATGAAGTTTTCCGTTTTTCTTCATGACTGGAACGATGTTGGAAACCCATTCTGCATATCGGCAAGGCCTAATGAATTTTGCCTCCAACAATCGTTCTATTTCCTCTTTTATAACATTATATAGGGCCGGATTAAAACGTCTAGGGTACTGTTTAATCGGCCGATATCCTGGCTTAATAGGTAGTCGATGTTCTACCAACTATCGGCTTAAACTAGGCATCTCGTGATACTCCTAAGCAAAACAATCTTTATAATTTCTAAGGATTTTGATCAACCTTTGTTTGTATTTTACATCTAATTTTGCACTAATAAAAGTTGATCTTTTCCTATCACCACTACCTATATCGACTTCTTCAAGCAGATCAGTGGACGTGAAGCCGTGACCCAACTTTTCAATCTCTTGAAAATCTCCTATAGCCTCATAGCTATCTGTTATTTGCTGATAGCTTTGCATTTTATCTTGTAATGCCTTCATTGTTTTTCTTGACCCCATCGGCGCAATACTTCATTTATCCGATCAAACATGCCCGGCTTGACACTGATCGGCATAAGTTCTGTCTTACTCACGCAAATGAAGTCACAGTCATCCAGTGTTTTTCCCGATATACATCCAGCTTCTTCGTGTTGCCAATTCGCATCAGAACTGGCCATGGCGATATGAGCCGACGTGTCGGCTGTGACAACTTCAACTTCCCCTCAATTCCATTGAACAAGCGCTTGATGTATAGTCGACGGGATGCAGCAGTTGGCGTGAATCCAATCTCGACCAAGCAGAACACTGTAATTTCCCTTGGCGTCAATGACAAAGAATGCGGTCGGCAAAGTTTTGCTGCTGACAGTCAATTCTATAACCATGATGCCTTTGGCCTTTGTGGGGTCGCCTGTGAAGTCGTTTAAAACCATATTAGTCTTAATCAAGTCTTTGTCGAACTTACCCAATTTCTTGCAGGTGGTGTAAGGCATCAGATTCACTGTGGCTCCACCATCCACTAGCATCCTCGATATCGGCTTGCCATTTATATACCCTTTCAGATACAATGGTTTTAGATGCCGATGGTCGTCTCTTGGTTTTTCGAAGATTGCATTTTGGACACCTGAACACGACTGAGCAAAAGTTTCTTTAGCCAATTCGGTTTTGATTTTGAATTCGGCAAGCAATGTGAACACCATATTGATATCCATCGGAGGTATATCGTCCCTAATCATAGGAGAATCCAGGTCATCAGTCGACTCAAAATCTTCCTCAACTTGTTCTTTTCTCCTCCATTCCTTCTTGATAACCTTGATCGGACGAAGCTCATTAAAAGTCTCATCCCTCTGTTTTTCTGCATCGGCTTCTCTGATCTCTTGAGTCCTTAGTCTCTGAAGCCTTCTACGCTGTGATCGACTAAGGCCAGATGGGCACCACCTAGGTTTGGGCTCTACTGGCTTTCGTATTTGGCCAGCCAAATTTTCCCGATCTGAACTAGGCTTTTGTTTTACAACCTGGTTTGATGCCTGATTTGGTTCAGATATTCTTTCGCGAACAGATCTTCTGTAACTTCTGTCATGATCTCGAATCAGCCCAGACAGCCTATCTTTAGTTGATTGTTTAGGCCAATCGTCTTGGGGATAATGCTCCATCGGGTAGGAAAATGGAGATGGCAATGTTACTCCCCTTTCCCAACAAAATTGCCAAAAAGGACACCTTCTATGTGCTCTCTCCACATTTTCAGTGTAATACAAATTATCCGACCGACGAGTAGGTATCGTGGTCGATTATTCATTCTTTCATATTTCTCCATTAACTGAGAAAACGTCTGTCTCGGCTTTTTTGTTGGTTGTCTTGATGGTGATTTTTCGGCTTTATACCATCTACCCACCTGAGGATTTCCTTTGGGTTTAATGGTTCTTGAATTCTTCCCTTCATGATCGGCTTCTATTTGTAATGAACTGATTGTAATTTTCAATGTCTGACTACCATCTGAGGTTGACTGAATGTTAACTTGCCGATCCCTTTTTGGCTCATCATGCATCGGCTCTTTCCCTTTGCTCGAACATTGGACCATGTTAATAGGGAATGGATCAGCATCAACTTGCATGGTCGGTTCATCAGCGAATTTTAACCGACCATCCTCGATAGCCGACTGGATCTGTTGACGGAAAATATTGCAATCATTAGTGTTGTGAGAAAAGAATGATGCCACTTGCAATACCGGCGTTTCTTGATCTCGTCAGCCGATGGTATGACGTGTCCTTCGGGCAACCATATTATCTTTTCTTGCAACAACAAATCAAAAATACGATCACACTTGGAGACGTCAAAGGCATACTTAATTTCTGACGTATTCCTAGTCGGCTTGAGCCAAGAACAGACTAAAGACTTTTTAGACCCTTTTATCCACTCGGCTATATTTATTTCTGCTTCATCGTCTTCTGAAGAATCTCTTGGACAATAGTCGACCATATTAACTTTGGCTTTATCCTTCTCTTTATTATTTTTTTTAAATCTATCTTTAAACACTTTATTACCTGGGAATCGGCTTTCCTGAGCCGACACGCGATGAAGTAGATGACTCAGATCGATGAACTCCTGTCCTCCAAACTTCTCTCTAAGTGGTGGAATTAACCCTTGAAAAGCCAAATCAGCGAGTTGGTCATCGGGTAATGTGACACTAAAACATCGGTTTCTTATTTCTCTAAATATTTTAATATAATATTCATAGATTCTCCAAATTTCTAGCGAACAGAGCTTAGGTCGGAGATCCTGAGTTCTAAACTGCCTGAGAAAAAGTTTTCATGAAGTCGGCTTTCCAAATCGTTCCATAAATGGACCGAATTTGGAGGCAGACAAGTGAACCAAGTAAAAGCTGCTTCAGATAATGACAACGGGAATAGTCTTATTTTCAGTCCATCGGACTGAGCTGCTTCGCCGCATTGCGCGATAAAGTGTCCGATATGCTCCAGGGTAGTAATCGAGTCGTCGCTAGAGAATTTTGCAAAATCTGGGACTTTGAAATTGTGAGGGTAAGGCATGCGATCTATGCAATCAGGATACGGCTTTCTATAGCCGATAACCTTTCCTTTTGACTGTATACCGAATTGATCCCTCAAGACGGCAGAGATTTGATCGGCCTAATTCGCATTATCGGCCACTGGAATAATAGGCCCTTGATAATGCTGGTCATAGTTGGCATTCTGCCCCCTGAGTGCAAACTCGGGTTGCCAATTAGGCTGAGCCGATGGCAAACGGGTGTACTGATCGTACCTATGTCTAACTTGGGGTTCTGGTACTGGAACAAAAGGTTCTGAATAGGTCACTACCCTATGCGGACCTGGGTTTCTAGGCAAGGTAGAGTCATGCGGGTATCTCTCGGACCCAATCGGCTGTGAAACCGATTGTGGAAAAGCATAGAACGGGGCCGACGGTGGCAGGTTTATTGATGCATCTAATCTGGCAGCGTCGGTGTAAGCCTGGTAATGGCTCACCCCACTTGGCCGAGGGTCTCTAGGCAATATGATGGTGGGTTGAGTAGGCATCATGGTAGTGGGTGAGGTTATAGCTGATGGTTTAGGATCGGCTAGTGTGCCCTGCGTGCTTTGCGATACTGAAAAAATAGGGTAATTTGGCAGGGCTTGTAATGGGTCAAGCAAACTACCGGACGAGGCCAATTCCTGGGCGATAGTTTTAACACTATTTGCTATCATCGGCTTAAGCGTGGTGACAAGAGATGATGATTGGTTTATTAAAGCGTGGTGCACAGATTGATTAATCATAGCCGATAATTCGGCTTGAGTGGGTAGATATCGGCTTACCGATTCTGTGACACCTGCATCCCCTAGGGCATTAACCATCGGCAGGGCAGTTTTTTGAGTGACACCACGTCTAGTCTTCTGATAGCAATTTAGCATCATCTCTTCTAGCGCAGTTTTCCGATCTTCTATTTCTCTACGTTGCTCTGGTGTCAAATCGTCCATTTATGGGACGATCATAGCTTCTGCGTTGAGATCGGACGGCGGAATCGACTTCCCTGATGAAGACATTGGGTCCCACCGGGCGTGCCAAGAGTGTGTTGGCGTCAAAAACTTGAAGTAGGGTTTACGACAACAAGACACCGCATTTAACACACAGTTCAGAGCGTGATGATCGATTTGACTCAGAATCGACAAGGTAAAAATATGAAATTCACTCAAAGCCGATCGTGACGATCAATCGGCTTAGACTTAATCAGCTTGAAGCCGAATAAGATCAAGGTAACATGGTAAGTCTAATTAGCCGATTAAGGCTAATCAGAGGATAAAGGTAGATCGATTTTGAAGAAGGCGATGCGCAACAAAATCATAATAAATCGAACCTCGGGCATAATTTGAAGAAGATCAACAATCGGCGATGCGCAACTTTATTGATCGAAATCGAATTACAAAGGCTAAATTACAAGAACTACTCCTAGTCAACAGGAAAAAGTAACGTAGATTGGTGTTTGGTTGTGTTAGATGTCTCGCAGCTTGCTTTGGCCCTTCTTTTATACCCGTCGGCCGATCGAGTCCTATTACAACACGTTTCAAAACCTGATCCGTATCGGCCTTATTTCGGATAGCTTTTCCTCAAAAATCTTGCCGTTGCCAAATATCTTCAAATCTTTCCAAATCGTCTGTTAGTTTTCGTATGTTTGACTTTCTTGCCGATTTTGACTAGACTTGCCAAATTCTGGTGCAAACAGTACCTAACAACAAAACTCCCACTATTATGCATCATACAATTCTAGGAAAGAAAGGAAATTGACGAATGAGAAGATTCACCTGTTGTTGTATGGTTCTTGCCCTAGGGCTAGGGATATCCTCATCAATATAACTTTGCCATGCACAATATTGTCTCCAAACTGAGGTTATGTAACCAGAAAGTTATAGATGCTGAAATGATAGAAAAGATGTTGTGCACCTTCTACCCTAACATAAGGATACTGCAGCAACAATACCGTCATGCGAAGTGCCAGAAGTACTCTTATCTTATCTACACTTTACTAGAGGCAAAGAAATATGATGAACTCCTGATGAAGAATCATCACATTCTTTCCAATAGGACACATGAAATGTCCGAAGCACATGACAATGCTTAGCAGGCTAGCAATAACCATAGCCAGAGAAAGAGTCAATGGCATCAAGAGGGAGAATGGAATAAGGCTGGAGTGTAGAAGGGGCAGACGCAAGCTCAAGGGGAGAGGTAAAGGTAAAGGGCTAGAGAAGTTCTAGAAGAAAAACTTATCCAACAAGGCTGCTTACCCTCCATAACTCTACTTTAGGTCTGGTTGCATTGAACATTGGTCGCGCACCAGCCGCACCCCGAAGCATTTGGTGGACCTTTACATATAGTCCATTGGAAAAGTCACGAAGATCCAGGAGAACAAAGTTGAGGCACACTTCACCGCTCAACCCATTGCTAACCAGGACATCGAGAAGTGTGTTGCCATGGTTCTCGATCCCATATAGGACATGAACACCCCTATGTATCAAGACTATTTTCTTGGGACTGAGCTCAAGGAGTTCCATAAGGACACCCACGGCTTATTTGGAGACCTATAGTAGTCTCCTAAATACTCCTCCATCTTGCTAGTCGACTAGCACATTTGCCTTATGAGTCTCCTTATCGGTTTAGTTTTAGTTCCTGATAAACATTGGTCTATGCTCATGATGAGCAATTATCATTGAGGCTGAATAATTGTTATTATTTTTTCTACAATATTTGATTCATTCATTTTTTGTGTTATGTCTGTTCCATATTTCACAATATGTTTCCTGATGCAACAATTTTGTTAATGCTAAAGCATACTTTCAATATAGAACATTGTATATTCCAATGGCAAAGGAAGAAAATTTTCATGTAGATAGCTGCACCACAAACTAAATTCTTAGGAAAACTAAATATTTTCAGACATGACTAAGAAAACTGAAAATATTATGACCATCACTGAAAACGATGCCCTCATTGTTGCCACTGGAAGGGCTATCATAGTTCTCCCTATGGTAACTTGTATAATAATAGAGGATGATGTCTTGTATCCTAAGTCTAGTCATACCCTATTAAGCATCAAGGACATCCGTATGAATTGTTTACACATAGAGATAAATAATGAAGATGGTACAGGATATCTACCAATGACCATGTTTAAGGGGAGCCAGAAACCAGTAGTTGAAAAACTTCCTTCCTTCTCATCAGGATTATACTATACATATATAAAACCTGAATGATATGTTGCAATGAAAACAATACTTAAAAACCCAAATATCTTTAAAATCTGGCATGTTGGACTAGGTGATCCAAGGTTGAATATGATGAGAAAAATTGTTAATAATTCTACTGTCTATAACATAAAAACCATAGACTTCTCTAGACCTGAAGACTTTTTTTTTCCTGCTTGTGCTAACGGGAAGCTCGTGACTAGACCCTCCTTTCTAAAAGTTAGTGAAGAATCACTAAGTTTTCTAGATCAATTCAAGGTGATATTTATAGGCCTATTTAGCCCTGTTGGGCCCCATTATATACTTTATGATCTTGATAAATGTCTCTACCAGATGGTCCCACATATGTCTTTTATCTACTTGGAACCATGCTTCTGCTAAATTAATTACCCAAATTATTAAATTAAGAGCCTCCTTTCTAGATGAAAGGATTAAATCTATTCGAATGGACAATGTTGGGAATAAATGATTATTGTATGGTTCTGGGTATAAATGTAGAGCATTTAGTACATCATGTCCACATACAAAATTGCCTTGCAGAGTTGTTAAATAAAATAAAACTTATTGCTAGGCCACTAGTTACGAGGTTGCCCAATCTTCACGACGTAGGATTTGAATACTTACATGCTCTCTTTATGAACACTAGTTGATCCTCTACTGCTACATGCAATGGGCTTGCAACTCTTTGATTCGCCAAGATCACATGTGTGTTGAACTTCATGGAGAAATAATCCGTTTTCTAGCCCCTACTCTTGTTTGTTTTTGCAAATCTAGCACCTCCATGAATGCATTTGTAGATTTGACCCCCTCCTCACCGTGGAAGGGGCTCCCATGCCCAGGGAGCACGAAAGTTAGCGCTACCATGCCCAGGGAGCACAACAGCTGACGAGTCGTAGTAGCAAGCGCACAGGACTAGTAGCTTCTGTGCCTGAACAGCAAGGGAGGAGGGTTGGAGATCGGGGAATGTGGGATGTGGGCTACCGCAAATAGGGAGCACAAGAGGCACCTTCCACGGTAGGGGAGCGCTGAAGGTGACACGTGTCAACTTCAGGAGCTTCCACGGTTAGGAATGGGGCCAATTCTAAAAATATGTTCACAAGAGCGCTAAATGTACAAAAGAAATACAAGGAGATGAGGTCTAGAAAAGGGATGAATTCCTTTATGGACCCTGAGTGAAGTATATCAATCTCCCAATTCCCAGTGGAAAAGCAGAACGATGCAATGAGGAAGAACAAGTAGAGAACGCTAATAGATGCAAATAGCTATCTTATTAATCTAGTATTTGAGTTTTACAATGGAATAGATGTGAATATAAGGGAGAGAGAGAGGGAGTTTTACAACTCATGGAATTGATTTGTATGACATCGGTTTTAAACTTTTCTCAATAACTAAACCAAAATTTCTTCTGATTTTCTCCTCAAAACATTCCACTCGGCCACTGTCACATGCAGCCCAAGCTGGCCACAGTCGCATGCAGCACAAGCTAGTGGCCCACGTGGCTCCTTTTCCATATGCATTCCTACATCTTCTTTGTGCTCCAAGTAGTCACCAAGTTTCCACCATGGCACAATAATGTATGATGACTCCATAAAATTTCTTTGACACCTTCATACTTAGCAACAAGCAAACACCCGCTATTTAGTAGTATACAATTTTCATGTAAGAAAGGAAAGTGACGAAGGAAAAGATTCACATGTTATTGCATAGCTCTTGCCCTAGTTTTAGGGATGTCCTCATCATTCTCCCTTTCTTGGATAGGAGTCATCCTCGAGTCGATGTCATAATAACCAAAGAAAGGAGAAATATCTGCGACATTAAAAGTAGAGCATACCACATAGTCATCACCTGGAAGTTCAATTTTATATGCATTGTCATTGATCTTTGCTAGCACTTTGAAAAGACCGTCACCACAAGGCATCAATTTTGATTTACGATTTTTCAAAATGTGTTTGTTGTGTAGATGCACCCAAACCAAGTCACCAAGTTCAAAGAACATATTCTTTCTTAACTTATTCGCTTTCTCAGCATAATAACGTGCTTTCTTTTCAATCTCTTCTTTAGTCTTTGCATTAATATTCTTTACATATTCAGCATGTTTTGAAGCCTCCATATTAGTTCTTTCTCAAACGGTAAAGGCAATAACTCAAGCAGAGTGATAGGTTTGGAGCCATGCACCACTTCAAATGGACAAAGTTGGGTAGTAGAATGTACTGCCTGTTATAAGCAAATTCCACATGTGGTAGATATTCTTTCCATTCGTAAGTTCTTTTTAATCATTGTTTGCAGCAACATATAAATTGTTCTATTGATCACCTTCGTTTTTCCACCCGTTTGTGGGTGACAAGTTGTTGATAACAAGAGCTTAGTCCCAAGCTTGGCCCACAAAGCCTTCCAAAAGTAGCTCATGAATTTGATGTCACAATCAGAAACAATGGTCTTAGGTATTCAAAGCAATCTCACAATTTGCTTGAAAAACAGGTTAGCTACATGCGACGCATCATCGCTCTTATGACATGGAACAAAATGTGCCATGTTTGAAAATCTATCCACTATAACCAAATCAGAATCTCTCCCCGTTTTAGTTCTAGGAAATCGTAAAACAAAATCCATACTAATATCTTCCCAAAGGCACTAGAAACTGGATATGGAGTATACAAACTGTGTGGATTGAGTATTGATTTTATCTCATGACAAGTGATACATCTTTGCACATACCTTTCAACATCATGTCTCATTCTAGGGTAATAGAAGTGATCAACTAACATTGAATATATCTTTTCTCTCCTAAAATGTCCATTAATCTCCCTTCATGAGATTTCTACAACAATAACAAACTAATAGAGGAATCTGGAACGCAAAGTTTGTTAGCTCGAATTTACAATTAGCAAATGGTGATGAAAATTCAGAATCAATTGTATACAATTCTTTTAAGGGAGATTTGATCATATGCCCCATTTTACTTAGTAAAATTGATAAAATACCCAGTTTACCTCACTGACATATGACCCCAGGACCCACATGTCAGTGAGACATCACGGGGCTTTTTATCAATGGCACATGTAAATGAGGGCATTTTATCAATTAATCCTTCTTTTAAATACTCTAGTCTAGGCACTTTAACTTCTAATTGAGTCAAAATAATTGATTTTCTAGATAATGCAACAGCAACCGTATTTTCTTTACCTTTCTTGTATTTCACAACGTATGGAAAATATTCAATGAATGCCACCCACTTAGCATGTCCACGGTTCAGTTTGCTTTGACCTTTCAAGTATATTAATGCTTTATGATCAGAATGTATGACAAATTCTTTAGGCCAAAGGTAATGTTGCCAAGTTTCCAAAGCACGAACTAAAGCATAAAGTTCTTTGTAATAAACTGAATAATTCAATTAAGCACTACCAAGTTTCTCACTAAATAAGCAACTGGCTTACCTTCTTGCATAAGAACACCACCAATACCTATTCCACTGGCATCATATTCAATCTCAAAAGTTTTAGTGAAATCAGGTAATACAAGTAATGGTGCCTCGGTTAAGCGCTTCTTTAATTCAACAAATGCATTCTCTTATGCTATGACCCACACAAATTCTACATCTTTCTTTGTTAGTTTATTTAATGGGCTGCAATAGTACTAAAGTCTTTCACAAAACAACGATAAAATCCAACAAGATCATGAAAACTTCATACTTGGCATACATTAACATGGGTAGGCCAATTCTTAATAGATTCAACCTTAGATTCATAAACTTCTATTCCTTGTTCAGAAACAACATAGCCTAATAACACAACTTTATCTTTGCAAAAAGTATACACTTCTATACATTAGTATATAACTTTTCAACTCTAAGCACTTCTAGCACTTGTTTAATATGCTTAATGTGTTCTTGCAAATTTCGGCTATATATAAATACATCATCAAATTATACCACCGCAAATTTTCCAATGAGTGCTCTTAAAACATAATTCATTAATATCATGAATGTACTAGGTGCATTAGTTAATCCAAAAGGCATAACTAACCATTCATACAATCCAAATTTGGTTTTAAAAACAATATTCTATTCATCACTCTCCTTCATCCTAACTTGATGGTATCCACTACGCAAATTATTTTAGAGAATATAACAGTACCACTAAGTTCATCGAGCATGTTATCTAATCTAAGAATAGGATGGCGATATATAACAGTGGTATTGTTAATAGCTCTATAATCAACACACATATGCCATATACCATCTTTCTTAGAAACTAGAATGACACAAATAGCACAAGGACTTAAACTTTCATGTACATAACCTTTATTTAGAAGCTCTTGTACTTGTTTCTGAATTTCTTTTGTTTCTATGGTGGATGATTAGGAAGGTATGCTCCTTGGATCAAATCAATTTGATGCTCTATCCCTCGAATCGATGGCAAGCCAGCTGGTACCTCCTCCAAAAACACATCCTTGGAATCTTGCAAAACTTTAGATATAGCATTGGAAGAGAAGTTAAGTCGTTAGTAGAAATCAAAGTATCCTTGTACAATAATACAAAATAGAGTAACTGAGGATCATATTTCCTTGAGCCTATGAGAGGGGATCTGCATACGGCTTAGTACACTGACTGTATCTTTGATGAGGACAATTTCCCAGGATTAGGGGAAGAAATGTACCACACTAAAGAATGCCGTGAAATAGATTGGAATATCATGGCCATCTAGTCCTTAGACCTACACACTAGAGAATCTGAACTTGAAGTTCAAAGCATAATAAACCTGCAACAAATAGCTAATAAACTGCTAGATGCCTTCACTGATCATAAGAGAGTGACAAAATCTCAAATACTTATGGCAAACTCACTGGAGAGAGTAGAAGTACCCCACATGAGTATTGAATCCACTCTTACCCCTCAATGGAAGAAGAGGGGGAGACCTCCGGGTGCATAGGGCTCAATTCTGCAGAGACGTTCATAGAAACATAAAATTGAACAAGACAAACCACTCCCTAAAATAGTGGAAGAAGCTCAACCTGATGTTGAGAAAATCCCTAAAGTGAACCATCCTATGGATGGTAACCCCAATGAACATTTGCGTGTACAATCTGATGCTGGGTAGTCGGAACACTAGACTCTATTATTGTGAAAAATCATGAGGAGTTGGAAGAAATTAATGAAGAAAAAATATTCATAAATTATATGGATTAAGGAGAGTTATATAAAAGAAAGACTACAATTGTCGATATATATTTTACCTGAAAAATTGCTAAAACTCTTTTATCTGGATCCAAAATCAAACTCCATAGCAGAGTGCTAGAAGCACTCAGATTGGGTCAAATGGAAAGAACCAATTGAGGTAGATTGCACTTGCTTAACAAAATGAATGTATTCGGTCCCGTTGTCCGAACACCCTCCTAAAATGTTCCTTGTAGGATCCAAATGGATTTTCATCCAGAAGAGAAATGAGAATAACCAGGTGGTGAGATACAAAGTGAGGCTTGTAGCACAAGGGTTCACACAGAGACCCAGGATTGCTTTCGATGAGACCTACTCTCCAGTTATGAGTGGAACGACATTTCGATATTTGATATCAATGGCAGCTAGTATGAACTTAAAAATGCAATTGATGAATGTAGTGACCGCACATTTGTATGGGTCACTGGTATAGATATTTATATGAGAGTCCCTAAAGGAGTCAAAATTCCATATCCTAATAAAACCAATCGCAACACATATAGTGTCAAACTATAGAGGTCGATGTACGAGTTGAAACAGTTGGAGAAAATGTGGTACAACTGACTTAGTGATTTCCTGCTGAAGAAGGGATACTCAAACAATAATGATTGTCCTGTGTGTTCATAAAGAAGTCCTAGAATAGATTCTGTATCATCTCAGTTTACGTCGATAATCTAAATATCATCAGAACCACGGAGGACATAAAGGAGGTAAGTTATTACCTTATGACAGAGTTTGAGATGAAAGATTTGGCAAAACAAAATATTGCTTAGGCCTTATGCTAGAGCATTTTCCCCAAAGAAATTTTTGTACACCTTACCAAGAAGATATTGGAAAAATTTAACATGGATAAATCTCATCCTTTAAAAACCCTAGGGTAGTTAGATCCCTTGATGTGGATAAATACCCATTCAGACTGAGGATGGAAAATGAGGAAGTATTAGGACCCCAAGTTCCATACTTAAACGCCATAGAAGCACTAATGTATCTTGCG
>CM070720.1:21816074-22023647 GCA_036346275.1 Otatea glauca
AAAGCAAAACGGGCGACCGGGGATACCGCTTGCGAGAGTGAGCGAGTTCCAGGGGGAAGAGGGTTATGTTGAAGGAAGGGACAGTGAACCGGTAGAAAGCTATCCATTTACACCCATTATCCGCCAAGTCAAAACTACTAAGTCCCAAGACCCTTTACTTTTTGGTCTCTTCACAGAAGACCCCTATCGCTTCTTCTTTGATCAATAAGCACTGGACTTTCCGCCTTGATCGTAGTAGTATGCCTCTTTCTTTCACTTGGTTTTTATTCCATCCCTTCGGTACTCCTTAACTCGGAGATACTCCTTCGGTACTACTTGGCTACTACTTGAACAGATGGGTTTAGTCCCTTCCTTCGGGCAACGTTTTCTCCGGGTACCACCGGCTTACCGGCAGATTCTCCATCCAGGAATTCCAGTCTATTCCAATTCAATACCGAAAGACTTCTCTTCGCATACCGACCTGCTAATTCCGGGATTTGCTCTTCTCAATGACTGGTGGATGCCTCTTTTCTACCTTTTAAATAGTTGTTTTTTTTATGTACCTTCTCCATTACAGTTCCTCCTGAAATACTCCAACCACCCCACGAATTGGTTATTCCTAAACGAGTCATGAAGGGAATGACGAACATACCTTGTCTCCACATTGGATCCAGAACAGGATCAGAGGGGAGTTTTTCTCGCTTTTGGCGTAGTAGGCCTCCCTTTGGGAGGCCCGCGCGACGGGCTATTAGCTCAGTGGTAGAGCGCGCCCCTGATAATTGCGTCGTTGTGCCTGGGCTGTGAGGGCTCTCAGCGCTGCTAAGGCGCTCCGGCTTTCCCCTGTTGAGTCGCTCTTTCCTGACCTTCTAAGTCCAGCATCCCCAAGAGACACTGCTCAGCCTACCGCCCCTTCTCTTCACCCGATACAAGGCAGTCGAAGTCCCCGCCCGGACTGGCTTTCTTCCTAAAAATAGGACTGGGTTATGAACTTGACTCTGAGTCCCAATATTAAGGAGAATGTGTGGGCCTTTACTGAAAGAAGATGGTTGATCCCCTTGCCGACTCATTCCATCCTCCCGGTGGGTCGTCCTCTTATTCACTCGCGAGCAAAGAAGAAGAGAGCGATGATTCAAGCCAAACAATGGACTGAGGTATGAGACGATAAAGGTAGCCACCAAGTGAGCCGAGGAGCCGAGTGACGTGCGGCGCTACTACTTGATTGAGTGCCAAGACGTAGGTGTGCTTTCAAAGAAGAATTTCACCATTGTGAGCGGTGCCTTTCAAGCACTTTCACGTGTGAACCAAGTCGTCTTGCCGCTTCATTTTTCATTTCTTAATTTAGTATTCGCTATTCGATTTAATATTTATTTATTCTTGCTTATCTTATCTTATTTTCCTAGTTGTTCTAAGTAATGCGCGCGGTACAAAGTTCGCGGTCGGAGACTGCCAGTCTACAAGAAGCTGGCAGAGCTTTAGCCATTGGACCACATCCATCCATCCTCCTACCTAAACAGTGACGCCTTTTCTTGTTCGTTCTTCGAATTACGCTAGTGGAGACTAATTCCTTCCGGCTAATGATGATTGAATCTCCTCTTTGAAGTCCTCTAATAGTGAGGAATATAGGTCATATACTTGATCCTCACCATCAACCCGTCAAAAGTTAGTACGCACTGCTAGATCCTGGAAATAGCTCATTATCAGGTAAGCAGACGAGGATGCATCACATAACTGCTGAAAAACGCAAGATTAGCGCTAAGAAGCAACCCTAGTTTAAGTACTAGCGTCCCACCCCAACGTTCTTGTACTTAAAAAGACTCTCCCCCGCTTGCTGCTCGCCTCAGCCAGACGTGGCTTATGTAGTGGTCGGCATTCCTACGTGCTCCGACTGATCCCCACTGGAGATTATATGAGGGGTCTTGCTCTTATCTTACTTGAATCCTGGCAAGGGCAATGACTTTAGCTTGGTTAGCAGCAGTGGACGAGTCAGTGGAAGAGCCGGTAGCTGCGTGCAATTAGACAATTTCAAAGTGGATTCTTAGCTCTCCTTCTCTCCCCTACTCATTCGTTCTTCAATTCCGGCAAACGAATGTTTAATAGATCAAATACCTCCTATGTCCCCTATTTGTCTGATGGTAAGGAGCTCAATCGATCCCCGAAGTCTCGTTATCATTGTGGGCATCTCTTTTCATCCTTCCAAGCGGTCGAATTGAATTGGTATTTCTATTCTACCCCGGGAGACGTTCAAGTTTCTAAAGAGCGGTACTTGCCCCGACCGAAGGGAGTGGAGCCGAGTGATCCCCCCAAGGGGACCGATCTTTTCCAGTTCCCGTGAAACTAGCTGTGCACAAGCTAGCTGATTGTGGTGGTGATGTTAAACCAGTGAAAGTGAAAGCAGAAAGTGTAAGTATTACTGTTGAGGATCATCCGATTGGTTATTATATATCTGATATGATAGATTTCGAAGTTACGTTATGCAAACAGAATTCTAGGGTTATTATGGAATAAGAAGAATTCTTCCATTCTTTTTCTCTTTGGAGAAAAACCAAACTAAAACTTTTCGGCCCAAAGCAGTGCTTTGTTTCCTGGCCAAATCAAGGATTTGGGGCTGATTGCAAAAGATATCTGAATAGAAAGATAGATCCATCCATCTATCCAGATATCTAAAAAAGAATCGATTTCGATTTCATGAAACCTTTGATTCAAAGAAGCGCGCTTAGCCCCCGCCATGAAACGGCTCACTGCAATGGATGGCGAGGGTCCGTAGTACCAAGCAATCGGAGTGATCCAAGAGCGGAAGGGGCCTAGAAGTGCCTACTACTACACCAAAGGATCGAACCATGGGAACGAATGAGCAGGCTATCACCTTCTTTGGCGGATCTTCCAATCTTTTAGAAAACCAGTTCATCTGCGCCCACCTCATTATCACCCTGTAGCCTATGCTTGCGCCCCAAAACGGTTGTCGACTTTGTACAACTCCCAGAGGGCGCTACGGCAACACTGACCTACCTACCGCGGAAATGGTTTAGATCGCTTAGAATTAGCTTTTCCTTGAGCTCCACCGGAGGGAGAAGAGCGAGTGATCCCTCGATAGGGAGCACGAGCGATGCAACCGACGGGAGGACAAGACAAGCCCTTCCGAAAAGCTCGTTTGCCTTTCATCTGAGCGAAGTGATTCCTCAAGGTCACGGGATTAGACACTGCTCCTATCCGATCATCCAAAGCAAAGCAAGCATATGAACCGTACCGTCTTCCGGCTATAGGGATAGGATTGATCCCCACTACATCCCCGAAGGGCAAACCGAAAGGACGCACGAGGTTCAAAAAGAAAAAAGAAATTCGATTAGGCGCTAGCTTAGGGGCCCATTCCTAAAGCCATGAGGGTTGGTCAGAAAAAACGTTATCCTAAGGGCGAGCTTGAATACAACTCACAGAACGACTCCTCCAGGGGCCTTCAGGCACTCAAACAGATAGTGAGACAGACTGGAGGCACCGCCTGTTATCTACCTTATTTACAGTTTGTTATACCCTCCGGAATGAGGAACGAGTGGAGGCACCGCCTGTTAAGCTTGGTAAATCTAGTCTCTTTCCCTAATTAATTCCTTAGGTTATCAATACATGGGCTCTGGTTCTGAAGAGTAGGAACACGGGTTTTAAGCTCCCTAACTTCTGAAACTTGAGAGGGAGAGAAGGAAGCCGGGCGAGCTACATCTTTCATTAACTCTAGAAGAATGGTGAGGTAAAGATCCTGCAAACTAAGTGATTTGGAAATCTAGTTGATTTATTCACTGTCTTTGCCGACATCCAGTTTCCAAAGATGTGTTTGTGGTATTGGAATGAGACGACCTAGAGAGATACAGAGTACATAGGGTGTAAATCCCTGAATCATAACACTTAGTATGATCATGAAGATACTACCGTAATTTAGAAGATTGCAAGTTTCACTCGTTTTTCTTGGTGAGTTTTCCTGAAGTTTTCTAACATGAAGGTTTTTAACGAGGCAACAAGTGTGACACAATATGCGGATGTAGTGTACTTTTTTCCCACTGGGTTTTTAGAGGAATTTTTGATGAGGCATATGCATGATGTGGTTTTTGCTAAGGGGGATTGTTAAGAAATATCTATTCTAGGGTTTGTGGACCAATCCAAAATTGCCCCTAAGGGGCTTAGGCTATAAATAAGAAAAGAGTTGAGATCCCCTATATCCTACGTTCATCTATTTTGATATTGTCCTTGAAGTATTCTCAATATTGGGTTATTGGCATTGGTTTTTCTTCTTTGGCGATTATTGATTATGTAAGAACATTTTAGATTTATTGCTATTATTTATGTAAAGCTCTTGTATTGCTACTTTTTCAAACTAACTAAAGTTTTCTATCTCCATATTCCTTTTCTCACATTTTTTTTCAGAATTTCATTTTAGTATAACCTACAATCTAGTTTGAAATTATTTATTAGTAAATTTTATATCTTCTCTACGTCCCAAGAAATTGAATTTGTCTGTGTGTTAAGCCCATCAAAAATCTAATCCTCTAGTTTAAGGGCCTAGTTGAGAGGCTCATTTCATAGAAAAGTAACAGAAACTATCTCAATTTCCATAGGAGCCTTGAACATCCCCCCTTTTAAGATAGGGCCTAAGAGCATTTTCAATGTGAGATTTTTGTCTAGATACCTAACGTTGAAGCAAAACTTGGTACTGGTACCAAGCGAGGTACCCGTACCAAGGGGAAAAGTCGAAAGGGACCCATGCGCTCCGACCAAGGTCAAAGACGACGATGAGAAAGCTGACCAATATCGAGGACAAGGAAGCCAGAGCCCACATTGTCGCCATGCCCAAACAGAGGAACCTTTTGGTTTAGATTTGCCAGCCTCCCTCGCCATGCATGTTGGCACCTCTAGATCACCTTCACTTGGAGAGAGAAGGATTGACGGGTAGCTATCTCCGTGGTCTCCGCCTACATCAGAAGGTTGTCACCATCACTAGAACCCATTGCCGCCGGATCTTAGCATAGGAAGGTTGCCACTGTTGGATCCGTGGTCATTGCTTCCAGGTCTTGCAGGGCGGAGTGGGCCAACCAGTGTGGAGAGGAGCAACGAAGGTGGGGCATGGAGGCATGGGGCGATGGGAGCAATGTGCATGAAGGAGGGGGTAGCAAGTGTGGAAAAGAGTGGCCGGTGTGATAAATCGTAGGGAGAGAGTAGGGGTGCAACTGGTCCGGTCCGATCCTAACCGGACCTGCTCCATGCAGCCTAGTCTTTCCTATGGGCCACGAGTTGGCCCATTTATGGAAACTGCCTTGGCCTCATGACCCGATAGATCTTATGGATCAGCCATTTTGCAATGGCTAACAATCAACATTGCTCTACACAAATTTTGAATTTTTTAGTTGCCACACCCATCAAATTGCAATAACACTAATGAATTAAATTGTTTTTAGCAAGGCTGTCCTGAATTGTCCGACCAAATTTTATCAAGAAGCAATTTTTTCGGTTGCTAGCACATAATCATGGTGTATCACATTCACTCACAGTCTTTTCTGCATCTTTGCAGGTTGCTAGCAGCTACTTGTATCATGTTGCTTAGTTCCTAGCTACTACTATATTAAGCACTAATCGGTCTATCACACACATGTAAAGGAACATCAAGAACTATGCAGTTTGTCCAACAAACAATTCGATTGGCAACAAGCATCCCATCAAGAACACATGATTGGCAACAAGCATCCAAAGCTTCTTCAGACATCTCAACCTAGGGAAACAAAAAAAGAAAAGGTAGACAGAGCTCACCATGGGGAGTGCTGCTATCGGGACCCGAATATGCAAATCCGGAACCTCTGTGTATACTGCACTAGTCTAGGATCACGCTAGTGCACACAGGCTCAACATAGATGAATACCACAATCATACACAGCGGAAATATTATGAAAGACATCATATATTAAATAATACTAGTTGAATGACCTTATGGTCAACTTAGATGACTATGCCTTGCAAGGCTGAATAACAAATTAAACTGCAGCGAAATGAAAATGTAGACAACCCTTCAGTATACCACAGGCAACTGACAAGGCTTGCGCCCTAAACATTCATCTCTTTCTGGTACTTCTCCTCCAGCATGGATGGAAACTCCTCAACTGGTGATGTTGTTGTGGCAAGGGTGAGAACTTTAAGTGCTCAACATGTTGTGCACAGAATGCAATTCTAATATATCTATATGCAAGGCTTATTCCAAAGGAAAAATGCTATTATGGCTATTTTGCAATAAGCAACATTTATGAAAAACTGCAATAAATAGATTTGTAAAGACTGTAAAACAAATAACTGTAATAGATAGATTCAGCACATCTCAAGTAAACCAAGTTTCCAATCCTAAGTCAAGTCTCAACCTTCCACACGACAATCCCGCCATTCCAACCAAGTTTTCTATTTAATTAAGCTAACCCTTAACTGTAATTCCCGAGCTGAAGGACCATGTTGAGGTCCATCCATGTTTGTGATGAGTATTTGACTTTATTTGAGCAAGGTGTGCTCAAGTTTGAGTTTGATTTGGATTGATCTTCAAAATGAAGCAATTTGAGTTGTCTCTGCCAGGAGTGGCAGTACCGGCCGTATGGGCGCGGTAGTGATGAGTTGGATGGGTTTATTGCATATCATTGTGGGAATTGCTATGAAAGGTTTTTCCTTGTCTTTGATGGTTGCAGGGCGACGGTGCTAGGTCATGGTGAGGCGGAGGATGACCGAGACTAGGTGAGGAGTGTCGGAGGTCCAAACGGTTGGGAGATCGTCGAAAGATGATCGGAGACGGAGTCCAGGCAAGTCAAGAAGACAAGGAAAGGAGATGATGCTAGCTAGATGCCGCGTGGATCTATGAGGGCTGTCGGATTGAGGTCTAGTTGATAGGTTAGCGGGTCTAGGTAGTATGCTTTGAAAACCGTGCAAGAAAACCCGGTATGTGTGTGGGTTTTGGGTTAGCCCTTGCATGGCTGTGTGTGTGGGTTAATCCTAGCCCTTAGATGAGTGCTCTAGGGTTGAGGGACTCATCCAAGGGTGGTAGGTGGTCCAAGAGTAGTATAAATAGGGGTGGAGGGGTAGCCTCCTCCCCTTGAAGGTTTTGAGGTTTGTGAATGCTCCTTTGAGCTTTGCCCACATGAAAGTGAGGCTTTGTAACCTCTCCTTCCAGAAATGAAAGTTTTATCCATCCATCTCTGAATTTATTTTGCGCATTTACATTATGTCTTTACTTTACGCAATTTAAATTCAGCATTTACTTACCCGCAATTACATTCTCGTAATTTACTTTCACGCAATTTGGATTTGCCTCCCCTCCTAAATGCTGTTGATCTTGGATGTTTTGAGTGTGTTCATATGGTTTTACATCTCTTTTGCACTCTTGGATTGAGTAGAGAACATCTTTTCTTTCAAGTTCCAACTTTGTTCAGAACTTGTTCTTTACGCAGCATTTAGTATTTGATTTTTATAAAAATATATAAAACTCCTTTTTAATTGATTCTTGTTGGAGGAGGTGCGGGACTCTGATATCCACTTTCAGAAAATTTTGGAGTTCACTTGTTGCACTGTTTGGGCGCCATGAGGTGAAAACTGAGCCCCAAACTTTCTGCTCGAAGTTCTTGACTAACTGTGTTCTTCGATTTTTCCTGTTTTTGGTGTAAGGCTTTTTGAGGAGAAATTTGGTGTAGTTCTTCAATACTATGATGCTAATAGGGAGAAAAATTGTCAAAATTTTGTGAGCTGCAGAAACCCACCAACCTCCTGTTCAAATTGAGGACAAGTTCTGGAAATTCTGCTTTTGCTTTTCTGAAAGTGACTTTTGTGATTTGAATTGATGTCTTTTCTAAAAGCAAGAGTTTGATTGATTCCTCTTTATCTTGGACACTATACAACTAGGATTGTGACTAAAAAATCCATACATATTTTATGGTACTTATCCATGCAAGCTAGGGGTACACATATTTGTCTAGTTTTTCGGGCTTTTCACGATTTCCTTTGAGCGATCTTGTCGAGGTTTTTGTTGGAGTATTTTGGGGGAAAATTTATTTGCGACCATTCACCCTCCCTCTGTTCGCCATCTCGGTCCTTCACGAGCATTGCTCAATACTGCGAACACGGTTATTTGAATAGATTCACACTCTGTAGAGGTTATGCACTTTACCCACACGACATGATCATCTCTTGTTTCCATGCAATTAACACACTTCCTTTGGTGTGTCGGCGGAGAGATCATGACAAAGCCTTTACAATACTCTGGCTTAACTAGATAATACCCGCTAAGGTTTCAACACTGGTGGGTCTGAAAACCACAACCAGGGTCCCCCTCTTGCGCTGTGTGAATTACTCCATAACTTGGGAACTCACACCGCCATTGATAGTACCAAGCTAAGACATTGCAAATTAATCAACTAGGCTGTCCCATGCTAGACATGTGGTTGCATGATTGACTTAGGTCAAAGACTTGCAAGGTTAAGTCCTTAGGATGATCGAAGCAAGACTTCCATATACCCTCTGCCCATCGAGCCCACCTTGGCATACTCGTCCCTTGTCACTTGCCCCAATCTAGGTGATTACCACCCCAGTTGATTACCAAGCACCACGTGCCATCAATAATTCAACATCGTTGAGTGACATGACTCGCCACTACAACTCAATCTCATTGTGTGATCTCACATAACACACAAGTTCATATCATTGTTTCATATTCCATTAGTCAACATTAATTATCAATGATTCAAGTGCATGTGATGACGTGGCATGGCTAAGCAACTATGACGTTCCAACCTTCCATGTTGATTTTAAAACCAACCAACTATAGTGAACCAATCTAGGGTGACAATAGATCATAGCATACAAAGACAAGGTAGGGTATATATCAAATTGGTAGAATAGCTAAGTCCCAATTTAATTTGAAACAATTGTACATAGGAAATATTATGCAATAAGGTAAAACAATATAGCGATTTTGTAAACATGGGTTCAACACGATCAAAGCACAACTTGCCTTGGAATAGGTTCAGATCTTGCTCTGAACCTTGGTCTTGAGTCGACGAATCTTCCTCGGATGCTTCGCACAATTCGACGTCTACGCGAAACAAGAGAGAACACCAAATAAACACCAAAATAGAGAGCAAATAAACTCCAAAAATCAAATAAAATTCATCATTAAATATATCTCAATTTTATAAATTTTTAGAAATTTGAATCACCTCAATCGGAGCTCGTATGAAGGAGAACAGGCTCTCAAAAAATTCAAAAATCATAAAAACCTGAAAATTGGAAAATCCCGAATTATCCAAATTATTTTTGTACTGAAAAAGCGATTTATCACGTCATCCTGATGTCACGGCCACCCGGACCAATCACGCGGTGACACGTTGCGTCGGTCCATGGTTTGGATCTGGTCCACCGTGGACCTGGTCCATAACCCTTCGGCTCCCTGCCCACCACGTGGCAAGGCACGGTTGGTCGCAGCACCGCATCGCCGATGATTGACACGCGTCGACATTTGGAACATCCACGGAAGATCGAACGGCCACGGAAGATGGCCGTGCGACTCAATCCTGATGCTCATGGAAGATCAAACGGTCACGGTTCAACGAGGGCACGCCGGCGAAACTATGGCGTGAGTTCACCGGCAATGAGGAAGATGATGACGGATCCGACGCTCCGGTGAGTTCCTTGCCACGAAGCCGACCAAATCCGACGCAGCGCGATTGGACGATCTCGAAGCTATCCTCAAACTCGGCAGAAAGCAGCAAACGGCGACGAACTCAAACAAAAACCACGGCGGCTTCTTCCCCTACTTCGGCAAGCTTGTAGATGCGTTCCTCAGTGTCTCCGACGAAATCCTTCGACCAAACATTGCGGTGTGTGCTGATGAACCTCGGGGAGAGGGTGGGGTCTCCTTTTATAGTGCCTAGAGGCCTGCGCAGGCACAACCGCCGAGATCACGACGGCCCACCACCGGGTCCGAGAAGAACATGGCGGCTCTACGTAGAGCTAGCCTAGCCGTTCACGTGTCTTGATGAGCAGCGAAGATCTTGAGTCCGTGATCTAATCCAACCCGCTTAAAACCATCCAACGGCTTCGATTTGATGGAATCCCATTTCGGTACGCTTCAATCACCTTCATTCGATCCAGGTCCAACGGCGTCGGTTGATCTTTTAGAATATGGGCTAAATCGGGCCGCACGCACGGGCACAGTAATGGGCTCGGCCCGATACTGTTTTAGGAACTTTTCCACGAATTTTCATTTTAAAATAATTCTGAATATTCACTTAATTAGTTTTAGGTAATAAATGTACCAAGAAAAACCCAAAAAAATTCTCAAAAATACTTTGAGACATTTTGAACTAAAATAAAAAAATGTTGGTAAAACTTTATATAAACTCTGTATATATATTTAATTAGTTTTCACAAAAGGCCAATATACATATTCTGAAATTAATTCAAATAAATTGCAGAAAAATCCAATAAATTCCAGAATATCACAAAAGGCACAAATGACATTAAAATAATATTAAAGGCAAATTTTAGGATGTTACAAACCTCCCCCCTTAACAGATTCTCGACCCCGAGATTCAGGTCTAACTAGAGAATAGGTTTGGGAATTCTGACTTCAAATCCTCTTCACGCTCCCATGTTGCTTCATTCTCTGAATGATTGCTTTACTGAACCCTACAAAAGCGAACAGACTTATTCCTGGTCTTACACTCCATCACATCCAAGATCTTGATTGGCCGCTCCTTATAAGTCCAATCTTCCTGCAGTTCAATTGCTTCTAAGGGCGTCTGCTCCGTTGGCACTCGGAGACATTTCTTGAGTTGCGACACATGAAACACATTATGCACTCCTGCCAACGACTGCTGCAATTCCAGCTGATATGCAACCTCTCCTCGACGGCTCAAAATCTTGAATGGACCAACATATCTTGGCGCTAGCTTTCCCTTAATATGAAACCTTTTAACACCTTTAAGAGGGGTAACCCTGAGATACACATAATCATTGGGCTCAAAGCTCAAATCACGACGATGATTATTGGCGTAGCTCTTCTGTCTTGACTGTGCTATCTTCAGTCTCTCTCTAATCATAGAGACTTGATTTTCAGTTTCTTCGAGAATATCTGGCCCAAACACCAAACGTTCCCCTGTTTCGTTCCAATTTAACGGGGTACGACAAGCACGACCATATAAAGCCTCAAATTGTGACATTTGCAAACTGGCTTGATAATTGTTATTATAGTTGAATTCTGCATATGACAAACACTTATCCCACGATGTAGCATAGGCATACTCTCAACATATTGTAAGGACCCGAATCCACTGATTCGAACCCACTGTGTTTACTGCACTATTCCCAGGATCAACGCTAGTGCACACAGCTTAACATTGGTATATATCACATCATACACAACGACAATAGAATAATAGTTCATTTATTGATATAGCTAAATGTATGATCTTATGACCAACTTACATTATTATGCCACGCAGGCAAGGCGAGAATATAAACTAATAATTAGCAAATGGAAAGTAGAAAGCGTAGATAGCTCATTGATTCACCACAGCAACCGACAAGGCTCGGACCCTAATGACTCGTGTCTTCTTGGACTTCATCTTCCAACACAGTGTAGATTCTTCAACTGTTGATTATTGTTGTTTGGCAAGGGTGAGTACTTAAAGCACTCAACAAGTTGTGCATGTAATGCGATTCTATTTATCTATATGTAAGGCTTATTCCAAAGGATAGGCTATCATGGCTATTTTGCAATAAGCGGCATTTATGAACAAATACAATAATAGATTGTAAAGAATGTAAAACGAATAGCAATAATAAATAAATTCAGATTTCTCAAGTAAACCAAGTTTCCAATCCTAAATCAAGTTCCAATCTTCCATATGGCAACCCCGCCATCCCAACCAAGTTGTCCAATTTATTAAACTAACCCTTAATCAGTAATTCCGAGCATTGCTCAATACCATGAGCACGGCTATCCGAATAGTTTCACACTCTGCAGAGGTTATGCACTTTACCCACGTGATACAACCAAACACCACAAAGGCGAGAGATTATAACAAAGCCTTTACAATGCTCTATCTTAATCCGATACTACCCGCTAAGGTTTCAACATTGGCGGTCAGAAACTACATCCGTGGCCCCCTCTTGCGCCATGTGAATTACACTCGACCGGGAACTCACACCGACCACGATAGTATCAACATTAAGACTTTGCAAATTACTCGGCTAGGTGGCCCATACGGACATGTGGTTGCATGATTGACTCAGTCAAAGGCTTGCAAGGTTAAGTCCTTAGTGTGATCAAGGCAAGACTTCCACATACCATCTGCCCATCGGGCCCACCTTGGCCTCCTCGCCCCTTGCCACTTGCCCCAATCTAAGTGATTATCACCCAGTTGATTACCAAGCACCACGTGCCATCAACAATTCAACATCGTTGCGTGACATGACTCGCCACAACAACTCAATCTCATCGTGTGATCCCACATGACACACAAGTTCATAACATTGTTCCATATACCATTAATCAAGATTAATTATCAATGATTCTGACACATGTGATGACGTGGCATGGCTAAGCAACTAATACGAACTAAACCTCCAATGTTGATTATAATTATTAACCAACTATATTAAACCAATCTAGGGTGACAATGGATCATGGCATACAATGACAAGGTAGGGTATAGATCAATCTGGTATATTAGCTAATCCCAATCTAATTTGAAACAATTGTATATTTGAAACATATATAATAGGGTAAAACAAATATAGAAATTTTATAAACATGGGTTCAACATGATCAAAGCACAACTTGCCTTAGAATAGGTCCTGATCTTGATCTGAAGCTTGCTCTTGGGTTGCTGGGTCTTCCTCCGAAGCGTCGCACAATTCAACGTCTACGCGTACCGAAAGAGAAAAGCAAATAAATAGCAAAACAGAGAGCAATTGAACTTCAAAAATCAATTAAAATTCACCATTAAATAGATCTCAATTTTACAAATTTTTAGAAACTGGAATCACTCAAATCCGAGTTACGATGCAAAAGATATAGCCTTTTGAAATTTGAAATAAATACTGAAATTGCAAAAATCAGAAAATTCGAATTTAACAGATTTGTTTTTATTCTGAAAAACCGGTTTATGACGTCAGCATGACATCAGCATGACGCAGCGCTGGACCGGACCAATCGAAGCCGACGCGCGTCTCGGTCCATGGACTCGGTCCACCGCGTCGCTCGGTCTACTGGCGAACCCGGCCACGACTCTTGGTGCTCGCACTCCACGCTGGCGGCACCCGATTGGCGCGCGACGCACCATCCTCTCGCATTCAGATCTCATCGGCGGCCGCCAATCGAAGCACACGCGGCAAGATCTCGGCGAGTTTTAGATCTAACGGACAAAGCAATTAATCGAAGGCTTACGGCTCACCGAGTCCACGCGGCGAATCGGGACGTTGAGCGACGATCCGATGGTCCAAATCTTCTCCCGCTGCTAATGGCGCCGCCGAGACGAAACACACCGACGATGAAGGCGACGACGCTCCGCAAGGCGCTCCGGCGAGTTACTGGACGACGAGGTCTTGCGATTCTGATGCGGCGCAGAACGGGGAACTCAACGCACCCAAGGGCCCCTTAAATAGGCGGTCGGAGGAGCGTGCGGGCGATGGACACGGACTCCGAGTCCACCGGAGACACGGCGGCGCGGCGGAAGAATCCGAAACGGAGACGACACACGAGAACCCTCCGATGACAAATGAACGGCTGGGATTCGAGGAGACGTGGCTGGATCAGATCCGCCCGAACCAACTAACGGACACGATCCAAACCTTCCCAAACCGGTACGACTTAACCCTGATCGTCCGATTCCGATCCGACGTCCTCTGGCGCTAGGGTTTGCGATTTTCGCGCGAAAGCTCCTGACCGCCCGATTGAAAATCAAGGGTTGCGGTTGCGCCCCTCCACTCATGGGCCAACTGGGCCGCACCGACGCGGGCCAAGCACGCACAGTGCTGGGCTCGGCCCAACACTATTCACCGGATTTTTAAAGATTTCTTATTTAAAATAATTCTAGAAATTCATTTTATTTATTTTAAGCAATAAAACTATTAGGAAAAATCCAAGAAAAATCTCAAAAATACTTTGAGACATTCTGGACTCAAATAAAATATTTTTGACAAAACTTTATTTTGACTTTGCACAGATTTAAATAGATTTGAATAAAAGGCAATAAACTTAATTTCAAACTAATTCAAATAAATCCAGAAAAATCCAAATAAATTCCAGAAAATCACAAATGCACATTTAAGCAATAAAAACTTAATTAAGCCAAATTTTGGGATGTTACAAACCTCCCCCTTAATGTAATCTCGACCGAGATTGGGGCTAACTAGAGAATAGGTTAGAATTCGACTTCAAATCTTCTTCTCGCTCCCGGTGGCTTCACTCTCGGAATGATTGCTCCATGAACTCGCAAAGCGAATAGACTTGTTTACGGTCTTGCGCTCCATAACATCCAAAATTACGATCGGTTGCTCTTTATAAGTCAAATCTTCTTGCACTCTATTGCATCCAGCGGGGTTTGCTCTCATGGCACTCGAGACACTTCTTAAGTGCGACACATGGAATACATCATGTACTCCGCCAAGGATCGAGGCAACTCTAAGCGATAAGCTACCTCTCCTCGACGGCTCGGAATCTTGAGCGGACCGACATATCTTGGCGCAAGCTTCCTTTAACATGAAATCTTTTAACGCCCTTAAGAGGGTAACCACGAGATACACATGATCTTACGGTTCAAACTCAAATCTCGACGACGGTTATCTGCGTAGCTTTTCTGTCTTGATGTGCTATTTTTAATCTCTCTCGATCATTGCAACTTGACTTTACGCCTCTTCGAGGATATCCGTCCAAACACCAACGCTCTCCGTTTCATTCCAATTCAACGAGTACGACAAGCACGTCCATACAATGCCTCGAATGGTGACATCGTAGGCTAGCTTGATAACTATTATTATAATCTGAATTCTGCGTATGGCAAACATTTATCCCAAGATGTAGCATACGCTAGAGCACAAGCTCTCAACATATCTTCCAAAATCGATTTACTCTTTCATCGACCATCCGTCTCACGGGTGATATCTTTGTACTAAAATTCAGACGGGTTCCCATTGCTTCGTGCAACTTATTCCAAAATCTCGAGGTAAATTGGGTACTCTGTGCGACACAATCTTCTTTGGCACTCCATGCGGACATACAATCCTTGACATGTACAATTTCGCCAAAGCGATCTCGGAGTAAGTGGTCTTCTATGGGATGAAATGAGCGACCTTGGTTAGACGATCCACTATAACCCAAATGGAATCGTAACCTTTCTGAGTCTTAGGTAGACCGGTGATAAAATCCATTCCGATTTCTTCCCACTTCCATTCCGGAATTTTTAACGGCTGCAACAAACCAGCGGGTCTTTGATGCATGGCTTTTACTCTTCGACATACGTCGCATAATGCAACATGCTCAGCCACTTCACGCTTCATATTTGGCCACCAGAATCTTTCTTTCAAATCTTGGTACATCTTAGCACTTCCTGGATGAATTGAGTACTTTGAATCATGAGCTTCCTCAAGAATCAATTGTTTCAGCTCCTTTTTATCCGGTACACAAATTCGACTTTTGAAGAACATGGTCCCTTGTTCATCTAGAGTAAAATCTAAGGCTAGGCCTTCTTCCTTTTTAGCCTTGATTTTTGAAATTTTATCGTCATCTTGTTGACCTTCTCTAATCTGATCCTCTAGTGTTGGCTTCACTTCTAGCGCAGCTATCATTCCTTGCGGAACGACTTCCAATCTTAACTTCTGAAATTCCTTGCATAATTCCGGTTGATCCTCAATTGACAAGGTATTCGCGCTATGGCTCTTTCGACTCAGAGCATCTGCCACCACATTGGCTTTTCCAGGGTGATAATGGATTCCCACATTATAATCCTTAATTAGCTCCACCATCTTTGTCTCATATTCAGTCGACTTGAGTGAATATGTATTTCAGACTCTTATGGTCCGTATATATCTCACATCTATTTCCTATGAGATAATGACGCCATATCTTTAAAGCATGCACCACGGCAGCTAACTCCAGATCATGCGTTGGGTAATTCACTTCATGTGGTCTTAATTGTCTCGACGCATAAGCAACGACTTTGCCTTCTTGCATTAACACGCATCCCAAGCCTTGCTTCGAAGCATCGCAGTAAATGTCAAATCCATTCTGCACATCTGGCAACACTAATACGGGGGCTGTTGTTAAGCGTTTCTTCAATTCCATAAAACTTTGCTCGCACTCTGGCGTCCATGCAAACTTCTTTTCTTTCTTCAACAATTGTGTCAAGGGTTTAGCAATTGTTGAGAATCCCTCTATGAACCGACGGTAATATCCCGCCATTCCCAGAAAACTACGAATCTGAGTAACGGACTTCGGTGGCTCCCAATGCAACACTGCATCCACTTTGCTGGGATCAACTGCGACTCCTTTGGTAGTCATTACATGACCCAAGAATTCGATTTTCTCCTTCCAGAATTCACACTTGCTAAACTTTGCATATAGCTGATGCTCTTGCAGCCTGTCTAAAACCATCCTTAGATGTTCTGCATGCTCTTCTTCGGTCTTTGAGTAAACCAAAATATCGTCTATGAAGACCACAACGAACTTATCCAAATATTCCATGAAAACCTTATTCATCATGTTCATGAAATATGCTGGGGCATTAGTCAATCCAAATGACATGACTGTGAACTCATAATGTCCATATCGCGTAGAAAACGCGGTCTTAGGTACATCCTCCGCTCGGATCTTCAACTGATGGTATCCCGAACGAAGATCTATCTTGGAGAAAACTCCAGCTCCTCTTAACTGATCAAATAAGTCATCGATCCTGGGCAACGGATACTTATTCTTGATCGTTACTTCATTAAGTGCACGATAATCGATGCACATTCTAAGACTTCCGTCCTTTTTACGAACAAACAAAACCGGGGCTCCCCACGGTGATGAACTTGGTCTAATGAAACCCTTCTCTTGCAGTTCCTCAATCTGCTTCTTCATTTCCACTAACTCGTCGGTAGGCATCCGATATGGTCTCTTTGATATCGGTGCTATACCGGGTGCTAACTCGATGACAAACTCGATATCACGATCTGGTGGCAATCCCGGCAAATCTTCTGGAAACACATCCGGGTATTCTCGCTCATCGCACATCCTCCATCCGATGGCTTTCACTGTTGACCACTAATCGCCCATCTCGAATCTGCGGTGGCTTGAAACTCCACTTTCTTGCCACTAGGGCCTTCCAAAGTCACGATCCTTCGGCCACAATCCAAAACAGCCTTATGCTTTGACAGCCAATCCATTCCAAGGATGACGTCTAGGGATTGCGCATCTATCAAGATAAGATTCGCTAGAAATTCTATCCCATCCATAAGCAACTTAGCTCCCAAACACCCAAGGCTAGATCTAAGCTCAGATCCTGGGGCTTGGACTAAGAGCACACACTTAAGATTCACCACTTTAAATCCATTCTTGGTTGCAAAACTTTGAGAAACAAACGAATGCGAAGCTCCAGAATCAAACAAAACTGTAGCAGGTACTGAGTTGACCAGGAACTTACCCAGTACGACGTCTGTTGCCTCTTGAGCTCCATCAGCGGTGATGTGGTTGATCCTTCCACGCACCGTTGATCGCGGGCGTTGCTCCTTGGCTTGGTGCACGATTTCCTCCCGATCTTTGGTGCTTTAGCGGTGTTGTTCCTGTGTTGAAACGAATCGGCGTGATGCCTCCTTCGTGGACACCTATTTGAAAAGTGCCTGGCTCATTGCAAGTATAGCATCTCTTCACCGCGGATTGCTTGATTTCCTCTGGTGCATTGTTGCCTGTCTTTGGTGTCCAAAGCTCGATTGGCGTGGCGAGGTGCAGGGGTTGATGTCTTGTTTCCAGCTAGTGGTTGGAATCTAGCAAATTGCTGTGGTGACATCCTCAAACGTAGATGGTTTGGACGTCCACCCTGATTATTCATCAAGCGCTTACGGTTTTCACCTAGCTCTTTGCGCTTATCTTCTAGGATCAAAGCCTTATTTACCAGCTCCTGAAAATCTGGGAAATTGTGGGTAATCAGTCCCACCTGTAGTCCTGAGTTCAGTCCCTTCATGAAACGAGACTGTCTGGCTTTATCTGTCGCTACGTCTTCAGGGGCATAGCGAGCTAACTGAGTAAATTTGTTCAAGTATTCGCCACCGTTGGCCTCCTTGCTTCAAAGCTCAACTCCTTCTTAAGATCCATCATTCCCTGCGGGACATGGTAATCGCGGAAAGCATTAGTAAACTCCTCCTGTGTTATCTCTGTGGGGCTCCATGAGCGCACAAGAGTTCTCCCACCACTCTGCGGCGGTCCCTTCCAGTTGATGAGAGGCGTAAAGCACCTTCTCATTTCCTTCACACTGTGTGATGTGCAGTTTCTTCTCAATGGTCCTAAGCCAGTCATCGGCTTCCAAAGGATTCACATTTCCTGAAAAGGTTGGTGGCCTAGTCCTCATAAAATCTGATAGCTTTGACATAGGTCGAGGTCCACCATGATGGTTCCGAGTTGCGTGGTTGTTGTGATTTATCTTGCATTGGTCATCTCTTTGATCGCCCTTTGCATCATTATCCGCATCGCTTGAGTCTCTCTACGCGTAAATGCTCCTAGATTACGCATGTCTCTGTCGGTGGTTGAGGGCTGCCTCCGTCATTGGGGTTGTCATTCTGACGCAGTCCACTTCCGGAAGCACCGTTGTTTCCTCGAGTATTCACCATCTGATGATTGCCTCTTAGGTTAGGAAAGGTAGATGTAGCATAGATGAGGAGTAAGATGTTCTAAAGCGGGAGATAGGTTATACCTAAACTGAACAATTCTTTATTTAACTTGGTATGGTGCTTATTTAAGCCTACAAGCTTTGCAACACATAACGCACACTCAAGAATACAAAGAAGCAAACTAAACACGCAACCTTAACGTCAACTAGAAAGGTAAAGACTAACTTAAAGACGCGACTCACACTCGAGTCTCAACACACCTCCAAGGTCGACACTCACTCATCCACCACCTGGCCGAGGTCGACCCGCGCATACACCGGTGGATGAGCGGACATCGGCGAACCTATCTCGTGACCTACTCCGGTCCTCCGCAACAACGAGTGCACTCCCCTCGGCTCCCACTCGCTCCTTTGGATCCTCCTCGGACTCCTCGGTGGCTCTCGAACTCCCCGAGTCACGCGCCCGGCTCGTCCTCAATCGCCTGTGGCCTCTCCCGGCTCGGTGATCATCCCGATGGTCAAGCACGGTCACCTCGAGCTCTGCCGCCACTCTAAGTGCCTCGCATACATCTCCGGCTCCCGGTAGTATCTCTCATGTGATCCTCCTGGGCAAGGGCGAACTCTGCAAGGTGCGTCGCAGTAGCACACTCGCTCCCCTCGATCCGTCGTCTTCGGCACGCTTGAACGTCTGGGTGAAGTCGGAACACTGAGTCGTGAAGCTCGTCAGCGTAGTCGCGGCAGACACGGCGAAGAGCAAGTCGAGCAACCTCCTGAATTGCAACTTCATACGAGAACCTTCTGGCGGAGACGTTGATTGGCCTGCTGGTTTCTTCGTTCTCCCGAGCGTAGATGATTACCTTGCAAATGAAACCTCGGTGTACACCGCTCACCGCCCACCGCCTCCTCGGTAAAGTGGGCGGTAGAAGCCTCCAAGCGTCTGAAGTACTCTCCACAGCTCCATGGCGTAGCCGCCAGCTGTCTCCTCAAAGGTCGGAACGATCGGCATCTGCTCCACAAGAACTTGAAATAAGTTCTCCACCCGACACGGCAAGTAACACGGTAAATTCAGCAAAGGCAAGACGTAGAGAATGAGATGAGTCAAGAGTGTTTTATTAATTAAGTCTAGATTTTCCTTTAGAAAATAGTTTTGGACTCTCACAAGACACCTCCACACTATCTAGGGCCAAGACCTACAAGTCAAGATGCTCGATACCACCTCTGTAAGGACCCAAATCCACTGATTCGAACCCACTGTGTTTACTGCACTATTCCCAGGATCAACGCTAGTGCACACAGCTTAACATTGGTATATATCACATCATACACAACGACAATAGAATAATAGTTCATTTATTGATATAGCTAAATGTATGATCTTATGACCAACTTACATTATTATGCCACGCAGGCAAGACCGAGAATATAAACTAATAATTAAGCAAATGAAAGTAGAAACGTAGATAGCTCATGATTCACCACGTGCAACCGACAAGGCTCGGACCCTAATGACTCGTGTCTTCTTGGACTTCATCTTCCAACACAGTGTAGATTCTTCAACTGTTGATTATTGTTGTTTGGCAAGGGTGAGTACTTAAAGCACTCAACAAGTTGTGCATGTAATGCGATTCTATTTATCTATATGTAAGGCTTATTCCAAAGGATAGGCTATCATGGCTATTTTGCAATAAGTAGCATTTATGAACAAATACAATAATAGATTGTAAAGAATGTAAAACGAATAGCAATAATAAATAAATTCAAGATTTCTCAAGTAAACCAAGTTTCCAATCCTAAATCAAGTTCCAATCTTCCATATGGCAATCCCGCCATCCCAACCAAGTTGTCCAATTTATTAAACTAACCCTTAATCAGAATTCCGAGCATTGCTCAATACCATGAGCACGGCTATCCGAATAGTTTCACACTCTGCAGAGGTTATGCACTTTACCCACGTGATACAACCAAACACCACAAAGGCGAGAGATTATAACAAAGCCTTTACAATGCTCTATCTTAATCCGATACTACCCGCTAAGGTTTCAACATCTGGCGGTCTCAGAAACTACATCCGTGGCCCCCTCTTGCGCCATGTGAATTACACTCGACCGGGAACTCACACCGACCACGATAGTATCAACATTAAGACTTTGCAAATTACTCACTAGGTGGCCCATACTGACATGTGGTTGCATGATTGACTCAGTCAAAGGCTTGCAAGGTTAAGTCCTTAGTGTGATCAAGGCAAGACTTCCACATACCATCTGCCCATCGGGCCCACCTTGGCCTCCTCGCCCCTTGCCACTTGCCCCAATCTAAGTAATTATCACCCAGTTGATTACCAAGCACCACGTGCCATCAACAATTCAACATCGTTGCGTGACATGACTCGCCACAACAACTCAATCTCATCGTGTGATCCCACATGACACACAAGTTCATAACATTATTCCATATACCATTAATCAAGATTAATTATCAATGATTCTGACACATGTGATGACGTGGCATGGCTAAGCAACTAATACGAACTAAACCTCCAATGTTGATTATAATTATTAACCAACTATATTAAACCAATCTAGGGTGACAATGGATCATGGCATACAATGACAAGGTAGGGTATAGATCAATCTGGTATATTAGCTAATCCCAATCTAATTTGAAACAATTGTATATTTGAAACATATATAATAGGGTAAAACAAATATAGAAATTTTATAAACATGGGCTCAACATGATCAAAGCACAACTTGCCTTGGAATAGGTCCTGATCTTGATCTGAAGCTTGCTCTTGGGTTGCTGGGTCTTCCTCCGAAGCGTCGCACAATTCAACGTCTACGCGTACCGAAAGAGAAAAGCAAATAAATAGCAAAACAGAGAGCAATTGAACTTCAAAAATCAATTAAAATTCACCATTAAATAGATCTCAATTTTACAAATTTTTAGAAACTGGAATCACTCAAATCCGAGTTACGATGCAAAAGATATAGCCTTTTGAAATTTGAAATAAATACTGAAATTGCAAAAATCAGAAAATTCGAATTTAACAGATTTGTTTTTATTCTGAAAAACCGGTTTATGACGTCAGCATGACATCAGCATGACGCAGCGCTGGACCGGACCAATCAGAAGCCGACGCGTCTCCCGGTCCATGGACTCGGTCCACCGCGTCGCTCTGGTCTACGGCGAACCCGGCTCACGACTCTTCGGTGCCTGCACCTCCACGCGGCGGCACCCGATTGGCCGCGGCGACGGCACCATCCTCTGCATTCAGATCTCATCCCAGGCGGCCGCCAATCGAAGCACACGCGCAAGATCTCGGCGAGAGTTTTAGATCTAACGGACAGCAATTAATCGAAGGCTTACGGCTCACCGAGTCCACGCGGCGAATCGGGACGTTGAGCGATGATCCGATGGTCCAAATCTTCTCCCGCGCTAATGGCGCGCCGAGACGAAACACACCGGCGATGAAGGCGACGACGCCCGCAAGGCGCCCGGCGAGTTACGGACGACGAGGTCTTGCGATTACGATGCGGTGCGAACGGGAACTCAACGCACCCAAGGGCCCCTTAAATAGGCGGTCGGAGGAGCGTGCGGGCGATGGACACGGACTCGAGTCCACCGAGACACGGCGCGCGGCGGAAGAATCCAAACGGAGACGACACAAGAGAACCCTCCGATGACAAATGAACGGTGGGATTCGAGGAGGCGTGGTGGATCGGATCCGCCCGAACCAACTAACTAAACGATCCAAACCTTCCCAAACCGGTATGACTTAACCACGATCGTCCGATTCGATCCGACGTCCTCTGGCGCTAGGGTTTGCGATTTCGCGCAAAGCTCCCCGACCGCCCGATTGAAAATCAAGGGTTGCGTTGCGCCCCTCCACTCATGGGCCAATGGGCCGCACCGACGCGGGCCAAGCACGCACAGTGCTGGGCTCGGCCCAACACTATTCACCGGATTTTTAAAGATTTCTTATTTAAAATAATTCCAGAAATTCATTTTATTTATTTTAAGCAATAAAACTATTAGGAAAAATCCAAGAAAAATCTCAAAAATACTTTGAGACATTCTGGACTCAAATAAAATATTTTTGACAAAACTTTATTTTGACTTTGCACAGATTTAAATAGATTTGAATAAAAGGCAATAAACTTAATTTCAAACTAATTCAAATAAATCCAAAAAATCCAAATAAATTCCAGAAAATCACAAATGCACATTTAAGCAATAAAAACTTAATTAAGCCAAATTTTTGGATGTTACACATATCCTCCAAGATCTAATTTACCCTCTCGGTCTGACCATCTGTCTGCAGATGATACACTGTACTGAAATTCAGGCGAGTTTCCATCGCTTCATGCAATTTATTCCAAAATCCTGAGGTAAATTGGGTACCTCTATCTGACACAATCTTCTTGGGCACTCCATACAAACACACAATTCTTGACATATACAATTCTGCCAAATGGTCTCCTGAATAAGTCATCCTTACTGGAATGAAGTGAGCGACTTTGGTCAAACGATCCACAATAATCCAAATAAAATCGTAACCTCTCTGAGTCTTAGGCAAACCGGTAATAAAGTCCATTCCGATTTCCTCCCATTTCCATTCTAGAATCTTCAATGGTTGTAACAAACCAGCGGGTCTTTGATGCATGGCTTTTACCCTCTGACATACGTCGCATAGAGCAACGTGATCAGCTACTTCACGCTTCATGTTAGGTCACCAAAACCTTTCCTTAAGATCTTGATACATCTTAGCACTTCCTGAATGAATAGAGTACTTAGAATCATGAGCTTCTTCCAAAATCAACTGCTTAGGCTCCTTCTTGTTCAATACACGGATTCGACCTTTAAACCGTGTGGTTCCTTGGTCATCCACAGTAAAATCCTCGGCTAAGCCTTCATCCTTCTTGGACTTGATTCTGTTGATCTTTTCATCACCTTTCTGACCTTCTCGGATCTGATCTTCAAGTGTTGGCTTCACTTTCAAAGCAACTAGAAATCCTTGTGAAACCACTTCTAATTTCAACTTTTGAAACTCCTTGCACAATTCCGATTGATCACTTGATATCAGTATATTGGCACTACAACCTCTACGACTTAAGGCATCAGCTACCACATTAGCCTTACCAAGATGTTAATGGGTTCCAACATTATAATCCTTGATCAATTCTAACCATCTTCTCTGCCTCATATTGAGATCTGACTGAGTGAATATGTACTTTAAACTCTTATGGTCCGTATATATCTCACATCTATTTCCAATGAGATAATGACACTACATTTTCAAAGCATGCACTACGGCAACTAACTATAAATCATGCGTAGGATGATTCTCCACATGCGGCCTCAATTGCTTCGATGCCGCAATAACCTTGCCATTCTACATTAACTCACAACCAAGACCTTGTCTGAAAGCATTACAATATATATCAAAACTGCTCTGCACATCTGGCAACACTAAGACAGGTGCTGTTGTCAAACGTTTTCTCAATTCCACAAAACTCTTTTCGCACTCTGGCGTCCATGCAAACTTCTTCTCCTTTTTCAGCAACTGCTTAAGCGGTTGAGCAATCATTGAAAATCCCTCTATGAATCAGCGGTAATATCTTGCAATTTCCAAGAAAACTATGAATCCAAGTAACAAACTTCGGTTGCTCCCAATGCAACATTTCTTCCACTTTGCTTGGATCAACGACAACTCCTTTAGCAGTTATCACATGGCAAAGAAATTTCACTTTCTCCTTCCAAAGGTCATACTTACTTGAACTTAGCATACAGTTGTTGCTCTCGCAGTCTTTCCAAAACCAATCTCAAATATTCTATATGCTATTCCCTTGTCTTGGAGTAAACAAGAATGTCATCTATGTAAACAACACTAGCCTGTCTAACTATTCCATGAAACTTCATTCATCATGTTCATGAATTATGTAATGGCATTGGCAATTCTAACATACACAATTGTAAATTCATATTGTCCATATCGTGTAGAAAATTCTGACTTAAGAACATTCTTCGTACGAATCTTTAACTGATGATAACTCGATTGAAGATCTATCTTTGAGAAAACTCCAACTCTTCTTAACTGATCAAACAAATCATCGATCCTGAGCAACGGATACTTATTCTTTAATCGTCACTTCATTAAATGCCCGATGGTCAATACACATCCTAAGCTCCCATATTCAAACAGAATAGGCGCTCCCTATGGTGATAAACTGGTTCTGGCGAAACATTTTTCTAGCAACTCTTCGATCTGCTTCTTCTCAACTACTTCATTTGTAGGCATTCGATAAGGTCTCTTCACTTTTGGCGCTATACCAGGCACTAACTCAATAACAAACTTGATCTCTCGATCTGGTGGAATTCTCAGGAAACACATCTGGATGCTCTCTAACAACTGGCACATCTTCCAAGCTGATAGATTCCACACTATTAATCATCAATTGACCACCAAGATCTACAGTCGCTTAAAATTCCATTTTTTCTCCTTTAGGGTTTTTAGCTGACACAACTTTTCGACCAAACTCCAAGACAGCCTTACGTCTGGACGACCAGTCCATTTCAAGAGTAGCATCTAGGGTCTCGTATCCAATATGGTTCACTAGGAACTTTTCTCCAACAATAAGCAACTTAACTTCATAACATTCTAGGTTAGATCAAGCAAAACTGTACTTTCTGGCAACGGCAATTCTTTCGGACTGACAAGCTTCACGAACACCACTATACTGACCATCACTGCACACGCATCACTTTCAAGTGAACCACCATCACAGGTGCATACTCAAAAAAAATCTGACTCTTCTTTTACCATTAATGCTTTTATTCCAACACTTCACATTCTAACATCTCAACCATCTTTACTTTATTTATTTAGGCAAGAAAATCTTTACATGGAATTCATCACTAGTCACTTTTCTTTACAAACGAGGATATGACACTTGCATAGGACAAAATCATCGATCTAAACTTCCTTGATTGGCGTTGGTGCTGAAGTTTTGACTGGAACAGAATTGAGATTGACTTGAACTGGTGTGATCACTTTCTTTTGAGGGCAATTATTAGCAAAATGCCTGGGCTTGTTATAGGTATAACAGAGTTTAAGGCAAACTCTCTTTCTTGAGCATTTGTCAACCGGGGCAGTGTCTTTGTTCAGACGCCTCTTCTTCAATTGATTCTCTGTACAAGCTTCTCTTGCAACCTTACTGCTCTCGTTTGGCGTTATGAACTTGACTGAGGTAACTTCTGGAATATCCATGGCCGTAGACAATGATTGTCTTCTTTGTGGGCATTGATTAGCATAATGGCCTTCCTTGTGATAGTTGTAGCACACACATGTTCGCTATTGTGCAGCTATATGTACATTGTTGTCTTCTTGTTGCGTCAGAGCTGGTTGCTTCATAGGGCATTCCCTAGCCCAATGACCTTCTTCATCACACAGGAAACATGCTGTTGGTGATTGCCAATTACTACTTTCTTGATGAGGGCCAACAGGATTAAGGTATTGTGTCTTTAGCTCTTCGAGCGGCATCACTTTTGCAGCTGATGTTTCGCCTCTTCTTGACAACTCCTGAGCAACTATGGCTCGAAGATTCTTTTGCTGATGCTGGGTTACAGCAGTAACTATTGAATCCAAGGGACATTGAGCTGGACCATGATCTCGACCTTCACATAGGTAACATGTGATGTCACTCATAGGACACTCTCCAGGAGATTGGCTTCCTTCACAGCTGGAGCAATTGATCGCATGCTCGTCAATGGTATGTCCTATTTCTCCACAACGAATACACGCGCGATCTTCTGACTTGTTTGGTTGACAGCACTTCAGAGAGCAACATTTAGATGTCGAACAAGGTGCAAGGATAGTATTCTGCTTCATATTTACCGTGATCATACTGTCTTTAGGTAAGGCAAAGAGATCACGAAAAGCAACAACAAATTCATTCCAAGTGATATTCTGTGGGGCTTCATGAACAACACGATATTTCTTCCACCATTCAGCAGCAATTCCTTGTAACTGATAAGAAGAATATAGGACTTTCTCATCACCTTTACACTGAGCAATGAGCAACTTCTTCTCAATGGTCTTGAGCCAATCATCCGCTTTCGAAGGTAACACATTTCCTGAAAACATCGGCGGACGAGTCCTTATGAATTCTGATAACCTTGAGTAGGAACGGGAATCATTGGTAGCAGCTTAGGAAACTTTGTTGACATTGGCTTGGTCAGTCATATTCTGCATTTGCTTCATCATTGCATGCATCAACTGAGTCTGAGCAATCAAGAACTCTCTGAAACTCTGCATATCCATCTGTACTGACGGTTGAAGAACTGATCCATTATTGAGATTCTCACTGGATTGATTTTCACTTCCACTGATTCTGTTGTTTCCACAAGTCTGAACCATCTGCTTGATTGCTTCACTGGGTTAGGGGAGAGGGAAATAGCATAGGTAAGAAGAAGGGATCCTAAAGCAGGGGAAATAGGTTTAACCCAATAACTTAAGCAAACAATATAAATAACTTGGTATGGTTGCTTATATAAGCCTAAAAGCTCTGCAACATATACTGCACACTCAGCAATCAAGGAAGAACCAATTCAACCTATACACACAAAACTACCGCCTATAGGGGTGACACTTCTATCTTAAGCAGATGCGACTCCCACACATGAGTCTCAACTCGCTACTCGAAGCATAGGTCTTCTAGCTTCTAGAACACTTCATCGATCCACTCCTTCCTTGAGCTCGACGGTTCCTTCCTTCATGATCTTCAGGGTTGACAGCAAGCACTTGATGCTTTCTCCTATGGTGTGGTATATCGCCAACTACCAGGACAACTCAGATAAGATTTTAACTCAATCCAGCAAGGTAAGAGAAGAAATTCAGCAAGGGAAAAGAAGGAAATTTTGGAAAGGAAAGGAATAGAAGAGTGAGTAAGTCGAGAACATATTATTCTTCCGAGTTAATTCTTTCTTTTAGAAAATAATTTTGAAGGTTCTATAGAGACGACCAGACTATCTAGGGTCAAGACCTATGTCAGGACCGGATCTCCAAATCTGAACCCTCTGTGTATAACCTGTGCTGGTCCAGGAAAAGCTAGCACACACAGTGGAAACAGTGATGACAACACATCCATATCACGAAGTACACAATATTAATTAAGCAAAAGAGTATTAGCCTTATGGCCATTTATTACAAATAAACAGCATCATGGCTTGAGTTCAATAAGAAACAGCGGAAACGAAATAACAGCAGCAAAGTAAGCCCATCCATTTGCCCAACAAGCAATCGACTGGGGTTCGCGTCCTAGCATTCTGGATCGCCTTCATCATAACCACAAGCGTAGAAATCGTAGTCACCTTCAGCTTCTACGAACTCTTCTGTGGAAGGTTGGGGATGTTGCAAGGGTGAGCACAGAATGTACTCCGCAAGTCTTGGAAACATAATGCATGATAACTATATGCAAGGCTAAACAATTGAAGGCATAATATGGCTCTTTTAGCATAAAGCAAAGTTTAACTGTAAATACCAATAGTAATTTCATAAAGCATCATTTGATCAAAAGGTAATTGAATAGTAATTGAATTTGATATGACAATTAAAGCAGGTTCCATCAACCTGACTGGCTCCATCTGCCAAACCATAACCCGAGAGTTCCATCTGCTCCCGGATTCCCAAACCATCATTTTCCTTTAAAACAAAACCATGAAATCTACAATGTGCAGCGCGCCTCTTTGCCCTTGACCGTGGGCACGGCTACTTAAGTAGTTTTAACTCTGCAGAGTGTGTACACTTTACCCACAAGATATGATCGACTCTTGTTACCATGCACTTAACACACTTCGTTTGGTGTATCGGTAGAGAGATCATGACAAGGCCTTTACAATGCACAACCCCACTATTAACCTCGCCCGCTAAGGTTTCACCGCTGTTAGGGTTCTTCGCCCGATCTGAAGCCCCTCTTGCGCCGCCAACATCCGCACTCACCAGTGGCGAAGCTAATAATGAGACGCACAAATTATTTAGCCAGGTCGTACCCATATAGAATTGTGGTTGTACGGTAGTGCTCGGTCCATGGTAACACACGCTTCGGTCCTTAATTGACTAGGGCGGAACATTCACATACCAAGGTCTCGTGCTTTCTGCACCCGCCAAACATCCATCCGCCCCGGTCTAAATCATTTCCACTTTATTTGACTTAAATCACAGCAGCAACACCAATTGCCGCAATTTCACAAATAAGTTTATACAACATTTGAAATGATTCCCAAGATGGCACAATACCGAAACGCTTAAGCTGGACTAAGCAATTCTACCGTTCCATGCTAATCTACTGGATATCACCAAATAAAATAGCTAGTATATATCATCTAGGGTGTCAAAGGTTCAACATGATCAATACCAATGAGGGCATAACCAACTGGAATTTAACTAAACCTTAAGACTATATTTAATGTACTTTGCATAAAAGTAAGCATGCATAATTTGAAAACAACATAACATTTTCATAAAATTTGGGACCAATATGTTCAAGGAAGACTTGCCTTCGCTGCCTCTTGCTGGTTCTACCTCTGATTGTAGATTCGTCTGGTCTTCGATTGCGTCGTCTACACGCGAAACGAGAGCAAATAAATAAAACAAATTAAAATAAAATTCAAAAATTGAAAAGAATGGTACTGGAAGATAGATCTTGAATTTATATGAATTTAGAAATTTGAATCACTGGAATCGGAGCTCGAACGAAGGAGAACGGGCTCCTGGAAGATTCCAGATCAGAAAAATCAGAAAAACAGAGAGGCTGACATGTGGCAACACGTGATTGGCTGGAATTTTCGGGATTTCTGGAAAATTGGAAAAAGAAAAAGAAATGCCACTGACACGTGGGGCCCACGCGTCAGTGGCTCGGTCCACGGTGAACCGGGAGCACCGAGGAGAGGGAATGCCGACGTGGCGGACCACGCTGAGGTGGCGACGCGCGGCGGCGCTAGGGCGGATGTGGCGCCGAGGTGGCGGCCACGCCGCGGCCGACAGCTGGGCGGAGGTGAGGCGACGCGCATCCAACGGGCCGACGCGGATCGGACGGCCGACGCGGAGGGAGGCGATGCGACGTGGCGCGATCTGGCGCGCACGCGGAAGATCGGACGGCCGACATCTCGCGACGGAGCACGACGGCGAGGGGCAGTGCAACTCACCGGATGCGGAGAAGAAGACGCGGCCATCGGCGAAACGGCGACAGATCGGGCGCGGGATTTGGCGGATCGGAAAGAGGGCGGTGCGGGTGACGCAAAAGTGCTATTGGTGACGGCGGAGACCAACCGGAGTCGGAGATCGACGCGGCGGAAGGCTTCGGCGGCGGCGGAGGACTTCGGCGAGTTGTGCGCGAAGACGGCGGTGTCTCGGGCGACAAGGAAACGGGCAAAAGCAGCGACGCGACGCGGGGAACCTCGGGATGGGGTCCTCAGGGCTTTAAATAGCCACGGGGGCGTCTGTAACACGGACCCAAAAGCGCGCGTGCTAGGGTTTCGGGCGCAGCGGCGCGCGGTGACATGGCAAAGATGGCCGCCCACGTGGCGCGCATCGTCGGCGCGGATCTTGGCACGGCCGGGCTGGGCCGAGGAAAAGCGGAGCGGGTAGGCGAAGGGAGATGGGCCGGAGCAAACGGGCCGATGAGGAATAGGAGTGGGCCGGCGGGACGGATTCGGCCCACGGAGAGATTTAGAAATTAAAACATTTTCCGAATTAAAGAAATTCCAGAAATTCAAATAAAAGCGATTAAATTCAAAATAAATATCAAATAAATTCAGAAAAATCTCCAATAATTTAGAAAATGTTTTGTTTGATGGATAGATTAGCCAAATTAAATCCTTTTATAATTAGAAAATTCACATTAAGCTGAAATTAATTCAAGGAAAATGCAAATGGTGAATTTTCAAATTTATACATTATAAAATCCAAATTTTGGAATGTTACAACCTACATTCAGTATGGCTCGATACCACCTCTATCGGGACCCGAATATGCAAATTCAGACCCTCTGTATATACTGCACTAGTCCAGGATCACGCTAGTGCATACAAGCTCAACATAGATGAATACCACAATCATACATAGCGGAAATATTATAAAATACATCATATATTAAATAATACTAGTTGAATAACCTTATGATCAACTTACATGACTGTGCCTCGCAAGGCTGAATAACAAATTAAACTGCAGTGAAATAAAAACGTAGACAACCCTTCAGTATACCACAAGCAACTAACAAGGCTTGCGCCCTAAACATTCGTCTCTTTCTGGTACTTCTCCTCCAGCATGGATGAAGACTCTTCAACTGGTGATGTTGTTGCTGGCAAGGGTGAGCACTTTAAGCGCTCAACATGTTGTGCACGGAATGCAATTCTAATATATCTATATGCAAGGTTTATTCCAAAGGAAAAATGCTATTATGGCTATTTTGCAATAAGAAGCATTTATGAACAAATACAATAAATAGATTGTAAAGATTGTAAAACAAATAACTGTAATAGATAGATTCAGCACTTCTCAAGTAAACTAAGTTTCCAATCCTAAGTCAAGTCTCAACCTTCCACACGGCAATCCCGCTATCCCAACCAAGTTTTCCATTTAATTAAGCTAACCCTTAACTGTAATTCACGAACATTGCTCAATACCGCGAGCACGGCTATTCGAATAAATTCACACTCTGCAGAGGTTATGCACTTCACCCACACGACATGATCATCTCTTGTTGCCATGCAATTAACACACTTCCTTTGGTGTGTCGACGGAGAGATCATGACAAAGCCTTTACAATGCTCTGGCTTAACCCGATACTACCCGCTAAGGTTTCAACACTGGTGGGTCTAAAAACCACAACTAGGGCCCTCCTCTTGCGCCATGTGAATTACTCCATAACTCGGGAACTCACACTACCATTGATAGTACCAAGCTAAGACATTGCAAATTAATCAGCTAGGCTGTCCTATGCTAGACATGTGGTTGCATGATTGACTTACGTCAAAGACTTGCAAGGTTAAGTCCTTAGGATGATCGAAGAAAGACTTCTACATACCCTCTGCCCATCGGGCCCACCTTGGCATACTCATCCCTTGTCACTTGCCCCAATCTAAGTGATTACCACCCCAGTTGATCACCAAGCACCACGTGCCATCAACAATTCAACATCGTTGCGTGACATGACTCGCCACTACAACTCAATCTCATTGTGTGATCTCACATGACACACAAGTTCATATCATTGTTCCATATTCCATTAGTCAACATTAATTATCAATGATTCAAGTACATGTGATGACGTGGCATGGCTAAGCAACTATGACGTTCTAACCTTCCATGTTGATTTTAATACCAACCAACTATAGTGAACTAATCTAGGGTGACAATAGATCATAGCATACAAATGACAAGGTAGGGTATCAAATTGGTATAATAGCTAAGTCCCAATTTAATTCGAAACAATTGTACGTAGGAAATATAATGCAATAAGGTAAAACAATATAGCGATTTTATAAACATGGGTTCAACATGATCAAAGCACAACTTGCCTTGGAATAGGTTCTGATCTTGCTCTGAACCTTGGTCTTGAGTCGACGAATCTTCCTCGGATGCTTCGCACAATTCGACGTCTACACGAAACAAGAGAGAACACCAAATAAACACCAAAATAGAGAGTAAAGAAACTCCAAAAATCAAATAAAATTCATCATTAAATATATCTCAATTTTATAAATTTTTAAAAATTTGAATCATCTCAATCGGAGCTCATATGAAGGAGAACGGGCTCTCGGAAGATTCAAAAATCATAAAAACCTGAAAATTGAAAAATACCGAATTAACCGATTTATTTTTATACTGAAAAACCGATTTATCGCGTCATGCTGACGTCACGGCCACCCGAACCAATCACGCGGTGACACGTTGTGTCGGTCCATGGACCTGGTCCACGGTTTGGATCTGGTCCATAACCCTTCGGCTCCCTGCACACCACGTGGTGAGGCACGGTTGGTCGCAGCACCGCATCGCCGATGATTGACATGCGTCGACATCTGAAACATCCATGGAAGATCGAACGGCCACGGAAGATGGCTGTGCGGCTCAATCCCGATGCTCATGGAAGATCGAACGGTCACGGTTCAATGAGGGCACGTCGGCGAAACTACGGCTTGAGTTCACCAGCCATGAGGAAGATGACGATGGATCTGACGCTCCGGTGAGTTCCTTGCCATGAAGTCAACCAAATCTGACACAGCGCGATACGACGATCTCGAAGCTATCCTCAAACTCGGCGGAAAGTAGCAAACGGCGACGAACTCAAACAAAAACCGCGGCAGCTTCTTCCCCTACTTCGGCGAGCTTGTAGATGTGTTCCTCAGTGTCTACGACGAAATCCTTCGATCAAATGTTGCGGTGTGTGCTGATGAACCTCAGGGAGAGGGTGGGGTCTCCTTTTATAGTGCCTAGAGGCCTGCGCAGGCACAACCGCCGAGATCTCAACGGCCCACCACCGGGTCCGAGAAGAACACGGCGGCGCTAAGCAGAGTTAGCCTATCCGTTCACATGTCTTAATGAGCGACGAAGATCTTTAGTCCGTGATCTAATCAACCCGCTTAAAATCATCCAACGGTTTCGATTGGATGGAATCCCGAACCGGTACGCTTCAATCACCTTCGTTCGATCCAGATCCAACGGCGTCGGTTGATCTTTTGGAACATGGGCCAAATCGGGCCGAACGCACGCACGCAGTAATGGGCTCAGCCCGATACTATATTAGGGACTTTTCCACGAATTTTCGTTTTAAAATAATTCTGAATATTCACTTAATTAGTTTTAGGTTGTAAATATACCAAGAAAAATTCAAGAAAATTCTCAAAAATACTTTGAGATATTTTGAACTCAAATAAAATTTTTTTGGTAAAACTTTTTATAAACTCTCTATATATTTAATTAGTTTTCATAAAAGGCCAATATACATATTCTGAAATTAATTCAAATAAATTCCAGAAAAATCCAATAAATTCCAGAAAATCACAAAAGGCACAAATGACATTAAAATAATATTAAAGACAAATTTTGGGATGTTACAGCTGCTAACAAGAGTAACCGGAGTAGTTGATTTACTGCATCCCTTTGCTCTTTTGTCTACAGACACTCCATTCCAAGGAGAAGCTTGGCGCCCCCGCTAGGTACCACCATGCCCCTCATGGGTGCATTGTCGGATGCCACCGCATGAATACCTTCCTCTATTGCCACCAAGCCCATTGCCTAGTTGCCGCCATCCCCTATGGCCCACCTCCTCATTGATGCGGAGTGAGCGGATTAAGGAGGTGCACCATGCACTAGAGCTCGAGAAGAAAACAAAGGCGGCGAATTGGGATCAAGGGGTGGCGGCAGATCGGGATCGCGTGACATGTAAGGAGATGGAGCCGACCCTTGCAACCTAGGGATTGATGGATCTGACCTCCATTGGCCTTGTAAATTTTTGGGGCCGACCCTCTAGCCCATTGAGGTATTATTAGCGGGCCAAGTCAACGGTTCAGACCAATTGCATCCTTAGGAGAGACAGGATAGAGCAAAGGGTTATGTGTTGGGACCCCATCTCAGAGGGAGGGGGTACTAAACATTAAGGGTGCATTTGGTACGTATAATCTTATATTCCTCTGGAATCTAATATTCCTCTCAATCTGATTACTGTAAACACACTACTAGTAATCTAAGATTCCAACGTTTGGTTGCTTGGAAGGAAACTATAAAATAGTCTTAATATTAGTTCAAATATTTCATAACTCGAACCAACAAGTTCACAAATTTAAATTTATGTATTTGAAATTTTAAACCTTGAAGGTTCATATTTATAAACTCTAAATTTAAAAATAAAATTTCAAAACATAAAATTGCAACCTTCAAAATTTTAATTTTTATGGTTCAAAATCTCATTTTCGGATCTTTGAAATTTGAAAAATTAAAAATTAAGTTTTGGACTTTAAATTCTACGAATTTGAAAGTCCAAAATTCAAAATTTGAAACTTTCAAAATTCAAATCTATAAAATTTAAATTCCTAGAATTGGAATATATAAAATCTAGAATTGAAAATTCCTAAGTTTAAGATTAAAAAAAAATCATAAAATGGAATTGCAAAATTTAAAATTTTCAAATTGACTGAATTTAAGATTCTGAAATTCTGGATTCAAATTTTGATATTTGGTTTTTGAAATTCATATTTTGGAAAAATATTAATTCCATAACTGTGATATTCAAATATTAAAATAAAACATAATTTGGATTTTGAATTTTGAAAGTTTAAAATTGGACTGCAACAAATTAAAGCAAATGATAAAAAACACAACAACAAAGATTCCTTTCCCATGGTAATCTAGGATAGCTACCATTTTCTACGGAAACACATTTTTGAAATTGATGGTAATATGATTCCTAAGGTAATTTTGGATTCTTATTTTAGATTCCTGATTAGCTTACCAAACAAGATAATTTCGTGGGATTACTAAATGATTCATGATAATCCCTAGAAAATTCGTCAAACCAAACGCACCTTAAGCGAAAAGACAAAGCTAGCGCCTATCTATACTCCTTTATAATGCACGTAAACATTCTTTGCTACGTCCACCTCAAATAGTGCAACCCACTAGAGATGGCTCAACATTCGTGTACCCAGCGAAACGTCCCCAAAAACTTGTCTTCATCAAAATCAACCTCTCAGATCTTTCCTCAGCTTTACTCACCCACATCCGATGACCATTGTTTAATGGGTCTAATCATCCATGTGACCCACAACAGATCTCCCCCCACCTCCATCATCATCAAGGAAAAGGAAACAAATATCCTGGAATCAAGAAAAAGGAAACAAACATCCTAGAAAAGGAAAGGATCATACATTACGTGCTGAGAAAAGGAAACCGGGAGACGGTATTATTTACCAGCGCCCGGGTTCGAATTTTTTACTGTGTTGGCATCGTCGTTATAATTTGTTCCGAATCAGGCTCTCGCGGCGATGAATTTGCGATTGTAGTCTCGAGTCGAAAAAATTCAACAGAGAGGTGCTGGAATTTTTTTTCCTACGTCCGAAATTATCCAGCGGACGATGAGTAATTTCAGGCACGAAAAAAAATAAAAACTAAGCTCTGCCCAGCCGCAGGAAGTGTTTCTTGATTGAAATACTAAAATACAAGTGGAATGAGTACGCAGAAAACATTTCTCAAGACATAAAAATAAGTCTTAAGAGCATACGGGAAACGTTTAGCCAAAAATATTATTGAATGTTATATCTTCATTTTTGTACTCGCATACATGGGCACTTTGTGATTATTTATTATTAAGTGTTATATTCATACTTATCTTCTCATTTAATTGATAAGTGGTGTCTTCAGTCGTAAGTAGCGTTAGCACTGCAATCGTATTTACAATTAATCGGTACTAATTAAAAAAATCATAGCAGTATAATATGGAAATGTGTCCAATTAATTGGTACTAAAAAATCATAGCAGTATAATATGTAAATGCGTACAATTAATTGGTACTAATTAAAAAAATCATAGCAGTATAATATAGAAATACGTACAATTAATTGGTACTAACAAATCACAGCAGTATAATATGAAAAAGTATCCAATTAATTGATATTGAATTATATGGATATGCAACCAATTAACTTGCACCTGCCATTGCCTCCAAGCCCCAGCGTTGTCTATTTAAATGCTCCCACCGTTCTTCTCTCGTCGTCTAACATCGACGCAGCAAACCGCTTTGGTTAATCTCAAACTTGCAAACCGCATCGATCGATCCAAAGTCAGAAACCAGAAGCCATGAGGACCTGCAGCCTCCTTGTCGCCGTCGCTTACGTCGTTGTCACGCCCACCGCGTTAGCCCTTGGGGAATGGACACCCATCAACATCAGCGACCCGCGCAATCAGAAGCTTGTCGGATGGGCGGTGGGGGAACACGTCAAGCAGGCGAACGACGGGCTCACGTTCAGCAAGCTGGTCAGCAGCGAGGTGCAGGTGGTGTCTGGCCTGAACTATCGGCTCCTCATCAATGCGTTAAACCCCGACGGCAACCACGGCATGTACAAGGCGGAGGTGTACAAGCATGACTGGACCAACACGCTCAACCTTGTCTCCTTCGTCCCGCCAAGCGAGCAACAATGGCGCGACGGAGCGGATTAGACTAATTGCAGTTGTTTCGAATGTAATAAACGAGTTCACGAAATCCACGTGCTTTTTTTATACATACGTATTGTAGCCTCCACTTGGATATTATAAAAAGAAACAATTTTATGCATGCTCCTCTTGTCGAGGTCCTTGACCACACTGACAAAAAGTTTTCCTGGTTAAAGAAAAAGCCTTTCTCTGATCTTGTCCTTCATATCAACAGAGGCAAATCCTTGTATTTGTTTTTAAAGGGGCAAATTCAGTATTTACTCTTTTTTTATATAGAACGGTGTTTTAGATTTGTAATTACTCCGTATAGAATGCAATTAATTATTTATCGCTCTATACAAGATCCAATTTAGACTTTGCCATTTTGAAGTTTTTTGCCTCTGTTTGTGATGATTTTACCCCTTACTCCTCCCTTCTCCTCCATTCGACCTCAGCACCAGTCAACCTCATCGTCATGTCGGGGGAAAAAGCAAAAAAAAGAAGAGAGGATAAGAAGAAGAAGAAGGGGGGACATAATTGTACAAAGACAAATTGTCAAAAATTGGCAATTCCTAAGGTCTCTCTACAGAGTGGTAAATAATCAATTGTATTCTATATAACGATGAATCTTAAAACGTTATCCTATAGAGTGGTAAATATCTATACCCCTTTATAATGCACGTAAATATTCTTTTCTACGTTCACCATAAATAGTGCATCTCACTAGAGATGGCCCAACATTCGTGCACCCAATAAACGCCCCGAAACTTGCCTCCATCAAAATTAACCTCTCAGATCTTTCCTCACCTTTACTCACCCACATCCGATAGCCATTATTTAGTGTGTCTAATCATCCCTGAGGTCCACAACAGACCTCCCCCCACCTCCAGTATTATCAATGAAAAGGAAACAAACGTCCTAGAATCAAGGAAAAGGAAACAAACGTCACGAAAAGGAAAGGACCATACATTACGTGCTAGGAAAAGGAAGCGGAGGCGGTATTATTTATTGTGCGGGCTCGAATTTTTTTACTATATTGGCATCGTCGTTATAATTTTTTTTGAATCAAGCTCTCACGACGATGAATTTGCGATTGTAGTCTCGAGTCGAAAAAATTCAATGGAGAGGTACTGGAATTTTTTTTCCCACGTCTGAAATTATCCAGCGGACGGTGGGTAATTTCAGGCACGAAAAAAATAAAACTAAGTTACGCTTTCGATCATTGGATAATTTTGGGCATGGAAAAAAATTACAGTGCTTCTCGACCGCAGAAAAAATAATTCTAGCACCTCTTCGCTGATTTTTTCTGTCTCAAGGCTACAATCGCAAATTCATCGCCGCGAGAGCCTAATTCAGAAATAATTATAACGATGATACTAATATAGTAAAAAATTCGAGCCTGGGCGCTGGTAAATAATACTGCGCCACCGCTCCGCTGAATTTTTCCGGCTCGAGGCTACAATCGCAAATTCATCGCCGCGAGAGTCTAATTCAGAAAAAATTATAATGATGATGCCAATACAATAAAAAAATTCTCGAAAAATAGTAAAAAAACAATCAAGCGGTGCCCGCCCGCTTGATAATTTTGGTAAAAAAATAAATGCTCGGTGGCCACTGAAAAATTCAAGCATGGGAGAAAAAATGAAAAAAATTCAAACGGTGCCCGTCCATTAAATAATTCCGAAAAAATATGAAAAATAAACGCGATTGCCACCATTTGGATCTGCGGTGAAAAAGATAAAAATAAAGCAGTAGCATGTTGGCCATTGGTTACGTGAGAAAAAATTGAAAAAAATTAAGCAGCACTCACATACCGCTGGTTCTATGGATAAAAATGAAAAAAAAATCAGCGCTCTCCGTGTGCTGAAATTAGGCTATATGGGGCTAGATCCATAAAAAAGTATCGACAAGGGTTATATTTGGAAAAAATACGATCACGAGGTCGGGACGATAAAAATCCAAGTCTAGTTTCCTTGCATGCGACCCTCCTGCTTATTTCCTTGTTTGATTTGCTCTCCTTCCAAATATGTAGTACGTCTGATTTTGGCGGAGAGTAAAAATTCAAGTCTGGTTTCCTTGCATGCGGATCCTCCCTGTTTATTTCCTTGTTTGATTCGCTCTCCTTCCAAATATGTAGTACGTACAATATGATCATAAGATAAAGTTGCTGCAAGTAAAAAGGCACTCGTATCTTCACATCCTTTCTTTATTGCGTGATCTCATATGCAACAGAATCCTCTTAAAAAAATATAAACTGAATCCATGCCTTCCTTTCCCGTGTTCCTTGCGCAGGTCCCGGGAATTCCTAACTAAAGAACGCCCAAACGCCAGGACGGAGGTGCCATACCTCTAGCCGTTCGGCGAGGCCCCAATGCTTTTACGTGCGACGACAGCGGCCGGCAACGTCGGCGTACATACATACGCAGGCGTGCGACGACGGCGACGGCAACCGGCGACATCGGCGTACATACATATGCACGCGTGCGGCGACGGCGACGTCGGCCCTTTCATGCCTAGACAAAGGTACATACAGAACTGTCTAAGTCCAACTTAGCCTCAAGTGCTTGCTAGCTCATGAACTGATGATCGATATGTGCCAATATTGTGCAGGAACTTGACAGGTTATTTGGTCATGAACTTCATGCACATCCGGAATGGTCAACAGTTTAATGCACTGATCTGCATGGTCGGTACTCTCTATTTTATTAATCACTTTTTATAAGGTTATAAAGTAGATCTATACTGATAATGCTCTACAATGTACTTGCAGGGTTCACCTATCCTCAGGAAGTGTTTCTTAATTGAAATACTAAAATACAAGTAGAATGAGTGCGCAGAAAACATCCCTCAAGATATAAGAACAAGTCTTAAGAGCATACGGGAAGCGTTTAGCGAAAAATATTATTAAGTGTTATATCTTTATTTTTGTACTCGCATACGGGCGATTATTTATTAGTAAGTGTTATATTCATACTTATCTTCTTATTTAATTGATAAGTGGATGTACTGCCGTCGTAGCGTTAGCACGGGTACTATACTAGTATGATGTGATAATTCTTAGCTATTGTATAGACATTGCGTACCGGATGCCCTAACGGATTAATTGTATCTCGTATAAAAACCGATACAAAAGTAAGTGTGTGCGCGTAGCGAATCACTCCCCCATCCGAAGTGTAGCACCAGCAGTAGTACCACGGCGCCGAGCGGAGCGAAGACCGTGGGGCCTCCCTACCTATCCGAAAAGAGTCGATGACAGCGTTGGCCCACCGGAAAGGACGACAGCGAGTGCGTCTAAAACTAATCCAAATCAATCGGCCCTCGGTTGGCGTGCGACAACCCCCCGGTGAGTTTGACCCCTCGTCGGTGAGCCCCGACCCGAGGCGAGCTCAGCCTCAGCGGCCGTGTGCATATATAGGCGCGTGCGTGCGCGAGCGAAGAGAAGGCAGGCAGGAGCGGTGCAATGGGGGAGCCGAGCGGGTCGGTGTCCGTCGACGTCGAGCGGATCTCCTTCGGAGGCAAGGTCCGAGAGCCTCCTCGTTTTCCTGCTTGCTTCCGTTCCATTTCGGGGGATTTCTTTCTCTTTTTTTCCCCTTTCAAATTCTGGTTCTAGGTAGCAGGAATTCGTGGCCTCTTCGGATGGTATGTGCCGAGACGTCCTTTCCTCTTCCGGGATGTTTCGGGTTTCTTCTCTCTCTTTTTTTTCTCCTGCGATTTTTGTTGGTTTCTTTGTCCATGGTTCGTGTGGGAGAAACTAATTGTTTAGTTCTTGAAAACAAAAAACAACCTTTCATCCTCTATAGTCTTTTCTTTTCTTTTCTGTTTTGTTTCGAAATGTTTGGCAATTGATCGTCGTAGTACTCAATACGTCAGTGCTAGTGAATGGAAGCATACATACCTGCATTAGAATATTACACTTGCTAATTTCATTGTAGTTATGCTTAATCGTAATACAGCTTGATAACTAGCACATCAAGCGTTTCAGTAAGATTACCGTTTCTTCCGGCAATTGCTCTGCTATCTTTGGAGATAGTTTGTCAAGCTTACGCTGTTTCACTTCCAAGTTACTTTCGTTTGAAGTGATTACTAAAGGCATACACATGCCTTTCACCAGGAGTATCGAGTCAGAACGAGATGTGGCTCTGTTCCCGTCGCGGTATATGGAGACGAAGACAAGCCCGCGATGATTACATACCCTGATGTAGCTTTGAATTGTAAGTGTTATCACATCTTGTAGTTTTCTTCAAGACCCCCTAGAATTCACTGATCACCATCCATGTGTGGCTAATGTCAGTGCTGCTGATCTTGCTTCGCAGACATGTCCTGCTTCCAAGGATTGTTCTTTTGCCCGGAAGCGGCGTCGCTGCTGCTTCACAACTTCTGCATATACCACATCAATCCTCAGGGGCACGAGGTCGGTAGTGTTGGTTCAATCTTGTCCCGCGTTATGCTTGGGTTTCTGTTGGTTCGGTTGCTTAAATGATCTTTCTCATGACATTTGTTAAGAGCCTTTCAGTTGGGAGCGGCTCCGATTCAGTCTAATGTTCCGGTGCCATCTGTTGATGATCTCGCCGATCAGGTTGCGAATGTACTTGATTTCTTCGGGTAGTGTACCGTGACATCAGTCCAAGTGCATCATATTTTTTATCTATCTTTCAATAAAAGCTGGCACCAACCAGTTTTTTTTTAAATACTGATTTAACAGTTAGAGGTATCTAATTTTCGACGTATATTTTTCATTTTCAGTTTAGAATCTGTAATGTGCCTGGGTGTTACAGCTGGTGCCTATGTTCTCACTCTATTTGCGGTAAGTGTTTCCATAACGTGTGTGACTTGCGAGATATTATATGCAGAAATTTGGGAAATAATTGTGTGTGACTCTATGGACCTCACACCCTTTATTTATAGTGCCAATATTACAAATAGTCCCTCATATAGTCATGTAGACTCTTAATCAACTCATAATATTAACTTACCAACATTAGAAAATCTCTCTTTTGAGCTGTGATGATAAGGATTTTGTACTTTGTACTAGACGAAATATCGGGAGAGGGTGATAGGCTTGATGCTGGTTTCCCCTCTATGCAAAGCCCCATCATGGAGTGAATGGTTGTATAATAAGGTACCTTCATTTTTTTAGTAAGATTTGACCATTCTCTCTTGCCCAAGTAATGCCAAACTATGACTTTTCATGTACCAGGTGTTGTCAAATTTGCTTTATTATTACGGCACTCGAGGCTTGGTCAAGGAATGCTTGCTTCAGCGATACTTCAGCAAGGTAGCTTCAGATCTCATTACTCTCAGCTTGTCTTCCTGCATCTCATATATTACAGTTTCTGTTCAATTTGTCTTATAGTCTTACTGATACACTTTATACAGGAAGTGCGTGGCAATGCTCAATATCCTGAATCAGACATCGTGCAAGCTTGTAGAACTGTTAGTCTCTTATTTTCTTTCGGTTTTTGTCTTACATGGATAACAAATCAGAAATGCCTTTAGGTCTTGTACATTTGTTTAGTGATCAAATCATAAACTCGGAGGTGATATTTCTTTTTATGCAGTTGCTTGATGAGAGGCAAGACGAAAACATCTGGCGGTTTCTTCGTTCAATAAATGAGTATGTGTAATTTTGTTCGTTTTTTAATCAAAGAGTATTTCATATCTGTATGCTCAAATAGACCTGCCCTACACCAGGAGGCATGATTTAACAGACGCATTGAGGAAGCTCCAATGCCGTACACTGATTTTTGTGGGAGAGAACTCACAATTCCATGAGGATGCCATCCATATGACAACAAAGTTGGACCGGAGATATTGCGCGCTAGTTGAGGTACTATATGAATCTATGCTGCGCCATTCACTGATAAGAGCACTTGTGCAGCAAAAGCCTGTGCTTAGTATTACATTGTAAGCTAATTGTAGGTTCAGGGTTGTGGCTCCCTTGTAACCGAGGAACAGCCGCATGCGATGCTGATGCCAATGGAGTACTTCCTCATGGGATATGGACTTTACAGACCGTCCCAGCTGAGCAGCAGCCCTCGCAGTCCATTAAGCCCGTGTTGTATACCGCCGGAGCTGCTATCTCCTGAGAGCATGGGAGTGAAGCTGAAGCCGATCAAGACTCGAATCGCTGTTGATTTCTAACACAGGCAAGCCTCAGGAATAGGAATGAACTACCTACGTTACAGCTCAGAGAACTGGAGACAGGCTTGGTTGGTTAAACAGTCACTGTAAGGGCGCGAGTTTTGATCATGCTCGCGTATATACCCCGGCAAATGGCCGTTTCTTTTTTTGGTTGTGGATAGCATATAATCTACATCAACAAGACAGAACAGAGGGAAATCTGTAGTGGAGATGCGACAAGGATGTTTCTTTGTTCAATTTGTTTTTGTAGCCGGCACAAATGTACATCTCAGAATAGTTCCAGACAGAAACAATAAGAATCAATCTCCCCAGGTTTCTGAACTTAAACCTTGGTAGTTGGTACTGACAAAATTTTACCATGTTTTGCTCTACTGCTCTGTCTGGATGGAAAAGACTTTGTCTTGCATGTACCCCTTTTTCATTAACTGCCCACATACATATCAGATCATAATTTCATCATACATCTCCATCTAGATGATGATCCAAACAACGTTTAGTGTTGCCAATTTCACTTATTGAGTGAAGAGTTGAACAATGCTACAGCCAATGAGTTCGTCGGTATTTGGTTTACCTGACAATTCGCTAGGTTTCTTTGCAGATTCGGTTATAGTTGGACCAGTACTCGGCGACTAGCTTACAGAAGGCAGAGTCCTCGTTTTCCATTAGCCCTGATGGTTTGTCATACTCTATAAGTTTGCCTGCAATCAAATAGAAGCCACAGAATTCAATCAAATAAGAGTCATTCAATCCGCAAATCTCTGAAGAAATCTGTTCATGTCGGCGAGTCTATATCTCCGACAGAATGTTACTAGTGCTCAGAGTCAGAAGCTTACCGTAGGAAAGAACCATGACCATATCACTGTCTGTGACAGTGGGAACCCTGTGTGCTATGGTCATCACCGTGCAGCCTGAAAATTCCTTCTTGATGACTCTCTGCAAGAGGACGTCGGTGGCGGAGTCGATCGATGCTGTCGCCTCGTCAAGGACCAGGATCCTGTTCCTGCGGAGGAGGACGCGCGCTAGGCAGAAGAGCTGTCGTTGACCAGCGCTCCAGTTCTCGCCGTCATCGCTCACTGTAAATGCCAAGATGACCAGCATTGACAGAATTTTCAGTGCCAGACATTTCTGACAGATTTCATCTGAATATTTTCGGAGGGCATACATTTGGAAGTAAAAAATCATGACTAACCTGGTGATTCAAGAAGTGCAGGAAGGGCACCGATTGTCTTCTTCAACTGGCACTTATCTAAAGCCTGCTACAGAATGGTGTATCAGGATCAAGATTAACAAATGTGTGCAAGAAAGTAGAATGCTAATATGTGATTACATGGACATCTACTGAAAATACTGGATTTTATGAACATTTCAGAATGCATTGGTACTAATCTGTGGTTTAGATTTTTAGTTTGCTGACCTCCCAGATATCCTCATCGGTGTGCAGACCCAGAGGATCAACATTACTCCTTACACTGCCTCTGAAAAGGGTTGGCTCCTGAGGAATGATGCTGAGCTTCATCCTCAGGTCCTTCAGTCCTATGGTGCAAATATCAAGATCATCGATGAGAATTCGCCCGCTGGATGGGTCGATAAGGCGGAACAATGCGCTCAAAAGAGTCGTTTTCCCGCTCCCGGTTCTTCCAACAACTCCAATCTTGTTCCCTGCTGCAAATGTGCAGGTGATCCCGCGCAGAACCGTAGGCGCATTCGGGCGGTACTTGACCTGACAAATAAAAACGCAGTATCACAGTATGAACATTGCAGAATATCAGAGGAACCATTTGATTGTTGCTTTAAAATTTTTCAGCTTCTTACACTTAAGTTCTCCAAATCAATCCTTCCTTCAGATGGCCATGAAGGAGGAGGCCTTCTGTCACTGATAACAGCAGGAGGCTCCGATGGTAGATGAATGTACTGTTTGATTCTCTCCACGGAAATGATGTAATTTTCCAGATTTGAGTAAAATCTTGTCAGGAACACTTGCGCGGAAGAAAGCGTCAATGCATACGAGAGACATAAGCCAAGAAATCCTGCAAAAATGCCAAGAAAAGATCTCACTGACAAGAACATCATCTCATAAACCAATTTTCTGCACACTGCGTAAATCAAGTGCTCCACCCTGAATTATGTACCTGGAGCAACGGCTCCCTCCGGCAGTGAAAGAAGAAGAACGGATGAAGTAACGATGACCAAGATTTGCAGCGCTTCGACGCGCAGAAGCACCCACTCCAGTGCTGCATTTGTGTAGAAGAACAGTGTTGCATCCTTGTCGATGAGCTGAAGATTTGTCTGAATAAACCTCTTTGTCGCTGCAAAGGCCCTTATGGTGATCACTCCCAGCATCGACTCCGCTGCATAGTTCATGACAGGCGCCTTCGTAGTCCCGTTGATCCTCACCAGCTCCCTCGCTGAGGCAATATAGTATCTCTGCAACATTAACATTGTTCTCATTGCCTGTGTACACAATGCGCAAGGACATATATGGAAAATTCAGATGTGGAGCTCACCTGAATGTACAGCAACACAATCACAACAGGAACAGCAACCAGTACAACTTGCCATGTAACCATGATCATGATAACTATGGTTGCTGCCACTTCAATCGTTCCAGATATCACAAAAGTCATCGTATACGGAATGTCGAAGTCTAAGATGCTCAAATCTGATGAAGCCTGGAGAATTAACAGAGCAAAAACTCAGATTGCAATTACATCTGCAGAAATGTTACTGAGAGGTTGAAGTCTGGAAAATATACCCTCGTCATAATCCTTCCGGTCGGAGTGGAATCGAAGAACAGCATGGGGGCCTTAAACACTGAATCCATGAACCCGGAAAAGAACTCCCTTGACGCTTTGAGGCCAAAGTGAGCAGCAAGAAGGCTCCTAATGTAAGCAAACAGGCAGCTCACAGTTGCCATCACTGCATATACTCCAACAACAATTGCAACGCTAAATTGGTGGTTCTGAACTGCCACTGCAAGCCAGTAAGTTGCCAGGCATTGCAGGACGACGAACGCGCATTGCGCGAGTATTATCAGGACAAGGAGAAACCATCCCTTTGATACTGCAACATAGTCCTTGTATGGTTTCAGTCCAACTTCTCCTAGCTCCCTCTTCTCCTCTTCTGTCAGCTGAACCGACGGTAGGTTACCAGTGGAGATCTCTGCCTCGCTGTTGCGCTGTATCATCGGTACTTGGTACTGAAACGCGCCTGATTCTCTTGCTCCCTTTCCATGATCCTGGGAGTCTAATGTTGTTTTTGAATCCCAGTGAGCTTTGACAAGCTGTTCAAACGCCGTGCCGGACTGCAGAAGCTCCTCGTAAGTTCCCTCCTGAGTAATCTCCCCCTTTTCCATGACCTAAAGAGGAAAATTTACTGTAAGCTAGTGCTGTGTAATTGCGTGGAAAGTAGTGTGCAGACACAAGGTTTTAAATTGTGGCTTCACGGCAAGGCCTCGAAAAACTATAGCAGCTATCGCGGAAGCTTATCCTTGGTAGCATTTTCAATATTAAAATATTTAAAAAAAATTAAATATGTATGTAATGTAAGTTACCTCCAAATAAATCATGAAAACATGGTAACTCCAAATAAATCATGAAAACATAGTACTTTAGAAGATACTAATATTTTCATAATAAGAATATGAGTTAAGTTTGAAATCAACAAACATACTAATATATGCCCAAAAGACCATAAATGATAACTATATCATAATATTTTTAACAATAAGTATTTAATCACTGAGAAATATGAATATTGGATTATTGAAAAAGAGCAAGATAAGGTATTTTACTAGGTTTTCTCATAGTCCAGACTTATAAGAGATGCATTTGGGCCTTTTAGTAGTGTCAGATTTGAAAATGGATCCAATGTTTTAAACAATAGTTACTTTTGTAGGATAGTGGAGCTATAGTTAGCTACAAACTATGTCAAATAAGCTATCGTTAGCTATAGTGATTATAACTAATATCGCGGAACATTGGCCCATAGTTTCGTATTTGGGGTCCAAAAAAGTTAGCGCTATGGTAGCTATTTAGAACATTGTACAGACACCAAACTCACCAGAATTTTGTCAACCTTGGAGAGGAACTCAACTTGATGTGTCACAAGAATAACTGTCTTGCTCTCAAGGGCTGCCATGGCACAATCCTGCGCAGAGAAGTTACAGTCACATCCATGGAACGATCATAAGCTGTAATTGTGTCATTGACAAGTATCCTGACATTGAAAAGGGTCGCAGCGGTATGCGCATCGACAGCGCTGAAAGGATCGTCGAGGAGGTAGATGTCTGCGTCGTTGTAGACCGCTCTTGCGAGCTGAATCCTTTGCTTCTGCCCTCCGCTCATGTTCAGGCCTCTCTGCCCGATCTCCGTCAGGTCACCATGCGGAAAGTTCTCAATGTCCTTGTCCAATGCGCAACACCGGATGGCCTTCTCGTACTCCTCATTGTTCATCGGCTTCCCGAAGAGTATGTTGTCGCGCACCGTGCCGCTCTGAATCCACGACGTCTGCGAAACATAGGCGACTGATCCAGACACGGCTACCTGAAGAACAGAAATGGCAAAGGAGATCAATTCATCATGTCTCATATTTGACAACAACTTGCGCAGATGTGCCATTGGTGCAACTTACTGATCCAGACATTCTTGGTATCTCGCCGAGCATTGCGCACAGCAACGATGATTTCCCTGCGCCAACAGGCCCACAGACCGCGATCTTCTCGCTCCGCATTGCGGTGATGTTGATGTCTTTAAGAGTTGCAATGGCCTTGCTGGGCTCCCAACTGAAGACGCCATTGTGCACGGTCAGGCTCATGTCCGAGGCCGGCATGCCGGTCTTGTCAATGGCGTCCTCTTGGAACTCGTCTTCGGTTAGGAACTTGCCGACGCGGTCCAGCGACACCTTGACTTGGATCATGACGGACAGCACCTCCGGCAGCATCCTCATCGGCTCCGAGATGACGCGAAGGGTGGCCAGGATGGTGAACACCACGCCGGCGTCCAGGGGCGCACTTCGGAGCACCGCCGTGCCCGCGAAGATCACCGCGGAGATGACCGTCGGCGACATCCAGTAGAGCGCGCTGCCGTAGGCCTTCTTGACCTGCGTCTCTGCGAGCCACCGCATCTCGACGTCGCGCAGCCGCTGTACCGTCTCCCTGAACTTGTCCTCCCACGACTGCAGCTTGACGACCTTCATGCCGTTGAGCACCTCCGCCGTGGCGCGCTGCCGCTCGTCCTGCGCCTGCATGAACCTCGACTGGTAGCGCTGCAGCATCTTGGCGAAGGGGACGTTGAGCACGCCGCAGGCGGCTACGGGGGCCATGCCGGGCAGCGCGCCGGCGCCCACGGTCCAGAACAGCAGCCCGATGGCGAGGGCGAGCTGCACCGGCTGGCTCCACGCCAGGTGCAGCCAGAACGGGAACTCGCCGAGCCGGTACGCGTCGACGGCGATGTAGTTGACGATCTCGCCGGCGGAGTGCCGCCTCCGCCCCTCGCTGGACAGCCTCAGCTGCTTCTCGAAGACGGTGGCCATGAGCGCCGAGCGCATGCGCATGCCGAGCCGCCTCGACCCGAAGAACCAGTGCCTCTGCGACAACGACTCCACCAGCTTCATGACCACAAGGCCGACGATGAGCGCGAGCCCGGCGGCGAGGTCCCGCTCCCACCGGTAGGAGTACGACACAAAGCAGTACAGCATCACCGGCGACGCGGCGAAGGACAGAGTCCGGAGCAGCGTGTACAGCGCCGTCAGGAGTAGCTCCTTCTTGTAGCACTCGGCGAGCACCAAGAACACAAGGTTGCTCGTCTTCGCGTCGCACGTCTGCGACTCCCTCCGCCGATGCCATTCTTCCATGAACATCCGGCACGCCTCCACCGCCGCATCGTCGGCATCCAGCGGCGGAATGTCGCCGAGGTCCAGCGGCTTGGAGTACCCCAGGCGCAGCAACGAGTCCATCCACGTGAACGTCAGGCGGCTCAAGAACCCGGCCTCGCCAAACGCTGCCGTCCTCGCACCGCCTCCCGCCGTCAGCAACGGCTCGGACTCTTCGCCGGCGGCGACACCACGGCGGCTTCCGCAAACCCTGATCGCGCACAAGAGAAGTAAGAAGCTCACGACCCATCCCACCACGTCAAGAACTCCCAGGGCACTACCCCTCAAAATCTTCTCCAAGCTGTACGCGGTGATCAGAACCGCATCCACCGCCCACCACGCCATTGCCAGAGCTCTGGAGAGTCTCGTCGGACGAACGACCAAAGAGACCGAGAAGAACACCCAGACAATCCCTCTAACGAAGAGCTCTGCTCGGTGGGAATTGGAGCTCCATGCTCCCGAGCAGACGCACGCAATGCCAAGAAGCGCACAGCAAGGAGAAGCTACAGCCAACAGCAATGGCAGGTCCCTCGCTTCGACCCTGAACTGCCTCGTGCAAGCAGAGGCCACCAAGCTCAGGGTGTAGATTGCGAGGAGAAGAAGGTTGATGAGGTCGATCAGGCTCATCTGGAAGCACAAAGATTCCAGCTCCATACTAAGATCCACTGCGCAGGTTGATGCAAGTAGCCAGCCTGACACTGCAACAAGAATGAACTGGATAATGCTTTGCACTTATCAAATTAAACGAGAAGACAAGCAAAGGAAGAGGAAAACAAAAATGGTACAACTGCAAAGATTATGAATTGGGGAAGGCAATCACGCCAAAAGTTTTTGGGAAGGGGAGGAAGATTGGATGGAGGTGGGAGGGAGAAGTCGGGGTAACCTTGCTGGGTCCCAAGATGAGCTGCCATTGCAGCCTTGATTTTGTCCTATGTGGTGCTGCTAGGAGCGCTCGCTAGTTACTACTTATTACTCACGAATTAGGCCTAGGATTGTTGGAACTTTTTGCTGTTTTGGCTCGTCTCAAAAGATTTTTTTGCGACAATAGCCGCAGGTGCCGATTATTTACGAGATTAGCCCCCTGGCGAAGGATGCAGCGGCAGGAGGGAGCTGCTCCCGGTGGGAGCAGGCAAGGTTACAAAATTCGGCGAAATCTCGCCGAAATCTCGGATTTCGGACCCCAGCGAGTTTGCATAGACCGGCCGGATGTAAAAATCCGAAAAAAATTTGAAATTGCTACAGTATATTTGGATTTTTATTTTTCGAGATTTCGCAAAACCGCCGAGATTTGAATTTTAAACCGAATTTGAATTTTTTGGCCGGATCGTAGGAATTATATCAATAAGTTCTCGAAGTGATCTTCAATGATAATGTTTGAAAAAGTTTATTTTTAGACTTTTTGGCATTTACAGTAAACACTCTCTGAATTTTAAAAATTGAGAATGCATTTTCATGCTATGAAAAATTTATGGGAGTATCATAAGATATGTAGGATAATACATAAAATTTATGAAAATATTTTAACATCATTTGTTATGTTTTAAAAATAAAAATCGAAATAGGATAAACATCAGTTCACGGGACCACTTGGAAATGGTCCGTAGTATAACTTCGTTCACGCCGGACCACTTGTAAGTAGTCCGCGTGAATCGACTAATATCGCTAACTAGTCCGGCGTGAACTGACTAGTATCGCTAACTAGTCCCCGTAGAAGTAAAAACTTCGGACAAAGAATTCAAGTGATCCGCGAGAATTATGAGAAATTTAATTCTAACTGGTTATAAGACATTTTCGATGAACCTTTTCAAGAAAACATATAGAAGAAACAGGACGAAATTTGCACATGTAGCAAACTTGACTCCCTAAATGTGATATTTTGATAAAACCTTTTCAAAACACAAGTAGGATCAATGTAGGTCATATGAATAAGATTTCAATATACAATAAGATTTCCATATACAATAAGATTAGTAGGTATACCCGAATTCCCAATTTCATACTTCACTGACGTATACGAATTCCCTAATTTTTAAAATTCCTCGAGCTTCAATAACTCATGAAAATTTTATGGCAACATTATTCACATGTCGAATCATGCTATTAAAATTTCAAATATTTATAACATGCTTTGTCCCATTTTTCATTCAGTTCAAAATTGCCGTGAGCGTTTCATTACGACAGTACCAATGTTTCAATTTTAAAAAATTTACATGATTCAAAAAATCTGAAATTTTATGACAACATTAATAATATGTCGAACTCTCCAAAAAAATTCGAAATTTTTCTCCATCTTTTGGACCAATTTTGGGCTTGTCAATCTGGCCAAAATTTCGCCATTTCTACGATCTCGCCAATTCTCGAAATTCGGCATTTCGATAGAAAAAACGGATTCAAAATTTGGATTTGAATTTCCGGACGAGATTTGTCCGAAATTACGAATTCACGAAATTTCGTTTTAGGGCATGAACGGTATTTTATCCAAACCAAATCCAAAACACTTGGGAAGCGAAGTGCGGAGTCATTGCAAGGTATCTGGCCTTCCTTGGCAAAGTCTTGAGGCGCGCCATCGGAGCAACCGTCTGGAGCCGCTGCAAGCTCTGCGCCGAGTATTTTTTTTTTGAAATATTTCTAAATGTTTGCAATATCCCAATTTTTTGTGAATTAGCAGCACTGTCAGTTAAAAAAATTGAATTTTTTTACTGCAGTAGTCCTCTGCATATAAATTTTTTCGGAATTTTCAATTTAATTGAAGCGGCGTGCGAGTTATATAAACATACATTAACATTTTTGCACTAATTTCATTTTTCCAGCGATTCTGGTCCGCATCATTTTTTTTCATTCTTCCCTCGTTTTTTATTTTCTAGCGGACGCGACGCGTAGAATTTTTGAAAAGGAGACAGCTGGATTTCAGCGATTTCCAACCGTTGGGGACCGCTTGATTCGGTCGGTATTTTTTCACTTTTTCGGTTTGTTTGTTTTTCACTCGCTAAAATCACCGCTGTATGCGTCACCAGGGGGCTAATCTCGTAAATAATCGGCATCGGTGGCTATTATCGAAAAAATCTTTTCAGACGATCCAAAACAGAAAAAAAGTTCGGATTGTTGTGGTAACCAGCTATACTTTTTTTTTCTGTTGGCGAAAAGAAGATCTTTTCAACAAATAAGATAGTACTAATAAAACACGCGATCTGAATGGCAGGTGGTCCACTACAATTTTCCATTGCTCGGTGTACGTACGATGCAGCTTCCTCGCTACAATTTTCCATTGCTCGGTGGTGTGCGTAAGATGCAGCTTCCTAGGCGTGGGCATTGGGCTGCGATTTTTTAGACCAGCCTATGACAGGTAGACACGACATGTCCTCAAGCACGGAATGACACGACAAGCGCATGGGCAAGTCGGCACGGTATAAATACAGGATTGTACGGGGTCTCGCGGTCGAGCATAACAGACGGCACAACATGGCACATCATCATGGAAAGTATATACTCGCTGACACCGAGCACGTGAATCGAGCAGCTTCGCACAAGGGTACCCTGCACTGGGTGTAAGGTTTTTAACGAGGTAGTAACTCTGTAAATGTTTAAGAATGAATAAAATTTACTTCTTTTCCTCTCAATATTTGTATCCATTATCTCAACTCCGTGTATCTCCAGCTCTTTTCCTCTCGTCGTAATAGTGCATATGGGTTGGATCCAGGCCAGCACGAAGCACGAATGAGCCGTGCCTGGGCTCACTAAAGACAAGCCGGACCGACATAGCACAACACTGTAAGATCGAGGATGCCGACTACAGGGGGTGAATAGGCGACTTTTAAAAATTACTCTACGAATTTCTACAAATCAAATCACTTCTAATTACTCTTATGCCAAAACCTTAACAATAATTAACGCGGAAGCGATAAACTAAGATTTTGACAATTAAAGCCTAAATCAACTAGGCTCACTAGTGGTTGCTCTTTCCCCCCTCTGGGTAGACGAGCACCGACCTTCACAAATTTGCCAGGGCTTCTCACAACCTTCATCGAGAAGCTCACCGCGCACGACGCCGCTACGCCGTCTAGGTGCCGGCAAACACAAGAGTAACAAGCCAAGCCCTTCCGCTCGAACTTCACCTAGTGAAGCACATGTACACCGGTGACCTCCTAAGTGCAACACATGCACTAGGATCCTTTTCAAGTGCAACACATGCACAAAAGACTCTCAAACCACTTCCTAATTACAACATATGCAATTAGGGCTCACTCTTAGCTCAAGAATCAAATAAAAGAGGATGCAACATATGCAAACCTCCTCTACAAACTCACACAAGAGCCAAGAACACTCTACAATAGTAGCAACACCAAATGCCAACCCCAAAGCTACTTTTATAGCACTCCACACGAAATCCAGCCGTTGGACTTTTTTTAGCAAAATCGGCACTGTTGCCTAAGGGGGTCGGTAGTGCTGGCCTCCACCCAACAGTCGGCAACGGCTATATTCTCGGCACTACAGCCCTCAAAGGACCGATAGTGACGGTCAGGCAAAAACCCCAGAACCAGCCCTTCTGTAATAAAGCTACCGACCATATGGACCAGTACTGCCGCCCATACGGCAATATCGCACCCAGAGATCGATAGTGACGGCCAGAAGAGAAAAACAAGTTTTTCACAAAAACTTTTCTACAAACTTTCAAAGGTTGGTTCTTTGAGCCATGTGATGATCAACACATGATCAAGATAATTTACAAAACACATTTGCAAACTCTATTCATATGCTCCAACGAATCGCATTAAAACTTCAACTTATTTGCAAAATACATTCGCAAATAAACCGAGAACCTATGAGATCAATTCTTTTAGCCAAGTGATGATCAACAAATGATCAAGTCAATTTGCAAACCCTATTCACATGCTCCAGAATCGAAACCCATAACTCCAGTTCATTTGCAAAACACATTTGCAAATACTTATCTCATGCTCCAAGATAAGAAGCATAAACATCAATATTTTGTAAAAACACAATTTGCAATCTCAAAGCATAAACACACTTAGCCTTCTGATGATCAACACATGATCAAATCACAAGCTAAAATTTCAATGCATGAGCTCTCTATTTGCAACACATGCAAATCTCTAGCTCCATGCAAACAACCAAAACAAACTCAAGTGCATGAGCTCTCTATTTTCAACACATGCAAATCTCTAGCTCCATGCAAACAATTTAAACTAAATTGCTTGAGCTCTCTCCTTTTGCAACACATGCAAAACTTAGCTCTAAGCAATAACCACATAAACAACATTGCATAAGCCATCTTCTTTTTGCAACACATGCAAATCCATAGCTTCATGCAAAAACCAATTCAATTAAGATTCAATAAGAAACAAGCATGAGCTTCTCCTATTTGCAACACATGCAAATCAAAGCATCATGCAAATCAAAGCATTGTGCAAAAATCAATGCACGAGCTTCACCCATTCGCAACACATGCCAAATGGTTAGCTCCATGCAAAAACCGATCAAAAGAGTGAGTTAGAGTGAACTGGATTGAGTTCATCAACACATGATGAAGCTCAAGCTAAAAGACTCAACCCCTCTTAATAGTACAGTATCTAACTAGCAACCCGGTCTCCCATCCAAGCACCGAGACCGGTAAAAGACTAGGAACACATCCTTAACTGTAGCTAGTTATACCTTTGCCTCTAGCGATCCACTTGGAGCTTTTATGATATCCAATCATCTTCTCTTCAGGATCGAATCTTCTTCTTCTTGTTCATTAACACATGATGAACCTTCTCTGACCCTTCTCCTCACTTCGGGGTCACCTCTTGAAGCTCATTAACACATGATGACTTCTCGTTCCCGATGATTTATCTTCTTGGACTCAACCTACTTCACAACTCATTAAAGATCATTAGTCCAACAAACACGGTTGTCTCAATCATCACCGCACTCCATTAACACATAATGGATGCCTCCAAGATCGATTGAGCACAACCCAAATCAATTTGAATGATTAATTGTGTCAGTACTTTGATGCATCTAATGCTTCATTATACTCAAGAACTTTCCGCTTGCCCTTAATCAACAAAGATAGACCATCAACACATGATGAAATGTTCTTTGATTAATTGAAACACAACGAAACTCAATTTAAACTCAATTTAAATTGACATGAGTATGCATAACTACACAAGTTTCATATACTCAATATGATGGTTAGTAATGATCCATATATGTTTGAGTGATGGAAAGGGATCAATACATTTAGATCAACTATATAACAAACTCCATTAAGTATGTGCATATAAATAATTTAGCTTAGAATCAATATGCACATAATTAATCTTAGATAGTATTTGAGTTTATTCCATATTAACATAAGTATACTACAACTACACAAGTTATATATACTCAAAAAATTATTTCAAAGTCTTGATCCTTTATATGTTATTTAGCAATAGGATATGGATCAATATAATTGAAACATCAAGTTAATTTATGAACTCCCCCTAGATGTGTGCATTCATGTATTTATTGATTTAGAAACATAATGCACATATTTAGACTAATGCAATGGAAGACTTTATCTTTTAACTTGAATCCTAATTATGCATTAAGATAATAGAAAATGAATATGAGTGCATACCTTGGGTTTTCTATTTTCTATCTAAATTTGAGACTAATAAGAATGAAGCTCAATAAACATGTTAGTCTCATAATGATTAGATTTATCATTAAACAAGGATTAAACATTAATATAAAACCAATCACCAAAACTAATGGAGCTTGAACTTACAAGCATAGTGGGCATGAGCCACGGCGACAAGACACGATTTAGACACAAAGCACGACGAACTCGTGCCGGGCCAACCCGACTCCTCACTCACCTAAATTTGTGCGTACCTCCTCGTTGCATTTAGTAACTTTGAGCTGTTGAAGACACGATTTAGACACAAAGCACGACGGACTCGTGCCTTGAGCTATTGAAGAGTAAACTGTACAGATAAAACTAACTTTACCAAATAGTAAAGAACCTACATTTTAGTTTAAATACATAAACACGTAGATAATAATAAATAAGTGAATGGGCATGTTAGGCAAAATAGGTGCCTGTAATTTAGATTTAGCAAAATAGCAACTAAAGCCGTTGATTGTAGTGTAAGGAGTGTGTCACTCACTGAATTAGTGGCTGCCTGCATAATTATGTAAATCGTGCGATAGTGTATCTCACGACAGTTGTTTTTAATTCTCGAGTTAATTACGGTTCAACTATTGAAAGTTTGGTTTATGGGAGCAAGAAACAAATTTAACTTTGGTACGTACGTCCAGCTCCTTTTGCAGCCATCCTGGAGGGAAGCTTGACATATTATTGTTTTTTTTCTTGATTGCTAACATGCTTTGAGTATTATCTTCCCTATTTTAGGATGTGATTATTTGTAATTAAGAAGAATGCTAATACTGAGAAGTGAGAAGTTGGAGAAATTGGCATGGGTCCTTGTAATGCCCCGACCCGTCAATGTAAAGGCCCATGTGGCTATGTGGAGCAATGATGTGATTAGTTCTATATTGCTTGTCTGAATTGAGTTGTAGTAGTATATAATGTCTGTTGGGTCCAAACATAACACCTCTGGGTTAACCATTTTACACGAAGTGATGATGAAAGGGTAAATAGCATGCTATGCATGTGTGAGCCTGCCCATGGTGGGCCAGGTTTTGAGCGAAATTTAGATCAGGGTGTTACACTCCTGCTCTAGGAAAGTTATTTTTTTTAATCTTTTCATTTGTCTTTCTATAATTTTTTTTATAGATTTGGTGCCTTAGAAATTTATCTACATTGGGTGTTTTCTAAACTCTCTATATGCCAATAGAAAACATTTTCCGTGCAAATAAAATTATAAATACCGGTATGCTGTTTGGTGGGGGGGGGGAGAGACTATGTATCAAATGGTTAATTTTATTTTCCTTTGTTTCTTTACTAAACTACTTGTGTTCGATTGCTTAACCATTTTTTTCCCACAGGCCACCTCCTCTCAGGTTGGAAATAGCCTTACAACTATCCGTATTGTCCAGGTAACTTAGCTCCAGAACACAATATTTAAAAGGAAATAGATAAGAGCTTAGTGTTCTTAGTTTGCCTTCGGAAATAGGTAAGAGTCGATCACTATGTTATCCTTAGTTAGCTATTTTTATGCTGAGATGGTATGATCTTATATGGTGTGTTCGTACAGTGTGTGAATGGTCGCCTTTAATAATAATCATTATGTTATCTTTTATTAGCTATTTTTATGGTGAGATAATATAAGATCTTATATGGTATGTTCATACAGTGTACGAATGGAATTGTTGTCGTGTGTACGATTTCAGTTTAGTTATGCCTTCAACTGAGCTCGTGATTGCCTTGCCCTATAGAGTGTGTGGTCAATTACAAAGGAATATAAGGCAAGTAGCATACCTGGAGTTGAGCTGCATCTATAAACTATTTAGTATAGTTGTGTATCCTTAGTTGTGATCTGCCCAAATCATGAGCCGGTAGCTTGGTGTAGTACTAAGGCTTTTAACTCTGCCTGCATATTTGCATCACTGCATGCGAGATACTCTATACATTGCAATATAAAGTTTTGGACACACTAGGAACATGTCCCATGCTTAGGTTGGCTGCCAATAACTTGCACATATTATAGTTGATTAAATTACTAGAGTTACTCATGGGTTCGAAAATGAAGTTGTTATATTCCGGATTCTGAGCTCACTGTTGTCAATCATGCGCTTCTTAAGCTTGATACTCGATCTATCTGCTAACTTTTTTTACTTTAGGTTTCCAATTGGTTACAGTGTTTCTTTCAAACGTGTCTGCATTATTTAAGGCCTAATGATGGTAGTGAGCTTTCACTGCTAAATGCTAATATCACTTTCAAGCTCCCATGTTTGACTTAGTTGCTATTTTTTGATTCCGTGAATTCCAATGTCTTCACCAAAAAATAGATGTTTAAACTAATTGCATTTTTATACTGATAATCTGTTTATGAGAAATAAAAAGAAATGACATCGTCATATTGATGCTTTCTTCATTGTGGTGTAGAAAATAGGTGGCACCAGATGCACTGAATCGATTATTCAAACTGTTTCCATCATGCTGACTTGCTTCCAGTTAAGAGTTTAGTTTTTTAAGACCTTGGAAAATGACAGTGATAGTGTAAAGTGAAACAAGTGCCAACTTAACATTTGAATTCTGGATATTTATGTAACTGCCATCACAAGAGTTCACAATTATGCAATTGCACTGATCAATACGATCTACCACTACTACACAAATATACATTACAATCGATTCTTTTTTATCATCACAGTCGGTTCTAGTGGTGATACAAAGTTATGAGACAGAGATGAGACCACTCTATTACAGTCGATTCTTGCCCGATAGAGATGAGTGCATCATCTCTATCGGTTCTTTGTAAGAAGCGATAGAGATGATGAACTCATCTCTATCGGTTCTCTATAAGAAGCGATAGAGATGAGACTGTTATCTCTATCGGTTCTTTGTAAGAAGCGATAGAGATAATAGACTCATCTCTATCGGTTCTTTTTAAGAAGCGATAGAGATGTCCGATAGAGATGAGGGTATTATCTCTATCGGGTTTTTATAAAAACCGATAGAGATGAGATCCTCATCTCTATCGCTTCTTAAAAAGAACCGATAGAGATGAGTCTATTATCTCTATAACTTCTTACAAAGAACCGATAAAGATAACAGCCTCATCTCTATCGCTTCTTATAGAGAACCGATAGAGATGAGTTCATCATCTCTATCGCTTCTTAAAAAGAACCGATAGAGATGACCGCCACATCTCTATCATTTTCTTGTGAGAGCCGATAGAGATGAAGGGGTGTGGTGTGCTATTTTCTAATTCACCCTCCAATCAGCACATATTTCACACAATATGCACATATCACATTCACACAGCAATTACAAACACATATCCCGAATTTTTCACTGTTGTAGCCCTCAATTTTTTTCTTCAGAATTAGCCCTCATGCGATTTTTTTACAGATATAGCCCCCGACCCCAGAATCCGACGCTCCCCGTGTGCTGCAATGCTAATGTCGTGCACGAGGAGCGCTGCATTGCAATGCCGTGGCTCCCCTCCATTGCACTACAAAATTCAAAAAAATTAAAAAAAATATGCCGCGGTACTGTAGTTTTTTTTGGATTGCCGCTGAGTGGAAACACAGTATTTATCGCCAGTGGTGTGGTATCTAAATTTAAATATAGTTCATTATATATAAATTACCGATACCACATATTTAAAATAGTAAAATATATATATTATATTAAACCGTGGTGTGTAGCATAGCACATGTTAACCATTTTCTCACTCTCTCTATTATCTTTCTTTATGTCATCATTCTCCCTCCTCTTATTTAATTGATATCGACAAAAACCAGTGATATGGCTGCTAATATGGCAAAAACCACTTTAATTTGGATCCTCGTCAGCAAAACCACCCTCCAAAACTACCTTATGGTGTAAGTTTTCTTATTGTAATCTCATGGTGTAAGTTGATTTGGTTTAAGTTTACAGTGTTTAAATACCTGGTTTTGTAGTTGAGAGTATTAAATAAACTTTTTATAAAGTTCAGCATGTAAAATGGACTTATTTCTACATATAAATTTATATTATTATATTAAACACTATAACGAAACACCGGTATAGATAAATACTGAAACGTACACCGTATAGATGTAAAATGGAACACCGGTTTAAATACCTAGTTTTGTAGTTGAGAGTATTTTACATATACATACATATATATATATATAACATATATATACATACATATAAATATATATATACTTTAAATATGTGGTATCGATAATTTATATATAATGAACTATATTCAAATTTAGATACCGCGCCACCGGCGATAAATACCACGTACTATTTTAAATATGTTGTATCGGTAATTTATATATAATAAACTATATTTAAATTTAGATACCGCGCCTCCACTCAGCGGCAATCTAATTTTGTTTTCAAAAAACTACAGAATGCACCACAGTATTTTTTTGAATGTTTTTGAAATTTGTGGTGCAGTGGAGGAAGCCGTGGCATTATAATGCAGCGCTCCCTGTGCGCAGCATTAGCATTGTAGCGTACGGGAGCGCGGGATTGTGGGCCCAGGAGCTATATTTGTAAAAAAAAAATCGTATGTAGGTTAATTCTAAAAAAATAAAATTTTGAGACTACAACAGAAATCCCCTGTGGCCAGCGGTACCTCTGTATATCTCCAGCGTCCACATCTTCTTAAGATTCGCGTTGAAGGATGAGATTAAAACACATATTTAACTTAAGCTGTTGATTAAAAGATTAAAGAGAGAGAAATGGGAGATTTGGACGGTACACACTGATGTCATCTTTTCAGGCGCCAGACGGACCAAATGTTTGGAAGTTTGAAATTTTGTATTGCTAGATACAGTAGTACATCTATATAGCAAACTTCATAAAAAAAACTGTATTCGTGTGAATTTTCACAAAATTTCATGCGGCGACAATAATTCAAGAAAAAGATACCAGTACACAATGTACAAAAATGCCATAACGTACGTTTCTTCCGAAAATAAAAAATAGAACGTTGATCATCTGAGTAGACGACTAACTGGACGACGACGGAACCGTCGCGTCATGCCGCGGTCCGCACCGCACGATCCGTGCATCAAACGAACGGTGATAATCGATATACTTATAACCATTGTTATTCCAGGAATTCCTCAAACCACTACTGCAGATCGGACATGCACAAGCGGTTCGAAACCGCTTTCAGAAACGGTTTTAGAACCGCTTGTAAGCAACTGCGAGTGATACCCCGTCGGGTATCACAAGCGGTTTTCCGAACCGCTTGTGGTTTGACACTTCCACAAGCGGTTGGTGTTACCAACCGTTTGTGGAGAGGTTTTCTCCAAAAGCGGTTGGTCTTACGAACCGCCTGTGGAGAAGTGGTTGGAGTTACCAACCGCTTGTGAAGCCGCCGTCTGACCACGTTTATTCTTCTTTGTAGCCTTTATTATTGTCCATTCATAGTTGGACGGCACAGGTAGCGGCTTTGCACGGTATGTCGCGAAGTGTTTCGCCGCTTTTGGATTAGTTGGTACCTTTGGCTCTACCTTCTTTTTTGCGAAATGTGCAGCCAATTCTGCTTTAGTGACTGCGTCACTCTCCTCTTTATTCATATCATATGCCCTCTTTGGAGGTTCCTTTAACCTTGTCGATCGGCTGGACTCCGCCTTCTTGGGAGCAGGTGGAGGAGCCTTAATTCTGCTATCGAGATTCTTCCTCGGAGGAGATAGTGGAGGCGTGGTTTTCCTGGGGGGTTCTTTTTTGTTTGAGATGCTGGTGGTGGAGTAGGGCTTCTGCGTGGAGCGGGTGGTGGAGGAGGCGTGCTCTGTTTTACCGACGAGGCATTGCGTGCAGGTGACGTTGGAGGAGGCGTGGGTTACCGTGGTGGAGATGACGCGTCCACACCATCTGAAAATATGATGTACTGTTTGCGCCAAAGGATGATATTGTGGAGGGCCTGTCCAGCTTGGTCACGTCGTCGCCTCCATGAATATTGAGGTGGAGTTCTTCAAATCCGCTCAGCACCTCCTCCACCGCGATCTTTGAGTAACCCGTGGTATCTCGTTGCAGTGGAACATTTGGCCCGGCTCCACCGGATATGCCATGCCGTAAGCCACCTTGATGGAGAGGTTACGCGCATCAACGTGTAGCTCACACTGGCGGCGAACCCTTATGTCATCCACGGGATAACGGGCTAGCAAGTTGTCCGCTTCAGGGGCCCCGGTGGACGCGCAGCTACTCCGCCGCGTGGAGGGGTTGATCACGGCGTCCGGCTGATTGCTCGGACCTAGTCCTTGAAACTTGCTGAGGGCAATTTGTACTTGTTGCGCAACTATGTCGCCGATGCTAGCCTGGGTTGCTCTGAGCTCTTGTTCCAATTGGTACACTTTATGTGATTATCTTGTTTTGCTTCTATGTCGGCTCCTATACGTATGTGCATCCTTGGCGAAACCATACTTCCATGGCGTTAGTTTGCCCATACCTCGTGTCCGTCCTGGGTGCTCAGGGTTTTCAAGGGCATGTGTTAGCTCGTCATTCTCCCTGTCTGCCACCAATGTACCTGCCTGAGACCGCTCGACAGCTTGTCAATCCTTTGGCCAACCTCTTGTACTCCTGGTGCCATCACCAAACTGCCGTCATCTGAAAGGCTCCCCCCATGACCCATGAACCAATTGCGCAGGCGATCTTCCCACAAAGCGGTAGCCGGTGTGACGTCCTTCGTAATTAATTCTTCTTCCCGCTTCTCCCATTTTGGTACAGCCTTGAGGTAACCACCGGTGCCAAGATGATGGTGGTATTTCTTCATCTGTGAATTGGCCTTGTTCTTCTGACTCGCGGCACGGGTTTTGGTGACACTTGAACTCCTCGAATGCTTCCCAGTGATCCGCCAACTTTGGAAATTGGTTGAAGTCGGGTCTTTCTCCCTTCTGCACATACTTGCGGCTGAGAGGCGTCTTCCACGCCTGAAACATTGTTGCCATCTTCTTCAAAGTGAATTTCTTGGCCTTGTCTTCGGACCCTTGAGGAAATGTGAAATTTTCCATAATATCTTGCCAGAGCAGGTCCTTGGTAGCTTGAGGAACTTCGGCCCATTTTCTGATGCTAATTGGGACGTGATCCCTCATGTGGTAACCGCAAGCGTTGTTGTACGGCCCAACTGCTAAAATAGGGGCAACCGGCATCCCTTCGTTGTTAACGCCGGTAAACACGTGCTTTGTGGATGGCTTCTTGTTAGGTCCCCGATGCTTGGATTGGTTGCTCGATGTACGGGGCTTGAAATACATAAACATATGTATAAACGTGTCAGAGTGTATTATATTAACGAATTGCGATTAATTAACATGTCTACGGGGATTATATTCTTCTGGCTATACCTCATCCTGGCCGGAACCAGTGTTACTAAACTCAGCGGCTCCAGCGTCAATGGCTTCATCAGCTGCAGCCTTAACGGCCTCACCGAAACCAACATTAGCCTCAGCGATGGAGTCCAGCAAGAACTGTTCTCCCTCATCGAAAGTAGGGTCACCACGTCCTGGTTGCGCCATCAATCCTAATTCCGAAAAAATGTTGACATAAATATCATATTACTTTGAAACAACCATATTACAGATTACAACACAAGCATATTATTAAAAAAAATTCTACACCAAGCATTAAGTACTACGGCGTGTTGGAACTAACCCAAGGATCAAACACGAACTCGTGGACACAAAGACAGCGTGTTGGAAAAGAAGAAAAACTATCATGACTTACGTGAAAGACAGAGCACAGAGGACCAATACACACATTTTACATACCAAGAATACAAAATCAATGTGGGCATTATGCATGCACAGAAATGAGAACATCCTTGTGGGCATTTCACCGAACATCTTGTGGGCAGCCGAATTAGAGAGGCGGGACGACGCGTACACAGCTGTACCTCGGTCCTCCTGGGTGGAATGGCGGTGTGGCGACGGTTTGGTGGTGGAGGAGGCGTCGGTGAGGTGGCGGAGAAGGCGCTGGCGGGGTGGAGTGGTGGCAGCGACAAGGGCACCAGAGCGGGGTCGACTGGCGCAGGGGTGGAGTGGCGCCGGGATGGTTGGGTGGCCGAGGAGGGCGACGGCGTCGACGAGGACGGCGGTGCGGGGTCTCGACGGAGGCGACGACGGCGGCGGTCGGAGAGACACAGGAGGCAGCGGCGCGCGCGTGTTCTCGAGCGGGGATTTAGAAAATTTGGGGTGTGAGAAAAGGGCGGAGCGTGTAAACTTTATACAGGGAGCATTTCTACAAGCGGTTTTTAGAACTAACCGCTTGTAAAATATCTCTACAAGCGGTTTTAGAACCAACCGCTTGTAGAGGGATGACTTCTACAAGCGGTTGATATTACTAACCGCTTGTAGAGGGATGACTTTTACAAGCGGTTGATATTACTAACCGCTTCTGAATGTTGCGTTCTAGAAGCGGTTCTTTTCTCAATCCGCTTCTGAATGTTGCGTTCTAGAAGCGGTTATTTTCTCAAACCGCTTCAGTTTAATTTCAGAATTTTTAAAAAAGCTCTTACAACTTTAGTTTCATTCCATAATTTTTAAAAAATGCTTTTAGCAATTTAGTTTCATTCCATAATTTTTAAAAAATGCTTTTAGCAATTTAGTTTCATTCCATAATTTTTAAAAAATGCTTTTAGCAATTTAGTTTCATTCCATAATTTAAAAAAAAAAGCTTTCAGCACTTTAGTTTCATTCCAGAATTTTGGCACTTTACATTCATTCCAAATAAACACTTCATACAGTAGAAGACCCGTATTACATATACATAGTTCATACAGTAGGGGTACATCTTAAGTAGTAACGTACTTTGTCTTTACAAGTGTTCCTTCATTATGATCGCGACGTATGAAAGGAGTATCCATGTCTGTGTCATTGAGGAGGCTTATGTCGACATCCAGAGCGAAAGGAGGGATCTCGTCGAACTGACTATACTCTTCCTCGTCTGTGACGTCCTCAACTCCAACAATCCTTCGTTTGCCTTGGAGAACCACGTGTCGCTTTGGCTTAGTACTACAATCTTTCTGCTTCTTAGGTTTGCTTGACATGTCCATTATGTAGAAGACCTGTCTCACATCGTTCACGAGGACGAACGGTTCACGCCTATAGCCAACTTGCGTGAGGTCCACGATTGTCATACCGTATTTATCGACCTTCATGCCGCTTGAAGTCAGTTTGACCCATTGGCACTTAAATAGAGGGACCTTCAAAGGTCCATAGTCAAGCTCCCATATCTCTTATATGAAACCATAATATGTATCCACCTTGCCTTTGTTGTCTTCGGCGTCTATACAGACACCGCTATTTTGGTTGGTGCTCTTGTTATCCTGGGATCTGGTATAGAATGTGTAACCATTTATCTCGTACCCCTTGAATGTCACGATTTCACTAGATGGTCCCCGAGCCAAGCGTTGCAACTGTTCATTGTCTGACCCTTTCAAAAGGATGTACTTTTGTAACCAAGCGCCGAAAGAATCCATGTGCTTCAGTGTTATCCAATCCTCAGACCTCCCCGGGAAATCGCGGTGTAGAATACTCTTGTGCTCAAGGACATACGGGGCCACTACAGTTGATTGTTTCAAAACCGTGAAATGTGCTTGCTTAAATGTAAGAAGATCATTGCATGCAATTGCTTTCCTTCCTAGTGTCCCTTTTCCCTGTAGCCTCCCCTCATGGCGTGATATAGGGACGCCGATCGGGTTTAGAACATTAATGTAATCCACACAAAACTCAATCACCTCCTCTGTCCCATAACCCTCGGCAATACATCCTTCCGAAAGAGAACGGTTACGAACATACTTCTTTAGCACACTCATGTACCTCTCGAAAGGGAACATGTTGTGTAGATACACGGATCCAAGAATACCTATCTGTTTGACAAGGTGAACAGTGAGATGAACTATAATATCAAAGAATGCAAGAGGAAAGATCATCTCAAGACTAACCACACTTTGTACCACGTCATCCTGCAGCTTACTTAGTTTATCTGGGTCGATTACCTTCTGTGAAACCGCGTTGAAAAAAGAACACAGCTTTGTGATTGTCCCCCGTACCCACTCGGGCAGTATGCCTCTCACAGCCACTGGGAGCAACTGTGTCATTAACACAAGACAGTCATGGGATTTCATGTGTACGATTTTATTCTCTTTCGTGTTTATGAGTCTCTTTACATTCGAGGAGTATCTGGAAGGGACCTTCACACTGTTCAGGAACTCTATCACGCTTTTTTTCTCTTCTTTGCTTAGAGTGTAGCTCGCAGGATATAGGTAATGTTGTCCTTTCCCTCTCTTTTCGGGATGTAGGTCGTTCCTCAGTTCCAATAGTTCAAGGTCCTTCCGAGCTTACAGTGTATCTTTCGATTTTCCGTACATATCTATGTAGCCTAGCAGGTTCAAGCAAACATTCTTCGTGATGTGCATGAAGTCAAGTGAGTGACGAACCTCCATGACTTCCCAATAAGGAAAGTCCCAAAATATTGACTTCTTTTTCCACATGGGTGCATGACCATCCTCATTCTGCATATGTTTGCTTCCAGGACCCTTTCCAAATACTACTTTCAAATCCTTTACTATAGCAAACACACGTGGCCCACTACGATGCTGAGGCCTTGCACGAAGGTGCAGTTGCCGTTAAATTTCTGCCTTCCTTCCGCAGCGGGTGACTCGTAAGAAGAAACCTACGGTGACCCATGTACACAACCTTCCGAGAGTTTTTCAGGTACATGCCGTCCGTTTCATCTAAGCCTTGGATGCGATCTCTATATCCTTTGATAGTTAGTAGGACGAGTTCCGAGAGCAGACCGATCGTTGATTGTTACATATAACAATGCACGTAGGGTGAAATACTCCCTTTTGTACTCATCCCATACCCTTGCACCATCGTCCCACAACGTCACAAGATCTTCAACCAATGGTTTCAGGTAGACATCGATGTCATTTCCTGGTTGCTTGGGGCCTTGGATCAACAACGGCATCATGATGTACTTTCGCTTCATGCACAACCATGGAGGAATGTTATAGATACATAGTGTAACAGGCCAGGTGCTATGGTTGCTGCTCAATTCTCCGAAAGGATTCATCCCATCGGTACTCAACCCAAACCTTATGTTTCTCACCTCATCTGCGAAGTCTGGGTACGTCCGGTCGATTTTCCTCCACTGTGAGCCATCTGCAGGGTGTCTAAGCATCCCGTCGTCCTTACGCTCTTCTTTGTGCCAACGCATCATCTGAGCATGCGCTTTGTTAGCAAACATACGTTTCAATCGGGGATCACAGGAAATACCACAACACTTTAGTTGGAGGTCTCTTCTTCTTACGCTCCCCATCTATTTCACCGGATCGTCACGCTTCACCTTATACCGTGATTCTCGCTGCTGGACAAACATCCAAATCGGCATACTCATTACGATACAGATACAATCATTAGGACATGCGTGTATCTTACGTACTTCCAATCCCAAAGGATAGACGACTTGCTTGGCTTCATATGTAGATTCAGCAGAGTGTTATCTTCGGAAGGAACTTCTTTACAGTGATAACAAGCGATCGAATCCCTTATCGACACACCATTTGTAGCCTTCCATTGCATGAGTTCCAGTGTGGTACGCAGCTTTTTGTGGCCCCGCCTTACGTTTGGGTACAAAGGAGTTATGTGGTCCTCTAACATGCGCTGGAACTTCTCGAACTGTCTTTCATCTGTGTAGTCTCCCTCTCCGTCACGCAGCATCTGGTCTAGCTCATCATCACCAAAGTCACCAAGTGTTTCTTCCACGGAACAGTATTGCGTGCCGTCCGGGATATTGTTGAATCCATCTTCCTCTTCCTCGCCTTCTTCATCGTCTTCCTGGCTAATCACCTCAACTTCGCCATGGTTGGTCCAACAGGTATAGTTTGGCATGAAACCTCTCATGATCAAGTGGTTCATAACTTGCCATCGCTGGGAGTGCTCCTTCTCGTTCTTGCAATCTACACACGGACAACATATGAAGCTGCCTGGAGGCAAGAATGCAACGGCCACATCGAGAAAAGCCTTCACGCCATCAATGAACTCTCTCGAGCGATGGTCCGCATTGTACATCCATTGCCGATTCATCTACACCAAGTTATAATTTCATTAAAAATTATAACAAATTTCGTTACAAAAATTATAACCTAACTTAAATTTCGTTACATTTAAACCCAACAAAAAAAGCTCCACCTACACCATCATCCAATTAAAGACCTACTTTTCTAATTATTTTGTATCCCTTCCTACCTTTGTAATTATTTTTTATCCTTCTACATGTTTTTCTATTTTATTCCATACACCAATAATTACTTCCTTGCAATGTTGTACCTAGATCTCCCCCAACTTATTGTGATATTTAAGATTCTAAAGCTAACAACCACCTAGATCTAAAGCTTCCAATCACCTTTACCTTGTAATGTCATTTTTTGAACTAGATCTCCACCCTACATCTTCATACAACAACAAAAACAAGGTATAGAAAACAAATTTTCGATCATGCTTAAAAAGTTAGATTTCTCCACAACCATTGAAAAAAATAGCAATATCTAGGTGAGAAGGATGTTCACATGATGTTACTAACTTTGAAACACTTAATTTGGAGCTAATCACCTCCAATTAAAAATTTGGACAGCACCTCCCCAAACAGTATTTGGGCGGCCTTCTCTGTTCGATCGTACCTCTGCTGGCTCATGGAGGAAGAAGGGTTTAAATGCGCTGCGCGGGAGGTCTTCCAGAAGCGGTTTGAGACACGAACCGCTTCTGGATGTTGCGTTCTAGAAGCGGTTCTAGTCTCAAACCGCTTCGATTTGAAGCGGTTTGAGACTAGAACCGCTTCTAGAACGCAACATCCAGAAGCGGTTCGTGTCTTAAACCGCTTCTGAAATGTTACGTTCTAGAAGTGGTTCTTTCCTCAAACCGCATCTGAAAATCAGAAGCGGTTTGAGACTAGAACCGCTTCTAGAATGCAACATTCAAAAGCGGTTCGTGTCTCAAACCGCTTCTGAAATCCCTCTCCGGATCGTTGCCAACGAACCGCTTCTGGTGCGAACATCACAACGGGTTCGCACCAAACCGCTTCTAATAGGCCTGTTGTGATGCCCAGTTCTATAGTAGTGAACATACAACATCAAATGGATCCAAGTCCAAACTCATACATTGTATCATAGACAACCCAGTCTCCCACGGTCACTGTCCAAACTAGTATAACACGTTGTCTGTTACTCTCTTGGTCTTAAGTTTACAAGACGTACTATTTCTTTGGCACATATAAGTAGATCAAAACTATATAAAATGACTAGATTATCCCTAGTTATTATCACTAAGCACTATTGTTGGTGCTAAAAAAAAGGCTAATCAGCCTCAACACATGCAAACACCGGGTTTAAGTTAGGTTCATGGCGTGTTAGCTGATTTGATCTTCAATCGGCAAAATAGATCGAAATACTTGTTAACCGATTTGATCGGCTTCAAGCAATCGGTAAGGTAGATCTAAACAGCTATTTCAGCCGATTAGATGATAGGTAAAGATCTGTTTCTTCGAAAAAGGCGATACGCAACAAGATAGGTATGAAAACAAACATGAGATAACTGGCGTAAATCGAAGATGACCAAAATCGGCGATGCGGAACTTTATTGATCAAGAATGAATTACAAAGAAGATGCTAAGTCTAAAAAACTACTCCTAGTCGACGGAAAGTAAATTATGCGAGTTGATTGATTGTTTGTTGATATTCTCCTCGACTTGCTTTATGACCCCTTTTATAACATATAGTCCGATCATATCCTTCTCTAACTCTTCAAAATCCATAATTCGTATCGGTCTCTATCTTTTGAGGATAGATTCCGTTTTAAACCGATAACCGCCAGAAGTATCCAAATTTATCCTTGGCCTAACAAATCTTTTATATCTTTCCAAATTCTGATGTCAAAATATGCCCCCATTTTTGGGAGATGATATGAATCTTCCAAAATCTTCTTCATCGGCTTAACCATGAATTTTTACTTATTCTCGCCACTCTTCTCGGTAACTCCTCCATTTATCACGCGTAATTTCTCGGAATGTGCCATTTTTTTGCCATAAATGCCCTTGAAACTTCAAAAAAATTACCCGCCTTTTTGCCACTGGGTTAACCCCTCTATAAATACCACGTCTTACCCCTGTCATTTTCACACACTCAAACTCTCAAACCTTTCACCATTGGTTTGCACTCTGTTTTCTTCAACTTTAACTTTCTCAGCACTCAACCCCATCGGCTCAAGAGCAATAGGCACTAAATAGATACTCATCCATGTACCCAATAAGGAAGACCTATTTTACCTAGGTCTATTAGGCAACCTAGATCTATCGGTTATAATAGATCAGGATATACCTAGGCTCCCTCTTCATGCTCCTGATTATAACATAAATGGATAGAACAAGAGTTTTATACCCTGGCCGATGGCATTAAAAGTCTAGCGTGATTGGTACAACCGAGTAGCAATGGAAAAAATGCCCTTATGGGAGCAAATAAGCATATCGAAGTGTCTCCCTCTTTCCTTAGCCGATCTAGAAGCCAACAAGCCCTTGGTGGCCACAACATGCTATTTCTGGTCAGACACCTTGAACGCCTTCATGTTCATAATAGATCCTATTGGCCGAACCCTCCTTGACGTGGTGCAGCTGTGTTGTTTGAGATCGGACGGAGATTAGCTATCGGCTTTCAGTGCTAAGCCACAGTACAAGTTAGTTTCCACCAAGGAGAGGGCTAGTAAATATGTTGAAGAAAACAGAGGCATCACCCAATGTCAGATAAAGAGCATGTTGCATTCTTAAACATGTGGCTTGACCGATACATGTTCTGCAGAGCATCTCTTGGACCAACACAAGTGTATCAGGTCATAGCCGAGTAGCTCGTGGAAGGCCATCGGCTAGCCTTGGAAAAGATGTTTTTAGGGGCAGTTTACCAGATGATGCATATCATTCGGAGTTAGCTCTTCATACGATTAGGCCAGTACTCAGTTCGCAACGTGGGTGGCCCCTATATTTCATCCAAGTTTGGCTATATTCTACCTTTAGCCGACTTTCTAACATTGGCACGGAGATGATGACTCCTTTTCCTCACAAAGAATTCTTGGAGCATCAAAACAAAGTTTTCAGAGACAACCGATCTTTTGGGGAGAGACTCATTCTCTATTCGTCCGACACCAAAATGACTCCTATAGGGGCAGCCAAGTATTTGTCCTTTTTTGATTGGATAGTCAGGATTTTTCAGATATAGAGATGCCGATGGCTATCCCTACTCATCTTGCTTGCACCTAACGACCGACAGCGCAGACATGCCAGTAGAGACCTTGGACTTGTACAAGATTTTTCTTTCCTCTTGTGTATTTTCTATCGGCTTACATGCCAAGGGTTGGATATTTCAGCTGTCATACGAATTTATCATTCGATGGTATATTCTAGTCAATTGGGCTTTGGCCAGATCCCTCTCAACTTCTGTCTCCTTGATCGGCTATGCCCAAGAGACTGGGTACGCCGTGATTCAAGAGCTCAAATAGCTCTCCGGACAGCTGATGACATCTAGCTCCAGGGCTTGCCCCACTTCTTTCTACATCAACACCAAGCCGAAATGTTCCAATAGTGGTGGGCGAGGATTTCAGCAGCACTCTACCCATAAGAGTGTACTCTGTCGGCTATAATATTAGGCTTTTTCCCAGATTTTCAACTAGAGCTGACAGCCCATACTGATTCCGATAGTAATTCGAGTTCTAGCAGCGATGCTAGCTTATCGGGTTACACAAATTTGAGCTTTATTGATATTATTAGAGAGGGATTGGCTGAGGTAGTTATTTTAATGGCATGCAATTTCTTCTCCCCTGCAGCCTAACTCATTGACTTTATTTTAATATTTTTCAGATCAAGCAAGCCGGCAAGAATGTGGAGGGCAGATCATCGGGCACAGGCTAATCTAGCAAGAGGTCAAACTATGATGTCGATGTCGATATCATCGGCAACCTTGAATATCCAATTGCCTTCCCTCTCTAACTTAGAGAAGTAGCATCCAAGTAAGATTTTGTTGATTAAACTTTACATTTTCCTGTTGCTTTTTGCAAACTAACACCTCAAGCCGATTTCTTTGACAAAGAAGAAGCGTGGTCGACCTACCAAGAAGGTCTTCGCCTCCAAGGGCCCCCTGCTCCACGAGGGGTCAGTTCAATACTCACCGCAGGCATTAGCTTCTAACTAGGTATAATACATTTTTAGTCGATCTATTCTGCCTTCACTTAATAATTCACTAACAAGATTTTGTTGTATCCTTCCTTGCCTTCACCCATGGCAGAAGCCATCCTATCGCCTCAGCCTACACAACCAACCTCGCCGACTTCAGTTGACACTGCCATCGCTCCTACTGCCAAGCAAATCGACAAGTCAACCTAGTCTCTTACCCAGATGCTAGGTTTTGACACGTCGGATTTAGAAGATGAGGATGAAGCCATGGAGATGTTTCCTTAGGAGATCCAGAATATTCTTTTGACCTCCAAGGATGCATCGGCCAAAGTGGTGTCGGCTCCAAGCATGAAGCAGAAGCTGGATCACTTTTTTTAGTTGCTCCACGCTTCGTCAAACTTACTCCTGGAGAATGCCCAACCATTGAGGGATGCCATGGAGATGGTTAAAGCCAATCTTCCAAATGAAGCCACTAACGCACTACTAAATGTGTGTCTCATCGACAAAAAGAAAGAAGTAGTGCATGCAGCCAAGTCAAGAATTGAGCGTCAGACAGCTCATCGCCAGGATCAGAATTTGCTAGACCAAATGGTAGATGACACTAAAGCTAAAAAGGCTAATATGATGAAGACATGAAGTCTCACAAGGCCAACAAGAAGGCGGTGTCCAAGATAGAGATGACCAAGAAGTTTATTGAAGAAAAGTTGGCCAAGATCAGCGCTCAATTGGTTGAAGCCCAGGAAATATTGACCAACTCCTCATCGGCTCTAAAATCTCAAAAGTATCCCTTGCCATGTCAATAGCAGCAGTGAAGGAACAATCGGCCAAGGTTTCTCTAGTGCTTGGCACTAATGAAGAAGATGAAGAAATCACTACTGACGTGGAGAAAACCATAGCCAAAGCTACGACGATGCTATCGGGTCTTGGGGCTAGCTTTACTTAAATTGATTGTAACCGTCTTGGCTTTGTAATATCATTGGCTTGTCCATTAAACACTATTTTTGCTCATGGAATGACGCTTCACTGCACGTATAATTTAATCGACTGTTTAACAGATTTATGTTTAAACTTTCAATTCCCTATGCTAAGTATAACAACTCTTATTAGTTGTAACCTATTTATCATCACACATGATAGCCAAAATTAACTGCAATGAGTTAGTTTGGCTTTCCGAAGTTGATAATCGCCTTTAGACTAAATCTTTTTTAATCGACTAAGATCCAACCCAAACACTTTGGTGATATTTCTTCAAATATTTGCCATTAATCATCTTAGGAACCACCACCCCTTTTAGTGCTTTCAAAACATAGGAATTACCATCTACAAGCCGATTACTTCGTACAATCCTTCTCAAGTAGGAGACCACTTACCAAATCGGTTATCCCTAGAGCTGATAGGCAATATATTCTTCCACACCAGATCGACTTCATGGAATGATTTTGGAAACACCTTTTTATTATAAGCTCGTGCTTCTCTAGCCTTATTCCTTTGAATTCGATCCAACATGTGCAATTGCATTTCCACCAAGTCATCTATATTATTAGTCATTGAATCTTTGTAGTTTTGAGCCGACAATCCATTTTGTCTGGCTACCCTTATTGAGTCAATATTGATTTCTAATGGCAACACAACTTCTTGTCCATCAACCAACTGATAAGGTGAGTGCTTTGTTGCACCATGGCAAGCAATTCGATAAGCCCACAATGATTCCGATAGTGCTACATACTAATTTCTTGGATTTTCTTTAATTTTTCTCTTAATTAGCTTGATCAATGTCTTATTTGACGACCCGACTTGACCATTAGCTTGTGCACAATAGGGTGATGAATTAAATAACTTGATGCCTAAACTTTGAGCAAAACCTTGGAATTCATCGGACACAAATACTAATCCTTGATCGGTCGTAATTGTCTGAGGAAATCCAAACAATGGACAATATGCTCCATAACAAATCCAATTGCATCAGCACGAGTTACTTTCTTCAGAGGTATTGCTTCAACCCACTTAGAGAAATAATCGGTCGTAGCCAAAATATACTTATGGCCTTTAGTCGAAGTAAGATATATTTATCCGATTACATCTATTCCCTATCCTCTAAATGGTCAAGGCTTAATTATTGGATGCAAAACTGATGTTGAAGCCAATTTTAAATTGCCAAATTTCTGACAAGTCTGGCATCCTTTGTATTACTTGAAACAATCCTCCAATATTGTTGGCCATAAATATCCAGTATGCCTTAACAACCATTTCATTTTATGAGCCGATTGATGGGTTCCACAGATCCCTTCTTGCACTTCTCCCATAGCTAGTTTGGCTTCTTCTTTTCCAAGGCACCTTAATAACAAACCCTCCAATGTCCGATAATAGAGTATATCATTAAGCAAAACATACTTTAGAGCTTGTCTCTTAATTTTTCTATCTGTGGGCCATGATGGATTAAACAAATAATTGGTTATCCTTGTCCTCCAGTCACCTATATGGGCACACTTTACTTTAACACTTAGGATTGCCTTATCTATCGGCTCATAGTTCCCCAAGTGGCCAAACATCTTATAACCCGATACTTGCTGAGATAAATTATTGGCCTTGCTATTCATCTCATGAGGAAAATAATTAATCAAGAACGAATTGAATGAGCCGATTATTGTGAGGCATCTATCCAAGTAGTTGGCAAAACTTTATCATAGAAATTATACTCTCCTTTCACTTGTTGAACCACCAGCAAAGAATCGCCATAAGCCTCAACAGAGTCGACATCAATATTGTTGAGTAGTTGCAGGCCTCTCAAAAAATGTTTCGTATTCAGTTTGATTGTTTGAGCATCTATGATTTATTCTGAATGCAAACTCAAAACTATACCCCATTGAGGATATTATCACTATGCTGATACCATCACCTTCTTTGCATACCGACCCATCAAAAACCAAGTGCCAAGGTGCAACAGACACAGGGTCAGTATTTATGTCAATTTCATGCCCTGATATAAAATCGGCAACCGCTTGACCCTTGATGGCCTTAGCCGATTCATATGTTAAGTCGAACTCAATAAACGTGTAAGCCCATTTTCTAAGTCAACCTCTTAGCATTGGAGCCAAAAGCATGTATTTAATCACATTGGTTCTACAGATGACTTTACATGCTAATGCTAACATATAATGCCTTAACTTGGTGCGAGCAAAATATAATTATAAGCAATGTTTTTCTACAAAAAGGTACCTGGTCTTTGCATCAATTAAACATCAGCTTAAGTAGAAAATAACCAGCTCCTTACCATTAATTTCTTGCACCAAGATAGCTCCAATTTTTGTCTCTTCAGCCGGTATGTACAGTTTAAATGATATTCCATTCTTAGGTGCAGCCAATATTAGAGGCTTAGATGAATACTCTTTTATAGTTTCAAAATCCTTTTGTTAATCAGCTCGCTATTTGAATTCTTAATCTCCCTTTAATTTCAGCAGTGGGGTAAATGCACTAATTTGTCCAGACAGATTAGAAATAAAGCGCCATAAATAGTTTATTTTGCTGATCAACTTCTGGAGATCTTTTTGCACTTGGGCGGTTTAGTATCCGCTATAGCCTTGACCTTTTCTTGGCTGACTTCAATCCCCCTCTCACGAATCATAAAGCTCAAGAACTAACCAGTCGATACTCCAAAAATGCACTTGCACGGATTCATCTTCAAACCATGTGACCTTGTCTTCCTAAACATCATTTCCAAATCGACTAGTTGCTGCAAATCTTTCTTAGATTTTACAATAACATCATCAATGTAGATTTCCACAATATGACCGATTAACTCATGGAAGATTAAATTCGTAGCACATTGATACGTTGCACCAGTGTTCTTTAAGCCAAATATCATAACTACCCACTTAGACAAACCTAGGGCACCAAGGCATCTAAAGGATGTCTTAAGGATATCGGCCTTCACCATGAATATCTGATTAATACCGGCATTATATTAAGAAAACTAATAATCTTATTTCCAGATGCAACATCGATAAGCATATTAGCTAAAGGCATCGGATATTCATCTTTGGGTGTAGCTTTATTTAAATATCTGAAATCAACACAAATCCTAAGTTTACCTTTTTCTTCACAATAGAAATGATATTGGAAAATCATTCAGCGTATCAGTAAGGCATGAAAAACTTGGCTTCCAATAACCGCTCAATCTCTTCTTTTATTTTATCATACATGACCGGATTAAATTGTCTAGCAGGCTGTCTAAATAGCATATAGCTCGATTTTATTGGGAACCGATGCTCAACCAATTATTAGCTTAAACCAGGAATCTCATGATATTCCTAAGCAAAATAATCTTTATAATTCTTTAAAAGCTTGACCAACTTTTCTTTGTGTTCTACTGCTAACTTAGAACTGACAAAAGTTGGCATTTTTCTATCACCATCACCTATGTCGACTTCATCCAATAAATCCGTTGATGTGAAACATTGGCCCAATTTCTCAACTTCTTCAAAGTTTTCTATGGCCTCATAACTATCTGTTATTTGTCGATAGCTTCGCATTTTATCATGTAAAGCTCTCACTGCTGATTTGGACACCATCAACATAGTATTTCGTTTGCTCAATCAAATGTGCTAGACCAAACATTTATTGGGACGAGTCTCATCTTCTTGATGCAGACGAAATTACAATTATCAAGAGTTTTGCCCAATAGGCATTCAGCTCCATCATGGTGCCAATTTGTCTCTGAACTAGCCATAGTGATATGAGCTGATGTGTACTCTTGAATCACTTTCACCTCATCATCATTCCACTTAACAATTATTTGCTACATGGTCAATGGAATACAGTAGTTGGCATGAATCTAATCTCGTCCTAATAGCACACTACAACTCCCTTTAGCGTCCACCACAAAAGAGGCCATCAATAATGTTTTGCTGTCGACCGTGAGCTTTGTCACTATGACCTACTTGGCTTTAGTAGGATCTCCGATGAAGTCATTTAAAACTATATTGGTCTTAATGAGGTCTTCATCAGACTTACTCAGTTTTTTACATGTTGTATAGGGCATTAGGTTAACAGTTGCTCCTCTATCCATCAACATCCTTAATATCAGCTTACCATTAATATACCCTTTTAAGTACAATGGTTTGAGATACTGATGATCTTCTTGAGGCTTTTCAAAGACTGCATTTTGTGCTCCCAAGTATAATTGAGCAAAAGCTTCTTTGGCCGATGAGTGTTTGCCCTGAACTTAGCTGGTAGGGTGAACATGATGTTGATGTCCATCGGAGGTGGAGAATCATCACAGATCATAGGAGAATCCAAGTCATTAGCCGGTTCTTTCCTCCTCCACTCTTTTTTAGCAGTTATGATCAGATGAATCTCGTTGAAGGTTTCTTCCCTCTTCTTTCCTTGCTCAGCTTCCCTCATCTCTTGGGTCCTTAGTCACTGAAGCCTTATTCGCTAAGATTGGCTTAGGCCTAGAGGACACTATCTCGACTTCGGTTCTATCGGCTTTCATACTTTACCAACCAGATACAAACTAGCTGCAGAATAGGAACCTTCATATTGATCTACCTGTTTCTAATCTAAGATCGACCTTGAAATCCTATTATTTTATGAAACTTTTTATAAAGTTCTGGAATGGAATTATTTACATGATATAAAATTTTCAGATTTTTATATTGTTTATTTTAATTTTAATAATTCTGACATTACTGTTTTCAATTTTTCAATCTCTCTGTTTATGAATTTTTAAAATTATTAAATGACGGGATAAACTCTTGATATTTTTACCACACACATATACGACAAGAATGTCAGCATGATAAAAATCTTGGCTTCAGATAAGTTCCAAAAATTGCTACAAAATTCTTGCATGCTCTATGATTAATATCAATTTCATGATTACAATGTCTAATCTTTTATTTTATGCATTCAGACTACTTTTGACAGCAGGACAAGGGCTATGACGGTTCATAATATTTTATTATTATTTTTGAAGATTTTTATTGCTATTGTGTTTTTACTTTTTTTTTACTTTTACCATTTTACCATTTCAATTTATGAGACTTTTCTTTTAAAGCAAAAACTCAAGAAAAATCAATAATTAAGAAAACTCAGGAAATTAAAATTCAAATTAAAGATCATATCTCAAGTTTATTTTTACATTTTGTTTGTCTTGCAAGAAATAGTTTTGATAAAGGAAATATTACTTTTCCTAAGATTAGAATGCAAGAAAGAGGAATTGATATTGTTTAAAAATAAAAATCTTGATTCCAATTGAAACTTTTATTCAATTCTATTTTTGAATTTCAAACTTTTTATTTTTCATATTTTTGAATTTTATGGGATGTTACAGACTACCCCCCTTAACAGGAATCTCGTCCCCGAGATTCGCAGGTCTAGGGAGTGATAAAAGGATCATTGGATGGGTGGTTCTGATGATATGATTCATCCAATTATCTTGGAATGCAAAGGATTTTGATTTTGTTTAAATTTGACAACTATGAAGGAATGAAATGTACAAAATCAAATAGAATGACGGTAGAAATTGAATACGCAAAGGATGTACTCAAAAATCAGAAGGAATGATCGCAAGAATTGAATACACAAAGGAAGTACTCAATTTACAAAATCAAAACGATTGATCGAAGGAATTGAGTACACAAAGGATGTACTCATTTTGCAAAGTTAAAAGGAATGATTGAAGGAATTGAATACACAAACAAAGGGTGTACTCAATACCATGATAAATGTGTTAAGTGCAATCACATGAAAAAGAGGTTTATGTTCAATAGCTTGATGTTTGGACAAGGATTGCTCTGGGAACTCGACACAGAAGGTGTTGGTTGCCGAGCTTAGCATTGACGCGAGCATCGACAAAAGAGTTTTATCTTGTAGCTGCTGGCGTTTATGAAAGCAAAGTTGATGAGGCATCCCGGACTATCGACAAGATCATTGAGACGGCTTGGGGGTTGCGGCTGACTTCCTTGAATTTGGTAAGTAGTAGAATTTCTTCTTGGCAGATGTTGGCGAGGCGTCCAGGTTCTTCACAGTTGTTCATCGTATTAGGAGAACAAGGGTTGTTTACTGAGAAAATAGATGATCAGAATTTACTGATGAAAGTGATGATCAAGAAATGGTTAAGATCAAGGAGCTTGACTTCGGAATTATTCGTTGAATATGCAAAGATAGCAGGGGGTAAGATGAGAATTGGTTTGATTAGAAATTAACTTCCAATTCTTTAAAATGTTTTTGTTATTTAAAACTTATATAGATTAGAGAGAAGTTGAGAAATATATGAGAATGGTTTTCCAAAGTTATCTTTTGTTTGTTAAAATCTTGTATCATTAGATCTTTAGCAATTAAAAAGGGAAAGAGATGATTATTAGACAGCAATCTAATTCAAGACTATCTTTTGAATATTAAAATTTAAGTCACCTTGTTTTAGGTAACATTCCGTTCCTTAAAATTTTCTTAATTAGATTTTCTTATTAATTAAGGGTTGTCACGTCGTAAAGTTTCAACTTATGTCGAGCATTCACGAGTGCACCCCGAGAAGCAATACAAAAGATTCACAACAAAAGTTTAACAGCACGTAAAGATTTTAAATTCAATCAAGTGCATAGAAAGTCTAAAATTTTATTTCATCAGCTAACCTATCTTAGTGTACTTTTTTTCCTAACGATGCTGGTCTTTCATTCTTCATGGAGCAACTTGATGTCGTCAGAATTTTCTTCTTCTGGGACTCCTTTTTAGTCCTCGGAAACACACGACCATCTTGGCTTCGACTTGTAATCATACAATCGGCGAAGTAGCGAGATGAAGTGTCTTCAAATTTATCAACATGGTTAGGTGATATTTGTGGGGAGGATTGAATATGGGTTGGTTTAAACGAGGCTTAGGCATTCTCGATGGTTGCTAGTACAGTAATGGAGGCTATGCTATTAATTCCGATGTGGCTGGATTTCTAGAAAAGATTAGGGACTAGAAGAACATACAGGTAAGAATTTTTACAGAAAGAAGAGATAAGTTGTGAGAAATAGAAAGAAGAGATAAGCTTGTAAGAAATGCTATAGAAAGAAAAGGTAAGTTGATTTATGAAATTTCTTTTAAGCCTACGGGTTGCAGTTTCTGAATTCATACATAAGGGCAACTCATTGTGAAACTTTAACTTAAAAGTTAAGTTTACATATAAATCAGCCCAGACAAAGAATAAAAATCAATTGCAAACAACAAGATATAAATACTACAAAAAGAAATGCTTTGTATGGCTAAAACGGAATAATGAGTCTATGTGCAGGGGTTCTTTTCTTAACGAAGATCCTAATATACTCTAATCTTCCGTGTTTTACTGTCGGATGATACCAGCTCTTCATGAAGTAGAATCTTCAGTCTTTACTTCTGTTTTGTCGGGGGTAGCGAAGTGGTATGTCCCGTCTTCCTTGAGGTTGTCGACGTAGAAGTAGTCTTCATTGATTTGAGTATGAAGAAGAGTAGCGACACATCTTGGACAACTTCGGAAGCAAATAGCGAAGATGAACTATGAGCGAGAATTGTTTTAAGGGAAGAGGAATTTATTTTACAAATCGAAATGAAAGTAGGAGGTAAGGATAAGAACTTAGGGAGGAGGAAAGAATAGCAATGGCTATGTTTTGCGAATATAATAACTTCTGAAAATAAATTTTGAATTTGATCTACTAGTACTAACGTCCATTCTAGGGTTTATCCTGCAGTCAGCATGGCTCTGATACCAACTGTAATGACCCCCATTTTTACATAAATGCAAAAATGGAAATCTCATGTGCAAACAGTACTAGTCCCATGATCAGTAGCTAGTACGCACATTTACAACAATTGGAATCACAACCATACATCATATTATTAAAGCAGAAGCTAATTTACATAATAATCTTACAATTCAGAGTTTATAGCATCAAAGAAGCAAAGTCTTGTAGTGTGCCCATCCAATCCCTCAGGCAACTGACAAGGCATAATCCCTAGAAAAACTTCATCGTTATCATTCCCGAATCCTGCGACAAATATGTTTCATCGAGCTAATCTGATTCTTCACCTAAAAACAACAATTAAGCAAGGGTGAGTACTTTCGTACTCCGCAAGACTTTTGTAAAGCCTATAATATATGCAAGCCATTTCAAAGGAAAGGCTACTATGGTTAATTTGCACAAAGCCAATTTGGAATGTAAATACAGAATAGTAGATTGCAAAATGAGATTGAAGTAAAAGTAATTTAATACTGAAATAACAATATGTAGAGTATGAAATAATGAAATCACGAACCTGGGTATCATGACCATATCCAAGAACCATTTCCACTGTCACAGTAGAAATTACCGACACATGGTAGAAACCAGATTTTATGAAAATAAAAACCATCTAACTAGTGCTGGCGCACCAAGATTCCCATAACCGCGGGAACGGCTTTTCGAAAAGTTTTACACTCTGTAGAGTTGTACATCTTTACCCACAAGTCATGACCTTTTCCTTTTGCCGCATATTTCACGCACCTTTGGCGTAGTGGTCAGAACGTTCATGACGAAAACCTTTACATTACCTAGATTAACTTTGCACCAGCCCGGTGTCGATAAACCTGTACTATGGTGTAAATGTTTGTACAGTCACTGCACAGTAATGAATAAGCATATCCATAGTATGGCGTACACCGTTGTATCAGCAAACGTGACTCCCAACACCTCGGTGTGGGCGCCCCTCCGAGCAACCAGTCACTGAAGAAGCTCGTACTACTCCGGCCTACCAATGTGCAAAGTTAAACCAGATAACTTAATTGGTTTAAGACTGTCCCATACCAGCACTTGTGGTTTGTACGGTAATTCTTGGGTTTAACGAACACGTAGTTCGGTCCTTAATCCGACACGGGCAATAGTCTCCCCCTACACTACGTACAAGTCCCTTGTACACCCGGCTATTGCCAATAATTGCCCGCATCAAAACATAGTTTGTTTTTCATTTTTGATCAAAATACCAACCATAAGATAGTCATACCCTTTGAAAGTCATATCCGACATTTTTAATCATATCCAAGTTTTATGTTTCTTTAAGCACGGCTAAGCATGTCACTAAATGTGAGCAACCCAAATTGACATCAATTATTGTCTAAGTTATTCTAGGGTTGTCAAGGATCACAATTTCATACTCATCAAGGAAGTTCTATGTGACAATAGGTACGACTACCAATACCCAAAATATAGCAGACTTTAATAAAAGTAAAGTATGCAGTAAAACATTTAATGAAAACATTTATAAAACTGGGATCAATATGATCAAAGGGGGCCCTTGCCTTGCTTATTTATTGCTTACGACGAAGACAAAGCCACGGCTGACGGAGGCAATGACGGAAGTAGCGACGTCGGATTCTACACGTCGTTAAATCGGAAACATAAAAAATATCCAACTTCAATAAGGGCAAAAAGAAAACAGACAGAAAACCAAATAAAGACTCATTGCAGAAAACAGGAATGTTTTAAGGTTTGGATTGAATGATTTTCAAGATCTTATGATTTAGATAATTATACAAACATATTGTTAATGACTTATGATGAACAAAACATGGTTTCTTTGATAGATTATCTATTCTTGAATTACGAATTCAAGAGGCTAAAATTATGAATTCTTGCATTTACAACTTTGAATTATAGATGCTAAAATTATTTGGATTAATAAGATTAAGATATTAGGCAACATGTTACATGCTATGCATGAATAGTTCTTGATTACAAATGATTTGCATGAGAAGGTTTCATATAAGTTAGATTTGTTGTGTTAGGCTTACTAATTATGTACTCAAGGTTTTTAAGAAGGTTCTGGTGATACAAATTACATATTTGTTTATTATTTCAAAGTTTGTTTATTCATATAATTGAGTCCATAAAACATAATACTTAAGGTTATTTGGCTATTAGGATTTATATGCAAAACATGATGAAATAAGATTATTTCTTCAGAATATTAGAGTATATACTTTGAAGAACATTCTTAAGCTGATTTCATACATTTTAATGTTTAGACGATACATTATATTCTTTGTTGAAAGAGCTTATATGATATTAAGGATTACGATGACCATATATCACTTAAGGGTATTGGATTAGCCGGATTCAGATGCAAAGCAAGTTGAAAATAAAATATTTTTCTAGATTATGGTAGTACATATCCTAAATATTATTTCTAAACTGATCTTCATAAAATTTGTATTAAGACGAGATATTCTACGGACTGATGAAAATGCTTAATTAGTTTTATAGTTTACACGATAAAGGTCAGTTTTAGTTCTTGGTTTGCGATTGACCCTTACATGATTATTTATTCATTTTTATGGTATTAGCATGGAATATTATTAAGAGTGTTTTAAAGTCGATTTTGCGATGTTTGCCTTTTGTCCGAGATGTTTTCCACATAAGTAATCATTAGGGCCTAACATGATCTTATTTCAAATTTGTACAAGCACAAGATATTTTTATATAAATGGAAAGGGTATTATTTTTCAGGATACTAGGATCTGGTTTTGCTAAATTTGAAATTATTTTGTGAAAGATACACTATTTGGATTATATAAGTATTGAAACTTCAATTATTTCGTTAAGTGTTGATCATGTCCTTATTGTAATGATTCTTGTTGGATAAAATAGTTTGATTACATTAGATGTTTAAAATCCAGTTTCATTTCATGATTTTGCTCTTCATTAAATATATGAATACATTCTTCTATATATGCAAGGCTTATGTTCTTTATGTAATTTAAACTTGTGCATATATGATACTTCATTAAAATATTTCAATAGTATCATATTATTTCTTTTGGTCCCTATTCATATCTTTGTACAGCTATTAGTTACTTTTCATATGCATCTATTTATTGCTACGGATTATTATATGCACTTATACATATATATACCTTTTTCCATTTGAATAGCTTACTATTGATAAAACAAGTCTAAATCAAGTTCATACCTTAATTATTTTAGCATCATAAGGTAGCCTACTGACATGAAAGTATTTAAAAATCAATTTGACTTATTTTAGATTCCTTTTGCACAAACTATGCATTTTTGAATATTTATAGCATTGAGAACAACTTCTAATGGAAATGATTCAAACAAAGTTAGAATCTAAATATTTTTATATATTTGAGTTCCTGGAAGTGTAAGGGTTCTATTAAAATTGGTTTCATTCCATTTTGGATTTGTTTACAATATTTTAATATGTAGCCTATCTTTAACCCTTTTATTTAAATTTGAATTTCAAATTTATCTAATACTGTTTTTCCAAAATGTTTTTGCATATTATTGAAGAACTTGATTTTAGATGATTTTAGAATTTTGTTTCATTCAAATTTAGGTTATAATGCAAAAGTTACAAGTAATTAAACTATCTCGGGTATACAAAATCCTAGAGAAATTAGAAATGCGCTTTCACAACAGAGGAAGCGTCTTTACCGGTTTGACTGAGAGAGCTCGCATGGGCTGACAAGAAGGACCCACCACGCAGTGACTCAGAGGCAGAGCCACTCGCCGTTGAGTTCGCCGGCAGTGAAGCAGTGCCGGAGAGGTGGAACGGACGGCGGAATGATCACGAGCACATCGTGGCGCATCTCGTGATGACCTTCACTTAGCCGGAGATGGCCGGAGCTGATGCGCCACCGAGAATCAGCGGTGAACTCGGCGGAACGCAACCGGAGATGAAGAAGAAGAAAATCTCAGTTAGAATGGGTAACCAATTAAGCTTCCCCGTGACCTAGGGATTCTAGTTTACCAGTTAATCGGTTCGGAGAATGACCATAAAGTGCTGCCACCGTGCGGCTCCCACGAGGAAGAAGAACAGTGACGCGGCGCGGTTTCGCAAATAAGGAACTGGAATTAAGGAGAGGGATAGACTCAAGGACGCTCAGAGATGCTCTAGTGGAGATTAATTTGGGGAGTACTCATCGATTCACACGAATTCAACTTTCACCCCATTTCGGTTTCGACGACAAGAACAAAGGAAGTACTAAAAATGGTTAAGTGTTGGTTCTGGAGAAGTTCAGAGGAAAGGAGAAGCAGCTCAACGCGACGCTAGAGTGGTCTTTATAGCTAGCAAAAATTGATGCCACCATTATGTGAACGCATTGCTGTGTTGCGGCGGCTCTGGCTTTGGTTGGCTCGGATGAGAGGAGAAAAAGGAAGAGGTTTCTGGCAATGGCAGAGAGGAAGTCGGCAATGCCTCGGGTGATGGACTGCGGCGGGAAGGCGACAAGAACCGAAGGTGGTGCTAGCTCTGCTTGCTCCTGCGCGAGAAAGGGAGAGAGCGAAGAAGAAGGCTGGAGAAACGAAATGACCGGAAAGGTGTCTGACAGGTGGGGACAAGAAATAGAAAGCAAGTCGGCAAGAGAGAAGGAGAGACTGGCAAGTTGGGCCCACACGTAAGAGGGAGAGACGAACAGCTCTACTGAATTCTCTGGACACCACGGGATAAAAGCGATGGGTCAGGTTGTTATCTGATTCATAATTTTGTAAAACTTTTTCCGTAGGTCGAAAAGGTAAGTATTAGGGTTCAGTAAAAGTTTTAGATAATAATTCTTAGTAAAAATATTAATAAAAAATCTGACAATGCACTGTTGTAGATTTTGGCTGATTCTGATTTTTACTTAATTTATGATAAAAACCAGTTTATTATTTTATGAAACTTTTTATGAAGTTCTGGAATGGAATTATTTAAATGATATAAAATTTTAATATTTTTATATTGTTTATTTTAATTTTAATAATTCTGACATTACTGTTTTCAATTTTTCAATCTCTCTGTTTATGAATTTTTAAAATTAATAAATAATGGGATAAACTCTTGATATTTTTATCAGACACATATAAGACAATAATGTCGGCATGATAAAAATATTGGCTTCAGATAAGTTCCAAAAATTGCTACAAAATTCTTACATGCTCTATGATTAATATCAATTTCATGATTACAATGTCTAATCTTTTATTTTATGCATTCAGACTACTTTTGACAGCAGGACAGGGGCTATGACGGTTCATAATATTTTATTATTATTTTTTAATATTTTTATTGCTATTGTGTTTTTACTTTTTTTTTACTTTTACCATTTTACCATTTCAATTTATGAGACTTTTCTTTTAAAGCAAAAACTCAAGAAAAATCAATAATTAAGAAAACTCAGGAAATTAAAATTCAAATTAAAGATCATATCTCAAGTTTATTTTTACATTTTGTTTGTCTTGCTAGAAATAGTTTTGATAAAGGAAATATTATTTTTCCTAAGATTAGAATGCAAGAAACAGGAATTGATATTGTTTAAAAATCAAAATTTGATTCCAATTGAAACTTTTATTCAATTCTATTTTTGAATTTCAAACTTTTTATTTTTCATATTTTTGAATTTTATGGGATGTTACAGCCAATACATATCAACTTGCCGACGTGCAGGATTTCATCGTGGCCTATCATTTCTGCTTCTGTATCAGCTTACGTGGTGGCAATGCTCTCTCAGCCTTTATAACATTTGCCGATTTGCAATTCTCTCTTTGGCTTGACTGTTCTTGAATTTTTCCTTCTTGATCAGTCTCTATTTGAATAGAGACAAATGTAATCTTGAGGGTTTTCTTGCCATCAGAATTAGCTTTTAGATCAACTTGTCATGCAACTTTCATTGATGATGATAGCTCTGCTTGACCCTTGGATTCCGCAATCTGTGTTCGCTCTTGCTTTTTTGTTGAGCAGTTGACCATGTTAATAGAAAATGGATTAGTGTCCAACTGCTTTGTTGGCTCCTCTGAAAATTTTAATCGGCCATTCTCTATAGCCGATTGTATCTACTGACGAAAAATATTGCAATCTTTAGTTTTATGAGAAAAAGACGATGTTATTTGCAATACCTTTGCTTTTTAATCTCGTGATATTTGTTATACGTTCTAACACTAGCTTGTTGGCTTTTTCCATGCGCCAATCATGCAATCTAATGCAAGCCAATGTAAGGTTTTTAGGTGCTCTCCCGTTACTAAAGGCCCTCCTAGCTTGTATGTCTGGGCCAACAGGGCAATCAGATAGTCGAGGACCTTTGTGATCCTTTTCGATTTGCCCTTGTTTTGCTTTCTACTATTGGGAGTCTTCATAGGAGATGAGTAGGCATGAACCCACGTAAAGGCTTGTGATGCATGGAGCACAGTAGCCGATTTGGTGGCCTGTTGAGGTGCAGCAGGTGACTCTGGTAGTGCAGGTGACTCCAAGAGTATGGGTACTTCTGGTGCTGGAGGATGGGCGTCCAGGAAGATGTCGTTGCTAGGCCATTGGATGTATGTACCAATAGCATCCCCTAGTGTCATGATCTCGTCATTTGGGGGCATCTGCAGTGCAATGGCCTTGAAAATATCATGTACACCATTGACATTGAACTTCATGAAACCCAGTGCTACCGGGGTACCATTCACCAGCGCCCCTTGACTGGATGGATACGCAAGCCCCCAAGCAGCTTGAAGAGGAACAAAGCCATTGGTAAGACTCACTTAGTGATTATACCACGTGGCCTCCTACATAACGGTACACAATTAGCTAAGGTGTCCAACAGCTATATCTATAGAGCATTCAAGGATATATATTAGTACCTTGATGTCATAGAGAGAAAATTTGCCATTGTCTTCATCCGTGTGAGGGGTGAACGAACAACTGCTCTTACGGGTAGTGAGTCTAAATTGCGTACATATGTCTAGGGCTTACGCGGGCCATCTTAGCTGATTATTGAGCCTTTCCTTGAGGCTTCTAATCTAATTATTGAATTCATCTCTCAGCCTTTCCTCAATCTTTTTTACAAGCCATTCCTCGTGTTCGATTTTGGCTCTCTTCCTACTCTGGTATTTGTCAGTCATATGGGAATCCCGTTTTCCAACAAACAAAAACCCATTTGCCTCACGTGTGACCAGGATATTCCTTGTATCCCAAGGCCGTGGAGAGTACATCTTTCTCCCTGTCTGGCAAAAAAGAGCCATCGCAAGATTGTGTACTCAATGCTACCTGCCAGATCCCGACATGTTATTTCATTTATGAAGTTATGGACTAATTACAAACTTGTTAGTTCCATATTGTGCTAGGCATTCGCACACTTCCTCATCTGCGGGGTTTGTAAAGGACACGATGCTGAAAGATATGGCATGTGATCTCACTCTTAGCCAGTTTTGGGCGCGCTGGTCAACGATCGAAGCAAATGGCGAGGAGGCGTCCTCATCATCCCTCCTCCATTGTGCACTCTTACCCTCGTACTCAGCAGTGCCGAGTCTGTGGAAGTGAGTGTTCCTTTCCTAGAGAGCCTTGTAAACTTCGCTTTGACACACAAATTCTTTCGCCGTCTTCATCTCAACAAATGTTGCCATACTTCCTCATCAATAAACCCATATTTAGAGAAGAGAGTCTTGTCCTTTTTGACGTATTCTATGACAAGCGTGCTCTTGAAGTTCTTCAATGCCTTTGCTGCCACTCGTCGGTCAGCGACTTCCAGCTGGACAAGTAATGAGGACCTGTTTCCGTCCAACTGTCCCGCACAATGTCAGGAATGTTATCACTACCTTCCGCAGTTCGGTAAGGGCCTCATCCTGCGGATTGACCACCGTGATGGTATATCGGTCTGTGGACCTTTTATTTGCTCCTCTTAGACCGCGAGTTGGTTTTCCTTTCGTCGGCTTATCACATCCTTTCGGTGATGAAGAATGAGGGGACGTCATCTTCTTTTTAACTATATTGTGTTAGGTATTCAAAGATCAGGCTAATTGGTAAATCAATAATTCACATTGTAACTAGAGGAAAGTAAGTTAGATCTCGATGTAAGAGAGTTAAATTTTATCTGGGATCAGATTGGCCGGTTGTCATTATTAGCACTATATTTGCAAAATAAGAGATATTTTGTTCGGATAGATTATGGTTTAAAAATGGTTTCTTTATTCTTTAGAATAAGGAAAGATATTAGATCGCTTCACTCTCTTTCGCCACTCCATTTCAGAAATGTATATGTAATGATAAAAGAAGAAGAAAAATGAAAAGAAACTGAGTGTCCAGGCACTCAAAACCCCTCGAGACTACACGCTTGAGCCGCATCTAACCTATAAACAAATATTAAGATAACGATCAAAAGAATAAAGTAAGGAGAATGTTAAAAGAAACTTAGTGTCCGAGCACCAAGAACTGCTCAAGACCTCGTGCTCAAGCCACGTTTGGATCTATGTGTCCAAGCACACCACGAACAATGCGTTTGGGAGTATTTTCTATCCTTAAGCCCAATTTCTATTTGCTATACTCAGCTATTTACATACACACATAGATATTGAAACATGAATTGACTAACATCAAAGCATAAAGGCTCATAATCAGATATCTAAGCTTGAAACTAACCACCAACAGTAACAGGAAGCTGTCAACTAGCAAAAAATGCTCAAGTTGATTTAAATGTGAGGTGTGCATGATGTAACCCTTGTTGTTTAACAAATCTAAATGCTTGACCTTTTAGTATGTGAGGCCCAAAAACCTACTGTTTTTTGCAATCTCAGATGAGTTAGACTAAAATACTAGCAGGATATGTTGATGCGATAAATTTAACCATTGGATCGATGGATATATTTATATCAATCTATATCCTAATCCCATTCCCACTCCTTGTAACCCTATATCCAAATCACCCGTTAGGGACATTACATAGTTGCAATTCCATAATGTTCTTAGTATTGGTGAAAGCTTGGCTTATGTATGTACATTGTACACATTTAGATATTTATATGAATGCCATCACCCTTTTTGTTATTTACATGACCATCATAGTGAAAAAGGTCTAGTAATTGCAATAATAACTACAAGTGGAAGCTCATATTCAAGTATGTAAGCATGTATATGACAATGAATAGTGGCATTCAACTAGCAATTAATAAAAAATCAAGTTGATGTAATTGATTGTTCTTAGATGTCAGGCTACCTTAGTTAAAAGGCCTCCTCGTCACTAGGGACAAGGTTATAGATATTGTGACAACCTTACCACTTGTTTGAAATGATAATTTTCAATACTTGACAGTTAATGAAACCTAATCAATTGAGAACCAATATATTAGAACCAAAACTCATGAAAGCTTACAGGATATATAGCAGGATTAGATACAAAAACATCATACAAGCACTAGATAGCTGACACCAGCATGGAAACAATAACAGGGATAGCTACCAAAGTAAGCTAATAATTTATCCAAAGACCAAGTATAAATAGTAAGCAGTTTGATCCAGAATATATAAGTACTCAACTAAAGTAGACAATTGATCTAATCAAGTATATGACAGCTGAAAATTGAAATATTGTCACAAATTTTCTCCCTAATGTCCAATCTTCATCGATCAATGCCACCCACATGCAAGGTCCAACGACAATAATGTCTAGCCCCTTTGCACAATTAAAACAGAATGAAATGATAGAAGAAAGACTAAACTCACAAAGCACTAACTGAAAAGTTTTCCTCTTTTCTCTTCTAGTTGGTCCAATTCAAACAGCCAAAAGAGAACATTCAATTTAGTCATTTTCTATTAGCGGAATGGGAATTTCTATCAAGTCAATTGAGATTTCTACATTTTTTTAACAGTGGGAGTAACTAGTAAATGTAATCAATTTAAGGCTCACAACCCATAGGTTATGGAGTCAAATCCCAGAAAATAACTCATCCAACCACTAGTCTATCCTATGACTGGTTAGCAACGAGACTTCTACATTCATGTTATTATAATAAATTTAGGAGATCATAGAAGAAAAAATAGTGTTAAGAGGGTGTAAGTTTAAAGATTACATTAAAGTAATCTGCAGCGTGTAATAATTCATTGAAACAAGCAACATAGTTGCACATCATAAGGAGTTGATTGGGTGCCATGTTGCAGTTATAACAATATCAATACAACAATTTTCTACGAGCATGTTAATAGAATTTTTTTTCTCAAAATGTCAAAATGATTCATTAACACATGGATTCTTGAGAATATATCTATGATTAATACTTTGTTATCATGTACATAAAATTAGCTTAATAATCTTAGAACGCTGGGGAACACTATGTACTAGGCAATCGATAAATGAGGTTTAGACACAACCGGAAGAGAACAATGTCTTGTAAACTATAATTTTTTTCTCATCTCTCTTACATGCATAGCATCAGAAGATATTATTTCCTATAACATGCTCAAGGAAAAAAGAGGGGGACTCACAGAGGGGGAGGTCAGGGGCGACGCTGGGGGAGGCTAAGGGCGATGCCGAGGGAGGTCGGGGGTGAGGGAGAGGAGGCCGGCGCTGAGGGAGAGGAGGCTGCGTCTAGGAGGAGGAGGCCGGCGACGAGGGGGAGGAGGCCACACCAAGGGGGAGGAGGCCAATGAGGGGGAGGCCATCACCGAGGGGGAGCACGTGGGATAGGGTTAGGAGGAGGACGAGGGCTGCACTGGGTTTGGCCCGAGAGGTATTTAAAGGGGCTTGAACCATCTCTGATGTACACACATCACAGATGGTTCTATACTAGAATTGTCTCTGATATTCTTTGATCAAAGATAGTTCTAGTATAGAACCGTCTCTGATGTACACACATCATAGACAGTTCTATACTAGAGCAGCCTCTGACGTTCCTTGTTCAGAAGCACCTCTCTTTATTTATCTTGTAGTTGACATGCTTTTCCACAAGCATGACTTTACAAACAATAGTTGAATTATATTTTCATATATAAAGAATGGTATCCTGTATGGGTGTTGATTAGATATAAAAAGTCTCATACAACTAAGCCCTTCACAATGATCGACAATAAGGCATGATAAAAAAGTCTCATACAACTTAGCCCTTCCCAATAGGAAACTCTAACATACACATAAAATCAATAATTGTTTTTTATATTTATTTTTAGACATGGCAAATGAACATGACGACCTGATCATAACTCTAGTTGCTTATTCTTTTGTATAAAAATTAACCCTCCATGATGATCGACGCGTGCGTATTTAGCTTCCTCAGGTTGTTCTTTCTCGACCGATATGCCGTTTCTGATAGGAAGCAACTCATCAAATTGATTGTATTCTTCATCATCTACTATATTCTTAACTCCGACAATCCTCCTTTTTCCTTGAAGAACTACGTGCCGCTCCTTGTTGGATGGGTCGGTTACATAAAAGACTTGAATAACTTGGTTAGTGAGTCAAATGGTTTATCATGGTATTCAACACGTTCGATGTCCACAGTAGTACCGTACTTGTCAACCTTAATATACCGGAGGTGGACTCAATGACACCAAAATAGAAGGATCTTGAAAAATACATAGTCGAACTCCCAAATCTCTTCTATAAACCCATAGAAGCAGCTTCTCGTCGACCCAGTGGTATTGAATACATCTATGCAGACACCGCTATTCTGATTTGTTCTCTTCATATCCTGATCTCTCATGTAAAATATGTATCCATTTAAGTCATACCCTTTTCCATGTCACAACTGTAAATGTTGCCAACCATGTCAGCGTATCACCTGACGAGCTCCTAGTGATAGATCGCTCCTTCAACCATTTGTTGAACTGAAGATTGTGCTGTCTCGTGATCCAAGACTCCTGCCATGCTAAATTCTCTTTACCGTAGCCAATGCTTGTGCTCATCAATATACGGGGATACTATAGCCATGTGTTGCAAAACCATAAAATGGGATTGAGTAAACGCAACCGGATCAAGCATGATTGCTTTCCTTTCGATGGTCCCGATACCCTCGAGCCTCCACTCATGGCAAGATCGAGGCATACCTATCGGATCAACCTGAGCCATGTAATCGACGTAAAAATCGATGACCTCTTCGGTTGCATAACCTTCGACAATGCTACCCTCCAGCCAAGATCGATTCCATACGTAGGACTTGAGAATTCCCATGTACCTCTCAAATGGGTACATGCTACATAGGAACATGGGCCCGTACATCTTTATTGCTCTCACAAGGTGAACAATGAGATAGAACATGATATCAAAAAACGACAGAGGGAAATAGATCTCAAGATAATATAGAATCATCACCACCTCAGCCTGCAAAGCATCTAGCTCTTTTGGGATCAATGACCTTCTGAGTAATTGTGTTCAAGAAATAACACAGCCTCGTGATTGTCTCCAGGATCTTGATCGGTAAAATACTTCTAATTGTGATAGGGAGCATCTGTGTCATCAGTACATGACAATCATGAGACTTCATGCGAGTTAATTTCAAATCTTTCATCGAAACAAGTCTCTTCATGTTGGAGGAGTAGCCGGACGGAACATTCACACCATACAAGCACTCGCACAACTCAGTTCTCTTGGCCTTGGACAGTGTAACAAGCAGGTTCGTAGTACGTTTGGTCTATATCGGTCTCTTTCAGTGCCAACTCAGGTCTGATGCCCATATCAACCAAGTCAAGTCGTGCGTTGATACCTTCCTTTGTTTTGCCATTAATGTTCAATAACAGACCAATCAAGATATCACATACATTTTCTCTACATGCACGACGTCAATGCAGTGGCAAACTTCTAGGTGCTCCCAGTAAGGTAGATTCTAAAATATTGATCTCTTCCATATGCTTTTCTCACAGGTCCTCGATTTACGTCCCTTTCCAAGCGCAACATCCAAATCTTTAACCATGTCGTAAACATCTCTTCCACCTAAAGGCCTTGGAGCTGAACCGTCCTCGCTCCTTCTGTTGAATTGTTTCTTCATCTTGCGGTATAGATGATTCCTCTAAAAGAACCTACGGTAATGTATGTACATGGTTTTGTGCGAGTGATTCAGCCACACACTCTCATGAGTATAGGTTTTGGCTCCTTTTGTACTCTGGCCTGACATGTTAGCAAGGGCAGGATAATCATTTATGGTACAGAACAACAAGCAGTGCAAAATAAAGTTCTCTCATTTGTGAGCATCCCATACCTGTAACCTAGGAACCTACAATGTTTTCAGATCTTCCACCAATGGTGCTAGGTACACATCAATATCATTTCTAGTTGCTTCGGGCCTTCGATAAGTATAAACAATAAAATGTACTTCCTCTTTATTAATAACCAAGGATGAAGGTTGTAGATACAGAGATTCATGAGTCAAGTGCTATGACTGCTGTCATGTTACCGAAAGGATTCATTTCATCTTTACTCAATCCAAACCTTATATTCCTTAGTTCCGCACCGAATTCTTCAAACCTCCTATCGATGTTTCTCCACTAGGCGAAAACAGCAAAGTATCTTAGCATTCCATCATTCTTACGCTCATCCGAGTGCTAATGCAGCAATTTCGCCTCCTTTGGTTTTGCAAACAAACGCTTCAAACGGGGAATTACAGGTAGATATCATGCCACCTTAGAAGGAGGTCCTTTATTTACCTTGATTCCCTCGTCATCATTATCTGAATGATTCTCACGCTTGTACCGGGATGCGTTAGACATCAAATATACTGCAAGTTTGCGTACTATTTGCAGTAGAGGATACAGTCGTTCAGACATGCATGTATTCTTTCTACTTTCATTCCCAAGGGACAAAAAACCTTCTTAGTCTTGTAGGTGATTGTCGGCAACTCGTTTCTCTCCAGAAGCATGTCTTCTAATAGACCTAATAGCGCCTTGAAACTCTTGTTGGACCAACAGTTGCTTGCCTTCAATTTCAGTAGTTCAAGCACAGATGACAACCTTGTGTATTTTGACTTACAGCCCCGGGAACAAAAGTTTCTCTGAGTGATCAATCAAGCCCTAGAATTTACCATACTCTCTGTCATTAAGGTTTCCGTTTGCATCACGCAACATCTGATCTAGATTATCATCATGCAACATATCCTTATCGGAAGCAGAATCGATATCATCTGGCATATCATTGACTTCGTTGGCGATGTTGCACATCTCTTCACTGTGATTGGTCTAATATGTATACCCCTTTTGAACCCCTTAGAATCAAGTGTGTTTCGATTGGCACTGAGTTTTGAAGCATCTTCAGATTCTTGCAGTAAATGCATGGACAATACATAACTTGCACCACTTATTAAACATATCCTCCTCTTCAACTCTTCTAAAAGCAGAAACACCACTAATTGACTCGGCACTCACACAGTTCTCAACGTGCATCCAGCTTTGATCCATCTACGCTACGTATATAATAATTAGTGTTAAATATTGAAGTACACTAGGTGTGCGCATGCACACATTCTTAAATTATGCACTTCTAGCTACATCTTGAATATAATGCAATTATATAACCAATTACTACCTTAGAGAACAAAGAACAAATGGATCTACAAGCTTGATCTAAACTATCTTCAAGTTCTCTCTTTACCAAACTAGCTAGATCTTAAATATAATGCAATTAGAACCAATTACTACCTTAGATCACAAAGAACAATGGATCTACAAGCTAGACCTAAACAATATTCAAATTCTCTCTTTACCAAACTAGCTAGATCTTGAATATAACGCAATTAGAATCAATTACTAACCTTAGATCACCAAGAATATATGGATCTACAAGCTAGATCTAAACAATCTTTAAAATTCTCTCCTTAACAAGCAGAATATAATGCAATTAGAACCAATTACTAACCATAGATCACCAAAAACAAATATATCTACAACCACCCTTCGAAATCAATGGTCTCCTTTTACCAGATCGTCTCACACCTGCAGCTACCGCAAAGATAAATCCCGAAACCCTAAAAACTCTAAGTAGGTAGGCTCTGTATTACATATATATTCTCAGGTCACATCACAAATGGTTTTTGGCTAAAACCATCAGTGATAAGATGCTAGACAAGGTTAGGCTCTGTATTACATATATATTCTCAGGTCACATCACAAATGGTTTTTGGCTAAAATCGTTAGTGATGAGATGCTAGACATCACTTACGGTTTTTGACTAGAACTGTCAGTGATGACATGCATACACATCACTAATGGTTTTAGCCAAAAATCATCAGTGATAGCAAATCACATCACAAATAGGTTTTGGATAAAACCGTCAGTGATGTCTATGCATGTCATCACTAACGGTTTTAGCCAAAAATCATCAATGATAGCAGTCACATCACTGACGATTTTTTGATAAAACCATCAGTGATGACTTGCATAGACATCATTGACTGTTGTGTCCAAAAACCATCTATGATGAGACAGCTAATATAAGACTTTTTGTATTAGTGCACCGCACAAGGAGCCTGCACCATCGCCATGTCATTTCCTCATCGTGAGTTAGGAGCTTGCGTTGCCACCACTGAGCCGTTGTGTAGGGAGTCCACCTATGCTAGGTCCTAGGAACCCTTGGTGTGGCGCGCACGGGACCATCACACCGTTGTCCAGGGAGCCCACCCCCGCAACCACATTTACCTCCTCTCCTCTACCCCCTTCACCTGCCGAATCCGTTCGATGCTGGCTTAAATCTACAGAACTAGTGGCGCCGGTTTGGACGGTGGCCACGACTGCATTTGGGAGCTGGAGAGATAGGAGAGAGGGGTAGCGGAGGCGAGGTAGAGCAACTAGGGAGGTGAGGTAGAGGCAGTAGTGAATATATCTGAAGGACCATGTGGAGGTCTACCCAGATTTATGATGAGTATTTGACTAATTTCGAGCTTCGTTTGCTCTTGTTTGAGTTTGATTTGAAATGGATTTTCAAATGGAAGCAATTTGAAGTCTTCTCTGTTTTTTCGGTGCTATCGGCCATGATAGCGTGGTGCAACAGGGCGAGCGGTAGCACCGGACTAAATGGCCGGTGCGATATTTCCAGAGAGGGCATTATTTCGGGTCTTTGGCCGGGCGGTTCTACCGGGCGAGCGGTAGCACCGGTCCACCATGGGCGGTGCTACCGGCCCGAGGATAGTAGCACCGGTCAGAACGAACAAAGATGAATTTCAAAGTGTGGACTTTGATGAATTTCTTGCATATCTTTGTGGGCATTGCTATGTGAGGAGCTTCCTTGTTTTTGATGGTTGCAGGACGACAGTGCTAGGTCATGGTGAAGCAAAGGATAGCCGGGACTAGGCGAGGAGCATCGGAGGTCCAGATGGTCGGGGATCGCCGGAAGATGATCGGAGACGTAGTCCGTGCAAGCCATGAAGACAAGGAATAGATGTGATGCTAGCTAGATGCTGCTCGGATCGATGAGGGCTGTCGGATTGCGGTCTAGTTGATAGGACAGCGGGTCTAGTTAGTATGCTTTGAAAACCGTGCAAGAAAACCCTTTGTGTGTGGGTTTTGGGTGAGCCCTTGCATGGCTATGTGAGTGGGTTAATCCTAGCCCTTGATGAGTGCTCTAGGGTTGAGGGACTCATCCAAGGGTGGTAGGTGGCCCATGAGTAGTATAAATAGGGGGGAAGGGACGGCCTTCTCCCCTTGGTTTGAGTTGCTCCTTTGAGTTTTGCCCACATAAAGTGAGGCTTTGTAAACCATCTATCTAGAAAATACAAAAATTTTCTTTACCTTATTGTGAATTTAAATTGCGCATTTACATTATGTCTTTACTTTACGCAATTTAAATTCAGCATTTACTTTCCCGCATTTACATTCTCACAATTTATTTTCTCACAATTTTGATTTGCCTCCCCTCCTTCTAAATGCTGTTGTTCTAAGATGTCTTGAGGGTGTTTATATGGTTTTACACTTCTCTTTCACCCTAGGATAGACTAAAGATCAAGTTTTCTATCAAGTTGTCATTCTGTCGAAAACTTGTTCTTTGCGCAGCAGTCAGTCTTTGATGTTTAGAAAAATCGAAGAAAATCCTTTTTGAGTGATTCTTATTGGAGAATGTGGATGAGTCATGTATCCATCTCTAGAAAAATTTGTGAGTCCACTGGTTGCACCGTTTGAGCGCTATGAAGTGAAAACTGAGCCTCAAACTTTCTTGTCGAAGTTCCTGACTGCCTGTAATACTTGATTTTTCATGTCTATTATACAAAGCTTTTTAACGTGATTTTTGGTGCACTGTTTCAAAACTCAACTGCTCATAGGAAAAAAATTCCCAAAAATTTTAGAGCAACAGAAACTCACCAACCACCTGCTCCAAGTGAGGACAATTCTTGGAAAATCTGCTTTTACTTTTCTGAAAAGAGACTTTGTTGTTTTTAGCTTTATCTCTTTTAGAAAAGAAGTCTTTGAATTGATTCCTTTTTGTTTGGACACTTGACAACCAGGATTGTGATTAAAACATCCCTAACATGGTTCATGGTTCCCAACCATGTAAGCTAGGGATACACATAGTTGTCTAGTTGTTCGGGTTTTGGAGGGTGTGCGAATCTGAGAAGCACCAGTTCGAACGAAAATCTTTGGGTGTTTCAGATTTTTATTATGAGATCGTTTGGAGTACTTTGAGTGGGGGAAATTTTATTTGGGATCATTCACCCCCCTCTGATCGCCATTTTGTTCCTTCAATTGGTATCAGAGCCGATTCTACTCTTTCATAGATCTTGACCGGTCTCAAGAGCCATGGCGATGGATAAGTATTCCACCAAGCCTCCTATTTTCTCTGGAGCTGATTTTCCTTTTTGGAAGTCTCGAATGGAGTCATACATCACTGCTCAGGGTTTCCTGATATGGCAGAAGGTGAAACTCCCGTATGAGGTTCCTGCTGATGAAAACGTCATGGCTGGCAATATGGTTGACGTTGCGGCAAACGCTAAAGCAAGGAACATCCTCATACAGGGTCTTAGCTGCAGTGAGTATGATAGGATCTCTCACCTTCGATCTGCTCACCAGATTTGGGTGACCCTTGATGGTTACCATGAGGGCACTACCCAAATCAAGACGGTTCAAGTTTGAACAACACGCTAGTGAGAGTCTTGACGAGTGCTTTGGTCGGTTTACGAAGATTTTGAGTGTCCTCCGATCAGTCGATTGCATATACCCTGACTCGGATAATGCTCATATTTCTTGACTACACTCGATCTTCGAGTTTGGGAAATGAAAATGACCACCATCAAGGACACTACCGACTTGTCAACCTTGACTCTTGATGGGTTTTACTCCCGTCTCAAGACTCATGAGATCGACGTCGTCTCTCGCAAGATGAAGTCTCAGTCGATGGCCTTGGTCACTGATCCCACTGGATCTTCCCTTGATCTTTCTGCTGGTTTCTCTCTTTCCGCCCTTTGCGAGCTAAGCGATGACCAATTGGAAAAATTTCTAGAAAATTAGCTTGCTCTTCTTGCTCGCAAATTTTCACATGCATACAAGAGGGTGAGAGAGAGGTGGCATGATCACATGCTTCGAGTGTGGTGGCCCCAACCACATTCGGGCTAATTGCCCCAAACTGGAGAAGGCAAAGAACGACGTCGGCGATTCGGCAAAGAACAACTACTTCGATAAGAACTGCAACAAGAAGCCTCCAGTTCGCGTGCCGGCACGTGAGAAGAAGTACCGTAACTTCTCCAAGAACAAGAAGCTCTTCCACCGTGTCCTCGCCGTGCTTGACGACATCAACCTCTTCGACATGGAGACATGGAGCGACGAGGGCGAGGATGAACCGCAAGAGAAGAAGAGCGGCGATGACTTCTCTGACATGTGCTTCATAGTCGACGCCAACGGCATCAGCGACTCCGAGCTGTACAGCGACTCGGAAGAGGTACCCTCCTATGACCAGCTCAATGAAGCTTTTCGAAAATTAGGAAAATTTCATGCTAGAGCTAGAGCTAGGTGTATGGAGTTAGAGAAGGAAGTAGGTACCTTGACTCGGGAGTTAGCTTCTCTTAGATCTTCTCCCTCTCGAGTCACTAATGACTGTTCTTTGTATGATGCCCTTCTTGTGGAGTTGGAAAACCTAAGGACTATGCATGATAGCGTGTTGTCTGAATTAGATAGTCTTAATTTTCTTCATGCTCACTCTACTCCATCATGCTCTAATTGCCCTAAATTGCTTGCTAAAATTGATGCCATGAGCGATCACCTTAGGAAGCTTTCTTCTAGAAACGATGAACTTGAAACACATGCTTCTAAGGACCAAGTCAGTTCATGTGAGGGCTGTAGGCAACTAAAACTTGACGACGAATCTTTAAATGTCAAGTGTGCTAATCTTGCTAAGGACTTACTAGCTAAGTCACAAGAAAGTTGCTTGAAATGTAATGTGATTGAGGGGGACTTGGATAAAATCCAAGTCGAACTTAGGAAGAAATTAGAAGACTAAGCCCATAAGACTAGAAATGCGTCTTGCATTTCTTGTGAGGCCCTCAAGATTGAGGCAGCAGTGCTGAGGGAGAAAAATGCATGTGCTGAGAGAGCTTCTCTTTCTGGTTCTTCTTCTTCCTCTCTTCCCTATTCTTCATGTGTCTCTTTCTTCTGAGATTGTGAGTATCTCATGAGCACTCTCGAGAAGTTTGTAGGAGGCAAGAAGAAGCTCAATCTCATTCTAGATCAATCCAAAATTAGCAGATTTAATCAGGGTCTAGGATTTGACTACTTGGAGCACGCTCGGGCGCATCCTCCCACCGTTGTGCGCGGCTCCAAGAGTGGTGAGATTGTGGTAGCTCCTAGAGTGGGTACCACTGTGTTTAGGTCGGCTGGTATTGTCCATGGGACTTCTGACCAGAATGGTGTTTCTCTTATTGCTTCTACCTCTAGCAAGGCGAAGTACACATGCACCTTCTGTAAGAAGGATGGTCACCTAGTAGATTTCTGCTTCAGGCACACCAAGATCACTCGGCATGAGCGTGTCGTTGCTCTTAGAGGTATTCATGGTTATCCTCATACCTTAAGTGCTCCAAAGGCACGCACTGCTTCTAAACAGGTTAGAGAGTTGTTTGCTTTTGGGCAGCGTTCAGGACTTGGTTTTCATGCTGTTTCTTCGAGTTTTAATCCTAGAGTTGCTCGTGGTCAGTCTTTTCGTCGTCCTCTTGATATTCCTCGTTTTTCTCATCGAAGTAGATATCAGCGGCGTGAGGTGTTTTCTAGTGGAGTTTTAGGCAGCCTCACTGGGGTGGTCCGGCCTTTGCATCACGGCAGGCCAACCTAGTTTCAGCTCCTAGATCATCTACTAGAGTTGCTACTGATCTTATTAGGGTTAAACGTTAGAGAGACACTCGAGTCCAGTCTTCTTCTGTGGTTGGTACTCTGAGGCGTCGTGTGGTTCAGTATTGGGTTCCTAAGTCTTCACTCTATCCCAGTACAGAGTCATCTTTCTCTCTTGTGTCTTGATCAGGTTCATCAGATGGGGAAGGGAGATGTTTGGATTGTTGACTCCGGTTGTTCTCGTCATATGACCGGAGATTCTCGATGGTTCTCTTCCCTAGTCCGAGCACCCGGTGATGAGTTGATCACTTTCAGTGATGCTTCTTCAGGTAGAGTCATTGCTAAAGGTACCATCTGCATTAATGACAATTTCATTCTTAAAGATGTTGCCTTAGTGAGTAAGCTACAATACAATTTGCTTTCTGTTTCTCAGCTTATCGATGACTCTTTCGAGGTGAGTTTTAAGCGTAATGCCTGTAGAATCCTCGATTCATCAGGAGGGTTAGTTTGCGGGATTTCTAGATATGGGAGTCTTCCATGCTGATTTTTCTGTTTCTTCAGGATACTCCCTTCGGTGTTTGATTGCTTCAGAGTTCCGTGATATCTCCTTCTGGCATAGGAGACTTGGTCACATTGGATTTGATCATTTAACCTGAGTTAGCAGCCACGACCACATTCGTGGTTTGCTCAAACTCAAACTGGTCAAAGACTTAGTTTGCTCTCCCTACCGACATGGCAAGATGGTTGCTGCTTCTCATCTCCTAGTAACTGTTGTGATGACTGATGCACCAGGACAGCTTTTACATATGGATACTGTTGGTCCAGCTAGAGTGCAGTCAGTGGGTGGGAAGCGGTATGTTCTTGTCTTCGTTGATGATTTTTTGAGGTACTCTTTGGTGTTTTTCATGTCCTCGAAGGATGAGACTTTTACCTATTTTAGGGGTTTGGTTCATAGGTTGTCTTTTGAGCTCCCTGGTGCCCTACGAGCTACACGCAGTGACAATGGCACGGAGTTCAAGAAATTTTATTTTGAGAGTTTTTGTGTGAAGTTTGGTTTAGAGCATCAGTTCTCCTCTTCCTACGTCCCTCAACAAAATGGCATAGCGGAAAGGAAGAACAGAACCCTGGTAGAAATGGCCAAGATATGCTAGATGAGTACAGTACTCCCAAAAAGTTTTGGGCTGAGGCTATAGCTACTGCTTGTCATGTTTCAAATCGCGTATTCTTGAGAGCACATTTGCACCGCACTTCTTATGAGTTGAGGTATGGGCGAAAGCCCAGTGTTTCTCATTTTCGTGTGTTTGGTTGCAAGTGTTTTATTTTGAAGTCTGGTAACCTAGATAAGTTTGAGTCTTGTTCTTCTGATGGTATCTTTCTGGATTATTCGACTTCTTCTCGTAGCTATAGGATCTGGAGTTATGATACGCATAGGATCATAGAGACCTGTGAGGTGACCTTTGATGAGGCTAGCTTAGGAGCTAGATCTGACATTTCAGGCTCTTCTTCCACCTCCGAGACCATTTTTGTAGAGGATGAGGATGATGGAGATGATGGTGTTCCACCTGATCAAGTCCCCTCTACACTTGTAGGTGCCACGTGTTTCTATTTCTGCACCTCAGGAAGGTCAGCCCTTGCCTTTTGACTCTCATGCAGCTAGTGGCTCTGCTCCTACCTCTTATGTGCATGAGGTAGAGGCCACTTCTCCTTCTGGATCTCCCCGTCATATTCAACGTTCTCATCCACCTGATCAGATCATCGGCGATCTGTTTGAGAGGGTCAACCTGATCAGATCATCGACGATCTATTTGAGCGGGTCACTCACTGAAAATCAGGTTTGTCCAGTTTCTGCTTTCACTCTGCCTTTGTTGCCTCGTTTGAGCCGAAGGATAACTCATGCATTATCTTACGAGTTTTGGACTAATGCTATGCATGAGGAACTTGAAAACTTTGAGATGAACAAAGTCTGGCAGCTTGTAGAACGTTCATCTGGTCATAATGTTATTGGGACCAAGTGGGTGTTCAAAAACAAGCAGAGTGAGGATGGGGTTGTCATTCGCAACAAGGTTAGGCTAGTTGCACAGGGCTTTTCTCAGGTTGAGGGTCTTAACTTTGAGGAGACATTTGCCTGTAACATCCCAAAAAGTTAAAATAAAGTGAGAAATTAAATTTTATAATTTAATTATATTTATTAATGCTTTTTTTGTATTTTCTGAATTTTTGTAGATTTTCCTTGATTTTGCTCTAATGGAAAAATCTTTATGAGTAATAGATAAATAACAATAATAAAAGATTATGTTAATAAAATTTATAAAAATACCTGCCTAATCTTGAGAGATCTCTTGAGTCCTTCTTCTAAATTTTTTTAGCCAAGTAATCATTATATGCAATAAATGCCTAATTAATGAATCATGACTAGTAATTGTAATTATGCCAGAATTAAATTGCCATAAATTTGATGTGAAAATTTTTATATTATCTTCACCCTGGATAGAGGCATCTACAGTAAAAATATTAAAAATAAATAATCATTTTTAATATATTTAAAAATTCGAAAACAGAATTCCTGAAAATCTGAGAATCAGAATGTCAGAATTTTTATAAATTTTTACTAAAGTCTTATATGACCAAGGGGAACTCGTATAAAAAGTTTCGTAAAGTTTTGATAAAATATAAGTCCTCTGATAAATATAAAACAGAAAACATAATTTTGTGCACAATAGCTTGTCAGAATTTTTATAAATTCTACAGGATTCCAATAGGTCTGAAATTTCGTGGTAGGTTCTAAACTAGCTCTAGTACACGCAGTAAATTTCTCATTAATTTTCCGATTGGAAAGGTAACTGATTCAGCGAACTTATCTTCACTCTAGTTTGAAATTTGCTTGAAGTCCTCCATCCCTTCGTAGCCATGTGGGTCCCATCTCCCTGTGCGGCCCACCTGCCAGCCTACGCTTCCTCCTTCTTCTTCCTTCCGACGTTGGCGCCCCGGAGCAGAGCCAAAGCTCGAGCAACTATAGCACGCGTCACCCTCTGCAACTGACGTCGCTCGGCCAATGCTCCCGTGCCACACCGCCGCCACGCGGTCGTCCCCTCCGTGTTTCCCGCTGCGCCCCCATGCCTCTTCCTGTGCGGCACCGTGAGTTCACCTAGCCGAGCTCATTCCCTAGGCAGGGCTTATCCTTCCCCCCTTCGCCTATAAATTGCGCCCCTGAGTTCACAGGAAGCCGCGCATCATCCCCCTCTACTTCCTCTTCTTTCCTTCAAGCCAAACACCTCGATTCATTCCCCAATTCCGCCATTTCCGAGAGGTCCAGAGCTCGGGCAAGAACAAAATTCGGATGAAGCACTCAACCGAATCCAAATTAATTTAGACCGTAGCATCAACAAGCCTCAAGGACCAAAAGCCCTCAAAAACCCATAAGGTTCTTCATGCAAAAACCCGCCGCCACCATGGCCCTTCTTCCTCACGGCCGGCCACCGGTGACACGGCTCCTCAGCCCTTCTCCACCTTGAATATCAGGTAAAATGGAACCCCCAGCACACATTAATGCCTAATGTGCTACCGATTTAATATGTAAAGCTTCTGTTCATCTTCTCCAGCGAGACCTCTTCCTTGCCGTCGCAGGCTCTCAGCGACAGCTTACCGTGGACCTCCCCTAGCCGAATTGATACCCCAGTCAGAAGCGTCTTGCCGAGCTCGTGCTCCCTCTGCCCTCGCTTTCGCCGGAGCATCGCTGGAGCTCCATCGCCGGCAAGCCCTGCGTCGAGCTCTGTTGTGGAGTCTCTGACCGGCGGGCCCGAGTTGGCAGTGACTCAAAGAAAACCAGTTCAGCGCGAAAAGACGCCTTCTCAGTAAGAAAACGTATTTTCTATTTTTCTTTGAATTTCCAAAACCGAACTAACTTCTTATGTGTATAACTTGTTCATCTTTTATCCAATTTGACTGAAACAAATTTCTATATTCAACTAAAATCATGTACTTTCAGAATATGTGAAAATATTTTGAATAAGAGTAGTGGATAAATTTAAATTTCAAATTTAAAGAAAAGGATAAAAGATAGGCTATGTATATAAATAATGCAAATGAACTAGGATTTGAATGAAACAAATTTTATTGAAATATCTATGCTTCCAGGAACCCAAATATAAAAAAATATTTAAATATCATCTTTGTTTGAATTAATTTCTATAAAAAGTTGTTCTCAACATATTAAATATTCAAGAATGCAATAATTGTGCAATATAACTCTTAGAATAATAAAATAAATTTTTATATGATGCTGAGACCATAAAGAAGCTCAAATATACAAAAAACATTTAATTGTTGGTTTGAGTAAATTATTTGCTTTGCAGATATCCATAAAAACTAATATAACCATTAATAAAAATATGTATATAATAACTCATAAAATAATTAAATATTTTTTATAAGCCTCTGGAATCATTAGAAGCTTATTTATGTAAAAATATTTAGAATAAGACATAGTTTACATTCTTTTAACAAAAGGAAATGCAAATCACAACAATAGATGTATATATAATTTATCGCGGCTAAAAGAAAAATAATGCAAAATCTGTTTTAAAATACTTCTAGAAACCTCACCTGCTAATACCAGAAAAATGAATCAATAATCATGTGTAGTGTAGCCGCAAACGAAAAACAAATCTTTCTAGTTTCAATATAAACTTTATGGCCATATATGCTATTTCGGTAACAAATAAAATATCTCGTCTAAACACTAAAATTTACAAAATAAGTTTAGTAATCCTCGACAAATTTAATACTACCATAATCTACAAAAATATTATTTTTACAACTTTCTTTGCATCTGAATCTTACTAGCTCAAAACCCTTAAGTAATATGGTCGTTGAAAGCGCAACAAATGAATAATTGTTTGCAAAACCTTTAATTAATGTTTACTTTTATTAATCCAAATAATTTTAGCATCTATAATTCGAAGTTATAAATACAAGAATACATAATTTTAGCCTCTTGAATTCGTAAAACAAGAATAAATAATCTATAAAAGAATATGCGTCTGTTCCTTATAGCATATTTTATTTGATTTAATGTCTGTCTTCTTTTTGCCCTTATTGAAATTGTTGTTTCGCTATATTTTCGTGAACGCCGTGTAGATCTTGACATCTTTAGCTCTATCGTCGACATCGCCAACTACGACCACGACTTCATCGTAATCATCAAATAAGCAAGGCAAGCACCCCCTTTGATCATATTGATCACAGTATTTAATTTTCATTGTGTTTATCAAAATGTTTCATGCATGCGTTTATTTTCTGTAAATACGCTATTTTGTGGTACTAGTAGATATACCTGTTGTCTCATGAAACTTCCTTGATAAGTAAGGACATGTGAACCTTGATAACCATATAAATGGGTTAGACAATACATAATGTCAACTTGGATATATGCGATTATTAACCATGCTTAGCCATGCTTTAGAACCAACGTTGAATATGATCAGATCAAAATTGATTCTTGAGAACTGAAAATGGTTAGTTATGACATGATGTCAATTCTTGGTATTTTGACTAAAAACTCAAAAATAAAAACTATGGTTTAGATGCGGGCAATAATTGGCAATAGCCGGTTGTGCAAGAGATAGACTTGTACGTAGTATAGGGGGAAATTATTGCCCGTGTCGGATTAAGGACCGAACATAGTATTGTATGATCCAAGATAAATTCGTACAACCACAGGTGCTGTTATGGGCAGCCTTAACCTATTAAGTTATGTAGATTTAACTTTGCACATTGGTAGGCCAAAGTAGTACGAGCTCTCCTTTCAAGGTTCGCTCGAAAGGGTGCCCACACCGAGGTGTTGGGAACAACATTTGCTGATATAACGGTGTACGGCTTGCTATGGGGAGAAACGGTGCCCGAATGTTTTTATGATGATGATGATGATGATACCCTGTTTTATATATATGTGTTTCTTCTACCATAGCAAGGGTTTTTCGTCACCGGTGCTGGTGCAAAGTTTGGTCTATGTAATGTAACGGTTATGTTATGACTCTCTGCGGCACACCAAAGGAAGTGTGCTAAATATCGATTGATCAAAGAGTCTGTCATTTCTTGTGGGTAAAGCTGTACACCTCTGCATAGTGTAAATCTAATCGATTAGCCATACCCTCGGTTATGGGAAACTTGGTGAACTGGCACTAGTTAAATGCTTTGATATTTTCTAAAAGTGGGTTTTGGTTGGAAACTTGTTTCGCATCTGTTACTTTATGTCAAGGACCGACATTGTTGGACTTCAAGATTGGATTATTGGGTGAATGGTTATGTGTTGGCAAAGGAATTGTTATGGCAGGAATGGATTATTGGATCATTGAATTATTCAATGCTCACGAAGGGCTGTGAGTATTACTTATGCTTTACTTATTTCTTATCAGTCAAATTTGCTTTATTAAATTCCGTTTGAAAATGACAACTGGATTTACAAATTAAATTCTGCTTTAAGCAAAAACATTAACCTAGAAGCCTCCTTTGATTCAACTTGCATCATTGCATTTGCAAATACGACTTAAGTCTTGCGGATTACGAAAGTACTCAACCTTGCTTATTCTATTATTTAGGTGGAAAAGTTAGCGAAGCTCCGAAGGTTTACTTTTCATCGCAGGATGCAGGAATTCTAACAAAGTGATCTTTCTAGGGATTTATGCCTTGTCAGTTGCCTGAGGGTTGGATGGGCACACTACAAGACTTTGCTTCCTCTGTGTTATATATATATGTATACTCTGAGTTTTAAAAATACTATGTACAAATAGCTTCCGCTTTAATATAATGATGTATGCCTGTGATTCCAATTGTTGAAAATGTGCGTACTAGCTATTGATCATGGGACTAGTACGGAATGCACATGAGATTTCCATTTTTGCATTTATGTGAAAATGGGGGTCGTTACAGTTGGTATCAGAGCTATACTGACCGTAGGATAAAACTTAGATAGAATAACCGTTAGTGTTAAGGATGAGTCACTTTCGAATTTCTAATTTTAAAATTACTATATTTGCAAATTGCAGTCATTGTTATTCTTTCCCTTGTCCTAAGTTTCTACTCTTACCCCTGCTTTCATTTCAATTAAACTCGTCTTTCTTCAAAACAATCTTCGACCAACGGAGACTCCGATTTCTACATCAATTGCTTCGAAGAAATAGAAGTCGCTCCATGAAGACTTGTATCAATAGGACGAATAAGAAGTTTAATAGACTAAGCTATTTAGAACCCATGTATATTAGTTCAATTTGTGTACTTTGCTTGAAAACTTTTTGTATTGCTTCCTGGGATGCACTTGTGATTATTTGACGTTAGGTTAAAATTTCACGACGTGACGACCCTTAATAAAAAAAAGAGAAAAAAAAACTAACTAAAAAGATTTTAAGGAATAAAACGTTACCTAATAACCCAATAGAACTCATCTAAATATCTTATCTCCTCTTGATCCTTGTTGCAGGATGCCTAAAACAATGTCCTTCAGAAAATTAATGGGGAATGAGGTCACTCAAAGTTCTCAGCCTACTGGGACAGTATTCCAACTCCAGTCCAACCTAATCCGCGGCATCCATCCACTATATCATCTACCTCTCGACGCAATGCTCAACAAGAATCACCCCCTCCTTCTCAAAATTCAAGTGAAGCTAATTTTGAGGGACAACCGCCCGATCCCCCATCTATGAATCAAGTCCTGGCAATGATAGAGCAAGGATGTCAGTCTGATGCACTCCTACTCCAGCAAATGGTGCAAAATACTACCAACCTTAGCACGACCTTCACTAGGGATGGAAGTAATAATGAACCACTCCACTACAAGTTGAAAGATTTTCTGAAAACTCAACCACCGACATTTTCCTCGTCAGCAGAACCTTTTGATGCTGATGATTGGCTTCGTTCTGTCGAGAGAAAGTTGGCCATTGCCCAATGCAATGACCATGAAAAGGTCCTCTATGCTTCATATCAGCTGCAAGTAGCTGCAGCAATCTGGTGGGAGAATCATCAAGCAATTCTTCCAGAAGGTCAAATTATATCTTGAATAGCATTTAAAGAAGCCTTTTGCCAGAATCACATTCCTGCGAGTATCATTGAAATCAATAAACGAGAATTTATGGAATTGAAGCAAGGAAATTTGTCAGTGATGGAATATCTACACCGCTTCAATCATTTATCTCGTTATGCTCCTTCCGAAGTGTCGGATGAAGCTCGAAGAATTGAGCACTTCTGAGAACACTTAAGTGACAAAATCAAATGGGCGCTAGTTGCTCATGACATTCATGATTTCCAAACTTTAGTGGATAAAGCTATCCGAGTAGAGCATGGTCATCATGCTATATTAGAAAGCCGAAAACGGAAAAGGTTAGCACAAAAAGCCGTTAATACTGGATCTTCAAGACCCCGCATTTGGCAGCCACCCAATGCTCATCATTCTAATCCAGTTCATCAACAAAAGTGCCAAATTTCAATTCCTCAACCTCAAGCCCTTCCAAGTCGCCCAACTAGCAATATTGGCGGACAATCTTCGAGTGTTCGACACAAGATGGCCAAAATCTCATGTTATCATTGTGGGGAATGTGGACATTATGCCAGAAGTTGTCCAAAGAAGAATCAGATTTTATCTCGTCCTCAACCCCATAGAAATTTTCAGAAAACCTCAAGTCAACCTCAGATGCCTAGAAGCCCACAGGTTTCTAAACCACCTTCTACTTCAAGCCAAGGTGTCAATCATGGTCGTCTGCACCATGTAACAGCAGAAGAAGCTCATAAAGCACCTGATGTGGTACTGGGAACATTTCTTGTTCACTCTATACCTACATTGGTATTATTTGATTCCGGTGCATCTCATTCCTTCATATCCAAGAAGTTTATTAAGCAGCATGAACTTCAAGCCGGTCTTCTTCCCACCAAGATGTTAATCTATTCTCCTGGAGCAACTATGAAAACTTCAAGACTCTGTTCGGAAGTCTGCATTAAAATTAATGGAGTATCTTTTCATGTTGATCTCATTGTTATTGAAACCTCTGGGTTAGATGTGATTCTTGGTATGGATTGGTTATCCAAGCACAAAGGTTGTATAGACTGTGCTAGCCGATCTATATCCCTTCTTAGCCCAAATGGAATCCAAGTGCAGTTTTCCTCCACCAATAACACTCCAACTCAGCAATCTTTCCTTTGTTCTGCTTTGGTCACAGAACTAAGTCAAGTACCAGTGGTATGTGAGTATCCTGATGTATTTCCGGATGAACTGCCAGGAATGCCTCCTGATCGAGATATGGAGTTTGTCATTAACCTTGTTCCTGGAACAGCACCCCTCGCTAAACGCCCTTATCGTTTGCCTTCTGACGAGTTGGTTGAATTAAAGAAACAACTCGAAGATCAGCTGAGCAAGGGATTTATTCGTCCTAGCTCATCCCCTTGGGGAAGTCTAGTGCTATTTGTTCCTAAAAAGGACGGTGGTCTACGCATGTGCATAGATTATCGTGCTTTAAATGACGTCACAATCAAAAACAAGTATCCTCTTCCTCGTATCGATGATCTTTTTGATCAATTGAATGGTGCACATGTATTTTCAAAGATTGATCTGAGACATGGGTATTATCAATTGAAAATTCAACCCGAGGATATTCCAAAAACTGCTTTCACCACTCGTTACGGATTATATGAATATACTGTAATCTCATTCGGACTTACAAATGCTCCTACCAGTTTCATGTGCCTTATGAACAAGGTCTTCATGGAGTATTTGGATAAGTTCGTAGTGGTATTCAATGATGACATCCTCATCTATTCCAAATCTGAGGAAGATCATGCGCAACATTTGCGTATGGTGCTTGAAAAACTTCGCGAGCATAAACTCTATGCCAAATTCGAGAAGTGTGAATTCTGGCTAAAAGAAGTTGCATTTCTTGGTCATGTTCTATCTGAAGGTGGAATTGCAGTTGATCCAAGAAAAATCGAAGCTATCATAGAATGGGAGCCACCTCAATCTGTTCCTAAAGTCCGAAGTTTTCTCGGTTTAGAGGGATACTATCGCCGCTTTATCGAAAACTTCTCCAAAATTGCTCAACCAATGACTCAACTCTTAAAAAAGGAAAAGAAGTTTGAATGGACCCCAGAATGTGAAGCTAGTTTCCAAGAGCTTAAGAAAAGATTAACCTCAGCTCCAATTCTCATAATACCTGATATCCACAAAAGTTTTGAGGTATATTGCGACGCATCACGACACGGTCTTGGATGTGTACTAATGTAAGAAAGAAAAGTTGTCGCATATGCTTCACGTCAACTTCGGTCGCATGAACAAAACTATCCTACCCATGATTTGGAATTAGCAGCCGTTGTTCACTCTCTAAAAATCTAGAGACATTATCTTATTGGCAATCGATGTGAAATCTATACAGATCATAAAAGCTTAAAATATTTCTTCACCCAACCAGATCTAAATCTCAGGCAAAGAAGATGGCTAGAGTTGATCAAAGACTATAATCTTGGCATTCATTACCATCCTGGTAAAGCTAATGTTGTAGCTGATGCTCTCAGCCGAAAACTCCATTATCTTTTCATCTCCGACCAATCTGAGTTGCAAAATGAATTCCAAAAACTCAATTTGGGTTTAGTTGAGGAAGGCTATGTTGCTACTCTAGAAGTGCAACCAACTCTCAGAACCCATATAAAAGCCTCTCAATTCAAGGATGAAGCTATTGCCAAAATCAGGAAACAATTGAAAGAAGGTATTGAATCTAAATTCTCTGAAAGCTCAGATGAAGTAATTATGCAAGGAAATCGTATATATGTCCCCGATGATCCTGAACTCAAAAAGTTGATTCTAATGGAAGCTCATGAATCTCCTCTTTCTATCCACCCTGGGAGCACAAAAATGTACCAAGACCTCAAAAAGGAATATTGGTGGCCCGGCATGAAAAAGGAAATTGCCACATATATCGTAGAATGTGACGTATGCCAGCGAGTTAAAGCCGAGCATCAACGTCCTGCTGGTCTCCTTCAGCCCCTGCAAATTCCCAAATGGAAATGGGAAGATATTAGTATGGATTTTATTACCGGTCTGCCCAAGACTCGGAAAGGAAATGATTCTATATGGGTCATGGTTGATCGGTTAACAAAAGTGGCTCATTTCATTCCAGTCAAAACAACATATCATGGGGACAAACTTGCAGAATTGTACATGGATAATATTGTGCATCTGCATGGTGTTCCAAAAACTATTGTATCTGATCGAGGCTCTCAATTTACTTCTCATTTCTGGGAAAGTTTGCACAATCTGCTGGGGACTAAATTAAACTTTAGTACAGCTTATCATCCTCAGACAGATGGGCAAACTGAAAGAATAAATCAAATCCTGGAAGATTTGCTCAGAGCCTGTGTGCTATCATATAGCACTAATTGGGAGAAAAGTCTAGCATTTGCTGAATTCTCCTATAACAATAGCTTCCAAGCCAGTCTTCAAATGTCGCCGTTTGAAGCATTATATGGGAGAAAATGCAGAACTCCTCTTTTCTGGTCCGAAGTTGGAGAAAGAAAATTCTTCGGCCCAAATCTTATCCAGGAAGCCCAAGAACAAGTAGATATGATCAGAAGTCGATTAAAGGAAGCTCAGTCTCGTCAAAAGAGTTATGCCGATAATCGTCGACGTGAACTCAGTTTCAAAGTAGATGATCATGTCTATCTAAAAGTTTCTCCACTCCGCGGAGTTCGTCGTTTTCAAGTCCGTGGAAAGCTAGCTCCTCGATACATTGGACCGTATCGAATTCTTGAGAAGATGGGAGAGATGGCATATAAGTTGGAATTGCCACCTCAATTATCTGAAGTTCACAATGTCTTTCATGTGTCCCAACTCAAGAAGTGCCTCCGTGTTCCTTCTGAGCTCACCGATCTGCAAGATATTGATCTTCAGCCGGATCTATCTTATCGAGAGCATCCAATCCGTATTCTTGAAGAAGCAGAATGCCACACGGGGAACAAGTCCCACAAGATGCTGAAAGTTCAGTGGAGCAACCACGCAGAAGACAAAGCCACGTGGGAACGTGAAGATCATATGCATAAAGAGTTCCCAGACATCTTCTAACCCTCGCCAAATCTCGAGGAAGAGATTTCTGTAAGGGGGGTAGATTTGTGACATCCCAAAAAATTAAAATAAAATGAGAGATTAAATTTTATAATTTAATTATATTTATTAATGCTTTTTATGTATTTTCTGAATTTTTCAGGATTTTCCTTGATTTTGCTCTAATGGAAAAATCTTTATGAGTAATAGATAAATAACAATAATAAAATATTATGTTAATAAAATTTATAAAAATACCTTCCTAATCTTGAGAGATCTCTAGAGTCCTTCTTCTGAATTTTTTTTAGCCAAGTAATCATTATATGCAATAAATGCCTAATTAATGAATCATGACTATTAATAGTAATTATGTCAGAATTAAATAGACATAAATTTGATGTGAACATTTTTATATTATCTTCACCCTGGATAGAGTCATATACAGTAAAAATATTAAAAATAAATAATCATTTTTAATATATTTAAAAATTCAAAAACAGAATTCCTAAAAATCTGAGAATCAGAATGTCAGAATTTTTATAAATTAAATACAAGACAAATTACATTTAAATTTTTGCTGAAGTCTTATATGACCAAGTGGAACTCGTATAAAAAGTTTCAAAATTGTGTGATGAAATATAAGTCCTCTGATAAATATAAAACATAAAACACAATTTTGTGCACAGTAGCTTCTCAGAAATTTTATAAATTCTAAAAAATTTCAATAGGTTTGAAATTTTCGTGGTAGGTTTTAAACTAGATCTAGTACACGCAGTAAAGTTCTCATTAATTTTCCGATTGGAGAGGTAACTGATTCAGTGAACTTATCTACACTCTAGTCCGAAATTTGCTTGAAGTCCACCTTCCCTTCGTTGCCATTTGGGTCCCATCTCCCTGTGCGGCCCACCTGCCAGCCTCCGCTTCCTCCTTCTTCTTCCTCCCGACATTGGCGCCCCGGAGCAGAGCCAAAGCTCGAGCAACTGCAGCTCGCGTCACCCTCTGCAACTGACGTCGCTCGGCCAATGCTCCCGTGCCACACCGCCGCCACGCGGTCGTCCCCTCCGTGTTTCTCGCTGCGCCCCCATGCCTCTTCCTGTGCGGCACCGCGAGCTCACCTAGCCGAGCTCATTCCCTGGGCAGGGCTTATCCTTCCCCCCTTCACCTATAAATTGCGCCCCTGAGTTCACAGGAAGCCGCGCATCATCCCCCTCTACTTCCTCTTCTTTCCTTCAAGCCAAACACCTCGATTCATTCCCCAATTCCGCCATTTCCGAGAGCTCCAGAGCTCGGGCAAGAACAAAATTCGGATGAAGCACTCAACCGAATCCAAATTAATTTAGACCGTAGCATCAACAAGCCTCAAGGACCAAAAGCCCTCAAAAACCCATAAGGTTCTTCATGCAAAAACCCACCGCCACCATGGCCCTTCTTCCTCACGGCCGGCCACCGGTGACACGGCTCCTCAGCCCTTCTCCACCTTGAATATCAGGTAAAATGGAATCCCCAGCACCCATTACTGCCTAATGTGCTACCGATTCAATATGTAAAGCTTCTGTTCATCTTCTCCGGCGAGACCTCTTCCTTGCCGCCGCAGGCTTTCGGCGACAGCTCACCGTGGACCTCCCCAAGCCGAATCGATACCCCAGTCGGAAGCGTCTTGCCGAGCTCGTGCTCCCACTGCCCTTGCTTTCGCCGGAGCATCGCCGGAGCTCCATCGCCGGCAAGCCCTACGTCGAGCTCCGTTGTGGAGTCTCTGACCGGCGGGACCGAGTTGGCAGTGACTCAAAGAAAACTAGTTCAGCTCGAAAAGACGCCTTCTCAATAAGAAAACGTATTTTCTATTTTTCTTTGAATTTCCAAAACCGAACTAACTTCTTATGTGTATAACTTGTTCATCTTTTTTCCAATTTGATTGAAACAAATTTCTATATTCATCTAAAATCATGCACTTTCAGAATATATGAAAATATTTTGAATAAGAGTACTGGATAAATTTACATTTTAAATTTAAATAAAAGGATAAAAGATAGGCTATGTATATAAATAATGCAAATGAACTAGGATTTGAATGAAACAAATTTTATTGAAATATTTATGCTTCCAGAAACCCAAATATATAAAAATATTTAAATATCATCTTTGTTTGAATTATTTTCTATAAAAAGTTGTTCTCAACATATTAAATATTCAAGAATGCAATAATTGTTCAATATAACTCTTAGAATAATAAAATAAATTTTTATATGATGCTAAGACAATAAAGAAGCTCAAATATACAAAAAACATTTAATTGTTGGTTTGAGTAAATTATTTGCTTTGCAGATATCCATAAAAACTAATATAACCATTAATAAAAATATGTATATAATAACTCATAAAATAATTAAATATTTTGTATAAGCCTCTGGAATCAGTAGAAGCTTATTTATGTAAAAATATTTAGAATAAGACATAGTTTGCATTCTTTTAACAAAAGGAAATGCAAATCACAACAATAGATGTATATATAATTTATCGCGGCTAAAAGCAAAATAATGCAAATTTTGTTTTAAAATACTTCTAGAAACCTCACCTGCTAATACCAGAAAAATGAATCAATAATCATGTGTAGTGTAGCCGCAAACGATAAACGAATCTGTCTAGTTTCAATATTAACTTTAAGGCCATATATGCTATTTCGGTAACAAATAAAATATCTCGTCTAAACACTAAAATTTAACAAATAAGTTTATTAATCCTCTACAAAGTTAATACTACCATAATCTACAAAAATATTCTTTTTACAACTTGCTTTGCATCTGAATCTTACTAGCTGAAAACCCTTAAGTAATATGGTCGTTGAAAGCGCAACAAATGAATAATTGTTTACAAAACCTTTAACTAATGTTTAATTTTATTAATCCAAATAATTTTAGCATCTATAATTCGAAGTTATAAAAACAAGAATACATAATTTTAGCCTCTTGAATTCGTAAAACAAGAATAAATAATCTATAAAAGAATATGCGGCTGTTCCTTATAGCATATTTTATTTGATTTAATGTCTGTCTTCTTTTTGCCCATATTTAAATTGTTGTTTCGCTATATTTTTGTGAACGCCGTGTAGATCTTGACATCTTTAGCTCTATCGTCGACATTGTCAACTACGACCACGACTTCATCGTAATCATCAAATAAGCAAGGCAAGCACCCCCTTTGATCATATTGATCCCAATATTTAATTTTCATGGTGTTTATCAAAATGTTTCATGCATGCATTTATTTTCGGTAAATACGCTATTTTGTGGTACTAGTACATATACCTGTTGTCTCATGAAACTTCCTTGATAAGTATGGACATGTGAACCTTGATAACCATATAAATGGGTTAGACAATACATAATGTCAACTTGGGTATATGCTATTATTAACCATGCTTAGCCATGCTTTAGAACCAACGTTGAATATGATCAGATCAAAATTGATTCTTGAGAACTGAAAATGGTTGGTTATGACATGATGTCAATTCTTGGTATTTTGACAAAAAACTCAAAAATAAAAACTATGGTTTAGATGCGGGCAATTATTGGCAATAGTCGGTTGTGCAAGAGATGGACTTGTACGTAGTATAGGTGGAGATTATTGCCCGTGTCGGATTAAGGACCGAACATAGTGTTGTACGATCCAAGATAAATTCGTACAACCACAGGTGTTGTTATGGGCAGCCTTAACCTATTAAGTTATGTAGATTTAACTTTGCACATTGGTAGGCCGAAGTAGTACGAGCTCTCCTTTCAAGGTTTGCTCGAAAGGGTGCCCACACCGAGGTGTTGGGAACAACATTTGCTGATATAATATTGTATGCCTTGCTATGGGGAAAAACGGTGCCCGACTGTTTTTATGATGATGATGATGATACCCTGTTTTATATATATGTGTTTCTTCTGCCATAGCAAGGGTTTTTCGTCACCGGTGCTGGTACAAAGTTAGGTCTATGTAATGTAACGGTTATGTTATGACTATCTGCGGCACACCAAAGGAAGTGTGCTAAATATCGATTGCTCAAAGAGTCAGTCATTTCTTGTGGGTAAAGCTGTACACCTCTGCAGAGTGTAAATCTAATCGATTAGCTGTACCCTCGGTTATGGGAAATTTGGCGAGCTGGCACTAGTTAAATGCTTTGATATTTTTCTAAAAGTGGGTTTTGGTTGGAAACTTGTTTCTCATCTGTTACTTTATGTCAAGGACCGACATTGTTGGACTTCATGATTGGATTATTGGGTCAATGGTTATGGCAGGAATGGAATATTGGATCATTGAATTATTCAATGCTCACGAAGGGCTGTGAGTATTACTTATGCTTTAATTATTTCTTATCAGTCAAATTTGCTTTATTAAATTCCATTTGAAAATGACAACTGGATTTACAAATTAAATTCTGCTTTAAGCAAAAACATTAACCTAGAAGCCTCCTTTGATTCAACTTGCATCATTGCATTTGCAAATACCACTTAAGTCTTGCGGAGTACGAAAGTACTCAACCTTGCTTATTCTATTATTTAGGTGGAAAAGTTAGCGAAGCTCCGAAGGTTTACTTTTCGTCGCAGGATGCGGGAATTCTAACGAAGTGATCTTTCTAGGGATTTATGCCTTGTCAGTTTCCTGAGGGTTGGATGGTCACACTACAAGACTTTGCTTCCTATGTGTTATATATATATGTATACTCTGAGTTGTAAAAATACTATGTACAAATAGCTTCCGCTTTAATATAATGATGTATGCCTGTGATTCCAATTGTTGAAAATGTGCGTACTAGCTACTGATCATTGGACTAGTACAGAATGCACATGAGATTTCCATTTTTGCATTTATGTGAAAATGAGGGTCGTTACATTGCCCCTATAGCTGGACTAGAGGCTATCAGGATCCTGCTTGCATTCTCTACTTGGGCTTCAAGCTCTATCAAATGGATGTCAAGAGTACATTCCTCAATGGCTATATTGAGGAAGATATTTATGTCAAACAACCTCTAGGATTTGAGAACCCCAAGTTTTTGAGTCATGTATACAAGCTTTTCAAAGCTCTGTATGGACTCAAGCAGGCCCCCAGAGCATGGTGGTATAAGAGGCTCAAGTCTTATCTTCTCAGCCATGACTTCAAGATGGGCATAGTAGACAAGACTCTGTTCATCAAACACCATGAGTCGTATTTTCTTCTTGTCGAGATCTATGTGAACGATATCATTTTTGTTGGCTCATCTCATTCGCTTGTGTCTCAGTTTTCTGAAGTGATGAGCACAGAGTTTGAGATGAGTATGATGGGCGAGTTGAGCTACTTTCTTGGCTTCCAAATCAAGCAGACTCGGGAGGGTATTTTCTTGCATCAAGGCAAGTATACCCAGGACCTCCTGAGGCATTTTGATATGTTTGATGGGAAGCCGGTGATGACTCCTGTGGCCACCACTGCTGTCCTAGAGCCGGATAAGGATGGTTAGCCTGCTGATCAGAAGGAGTTCCGGAGTATGATTGGCTCCCTCCTGTATATCACCGTTTCGAGGCCAGAGATACATTTTGCTGTGTCTGTGCGCTCGATTTCAGGCCTCTCCTTGCGCCTCTCACCGCCAGGCGGTCAAGCGCATCTTCAGGTACCTTCGTGCTACCACTGATTATGGTATTTGGTACTCTTCTTCTTGTCTGTCCCGTCGAGCCTTTTCTGATGCAGACTTTGTTGGCTGTAAGATAGATAGGAAGAGCACTTCTGGCACTTGCCAATTCATTGGCACTTCTCTTATTTTTTGGTCATCTAGGAAGCAGTCCGGAGTTGCACAGTCCACCGCTGAGGCCGAGTATGTTGCTGCAGCCAGTTGTTGTAGCCAGGTGCTCTGGATGAGATCAACCTTGCGGGACTTTGAGTTAGAGATAGAGAGTATATCACTTTTCTGTGACAACACTTCTGCTATTTACATTGCTAAAAATCCAGTGCAACATTCCCGGATCAAGCACATTGATATTAGATATCACTTCCTTAGAGACCATGTGGAGAAGGGTGATATCGCGTTTCAGTTCGAAGAGAGTGACCTCTAGTTAGCCGATATCTTCACCAAGCCTTTGGATAGCTCCAGATTTGTTGCCTTGAGGAATGAGCTTGGAGTCGTGAGCCCTTACGGCTTATCGTGAGGGGGAGCTGGTTTGTATATTATGTATAATATGTTCTCTTCCAGCTTTTCTTTTCTTTATGTTTCTTCTGGGTGATTTTGGGCTTATTTTCCTGATTTGAGTTCACTCACTTAGACTTCTGGCATGCCTTGTATGGACCTCTTTTCTTGTGCTTTAGGTTGCTATCATGCGTGATTAGCTGTTCTCTCTTCTCTCTAGGTTGAGTTCCCTTATAGTCTTATTAGTCTAGCAGGTGTTGGGCCTCCTGGGTAGACAGGGTCTGTGTGCACTCCTTAGTTTGGGATCTAGAGTGAGCTTCCCTATGTAAATCATTGGGAAAGATAAGAGCGAGTATGAGCCGTAGTGAGTCTCTTCTATCTTATCTATGCTCAAGAGCCATACAGTTTGCAGTTTCTCAACTTCTTCCTCATTCCATCCTTCTGGTTGTTATTGAGTTCATTTGGGTTCTTCTTATGCCTAATTTTGCTAATAACTCAATTTTAACCAGATTTGAGCTTAAAATTGATTCACTTGTTGAGGGGGAGTTTGGGAACCTGTTTATGCATTGCATTTAGACTACATTTCCTGTTTTATGAGTTTTGTCTATTATGCAATTGATTCAATCTTCATGAAATACATCATGCTAAATCTTTTGAAGAAAATCACTAGCTTAGAGATGTCCAAGTTCTTTCATTACGCTAAGATTTTTAAAATATGAAAATTGAAAGCTTTGAATAAAAACGTGATGAAACATGTTGCTTTTACTTACTAAAGTTTCTTCTTTAGGAGTATTCACCATGATTTGTGAAATTTTGGAGTTCTCTAGAGTCCCTATAGCAACTTGGGTGAAATTTGTTTGATACATATTTGAGTCCTTCAGAATTGCTCATATGTGCTAAATTGAAATCAAGAAAAATTTGACTCTTTTGTACAAAATTGGTCTCAACACTTTATATACGAGACTGCTTCCCATTGCATTTGGGATGAACTTGGAATATATTGTGTACTACCAAGATCATTCTCTTAAGAGTTACTCTTGAGATGATCGAAAATGGCATGAGTCAATCATTAAAAAAAATACAAATAACAAACACATAAGTGGGTAAAGAATGCAAATAATGTCAAACATTTGCACCCCGCTATGTTTTTCAAAGTCTTAAAGAAAAATATGCATAAATTGAAAAATGAGCTCGAAGGACCCTATATGCACTTCAAAATTCCCCAAAGTGTTGAATAGGTTGAACTCTAGGTATTCCATTTGTTCCAATAAATGGTTTTGCTTCTAGTTTTGAAATTTTGCTAAGTTTTGCACTTCTCAAATCTTGCTAAAATGAAATATTTTAAACTAAGCTTTTTCACAAAATGTATTAGTCTTGGACATGTCTTAGTTTAACCCTATTCTAAAATTGACAAGCTTGGTGTAATATCTTTTATTATGATCAATTGGATGATCTTCAAAGCTCTTTAGATTGCATTTCATGTATACATAAAAAAATGATGCCTATATTGTCAAAAGGGGAGAAAACGTAGAAAATGCATCATTAAAAAAATAAAAATATGAATGCTTATTTGGTTATTATGATCTTTATAAAATTTTGCTACTTCTTTTGGATCAAAATCTCATAATCACATTTGACATGTATGGTTGGATTTTAGAGCTTTTGTGGAAAACTTGCTCTTTCTTAAATTTAACTCCAAAATCTAAACCATCTTGATTTTACCTCCAAAATCCCTTTTGTCAACTTGGTCATGATCTCAATTCTTATCTTTTGACCAAGTTTGACCTTGCAACTAAAAATTGCTTTCTTCTTCAAACTCAAAATTTATGACTTTTGTTGTGTTTGTCAATATACTCATCAAGGGAGAGATTGAAGGACCATGTGGAGGTCTACCTAGATTTGTGATGAGTATTTGACTAATTTTGAGCTTGGTTTGCTCTTATTTGAGTTTGATTTGAAATGGATTTTCAAATGGAAGCAATTTGAGGTCTTCTCTGTTTTCCACGTGCTACCGGCCATGATAGCGCGGTGCTACCGGGAGAGCAGTAGCACCGGACCAAATGGCCGGTGCAATATTTCCAGATGGCATTATTTCGGGTTTTTGGCCGGGCGGTGCTACCGGCCATGGAAACCCGGTGCTGCCGGGCGAGCGGTAGCACCGGACTTTGGAGCGGTGTGAAAATTCCAGAGAGGGGTGTTCTCTGGTGTTTGCGCAGTGCGGTAGCACCAGTCCATCATGGGCGGTGCTACCGGCCTGAGGGCGGTAGCACCGGCCAGAACGAACAAAATTGAATTTCAAAGTGTGGACTTTGATGAATATCTTGCATATATTTGTGGGCATTGCTATGTGAGGAGTTTCCTTGTTTTGATGGTTGCAGGACGACGGTGCTAGGTCATGGTGAGGCGAAGGATGGCTGGGACTAGGCGAGGAGCGTCGGAGGTCCAAACGGTCGGGGATCGCCGGAAGGTAATCGGAGACGGAGTCAGTACAACCCATGAAGACAAGGAATGGATGTGATGATAGCTAGATGCTGCTCGGATCGATGAGGGCCGTCGGATTGCGGTCTAGTTGATAGGATAGCGGGTCTAGTTAGTATGCTTTGAAAACCGTGCAAGAAAACCCTTTGTGTGTGTGGGTTTTGGGTGAGCCCTTGCATGGCTATGTGAGTGGGTTAATCCTAGCCCTTGATGAGTGCTCTAGGGTTGAGGGACTCATCCAAGGGTGATAGTTGGCCTATGAGTAGTATAAATAGGGGGGAAGGGGTGGCCTTCTTCCCTTGAAGGTTTGAAATGCTCCTTTGAGATTTGCCCACAATAAGTGACGCTTTGTAAACCTTCCATCTAGAAAATACAAAAAATTTCTTTACCTTATTATAAATTTAAATTGCGCATTTACATTATGTCTTTACTTTACGCAATTTAAATTCAGCATTTGCTTTCCCGCATTTACATTCTCGCAATTTACTTTCTCGCAATTTGGATTTGCCTCCCCTCCTTCTAAATGTTGTTGTTCTAAGATGTATTGAGGGTGTTTATATGGTTTTACGCTTCTCTTGCACCTTAGGATAGATTAAAGATTAAGTTTTCTATCAAATTGTCATTCTGTCCAGAACTTGTTCTTCGCGTAGCAATTAGTCTTTGATTTTTAGAAACATCTAGAAAAATCCTTTTGAGTGATTCTTTTTGGAGAAGGTGCATGACTCATATATCCATCTCTAGAAATTTTTTTGAGTCCACTGGTTGCACCGTTTGAGCGCTATGATATGAAAATCGAGCCTCAAACTTTCTAGTCGAAGTTCCTAACTGCCTGTATTACTTGATTTTTCATGTCTATTATACAAAGATTTTTAATGTGATTTTTGATGGACTGTTTCACGACTCAACTTCTCACAGGAAAAAAATTCCCAAAAATTTCGAATAACAGAAGCTCAGCAACCACCTGCTCCAATTGAGGATAATTCTTGAAAAATCTGCTTTTACTTTTCTGAAAAGAGACTTTATTGTTTTTAGCTTTATCTCTTTTAGAAAAGAAGTCTTTGAATTGATTCATTTTTGTTTGAACACTTGACAACCCGGATTGTAATTAAAACCTCCTTAACATGGTTCATGGTTCTCAACCATGTAAGCTAGGGGTACATATAGTTGTCTAGTTGTTCGGGTTTTTGAGGGTTTGCCAATGTGAGAAGCATCAGTTTGAACGAAAATCTTTGGGTGTTTCAGATTTTTATTGCGAGACTGCTTGGAGTACTTTGAGTGGGGAAAATTTTTATTTAGGATCATTCACCTCCCTCTGATCGCCATTTCGTTCCTTCAATATTCATCGTTGCGAATCTCTTTTTTTCAAAAAAAACTAGCTCCCTCTTGCACGTTGTTGCAAATCTAACCCTTTACCACATCCGGGGAGCACGGAAGCCGACAGAGCTCTGTTGATCGCAGGAGCATTGCAGTTACCGTTGTAGGGCCACTTCTATGCTCCCCAGGAGCTGTAGCAATCCCTTGTCATGCCCGTGTTCTCCGGGAGCGACAGGGGACACATGTTGCTTGCCGTTCCTTCCGCTATACAGGAGGAGCTAAATTTATAAATTTTCAAATGAAAATTAGATTTTCTAAAAAAAGCAACGAAGCCCGAACATCCAAGAACTCGCCGGCAGTCATGGAGGCGAGGGAGTGAGAGGCAAAGGATCATGGCGTCGGTGGTTGGGAAAGAGAATGTAGTGAGGGAGGAGAGAGAGAGAACGTGGGGACAGGAGGGACGGAGAAATAAATAGGAGAAGATTGCAGCATTAATTAGGTGGGCAAGATGTCAATAAGTGCATTAGAAAAATTATATCTAATCTTGTATCTATACGCCATGGCAATCTTTAGATATTTATTTACAGTATCAGCATTGAAAATGCCCTGACAAAAGCGAACTAAGCTATTGGCTCGTGTTTAGCAAAGTTCATGACTACATCAGCCCAAGTGATCTCGACACCGTAGTTCAAGATCCAAGAGAAATTTCAGCAATTTCATCAGAAATTTTGGATTACGGCTGAGGATGAGATTCAAAATATCGGTTGAATAAAAAAATTTAAATTGTTACAGTAATTTCAGAAATTTTACCAAATTTAACCGAAATCTCGGGTATTTTGACTTTTGAGGACTGGATTTGGGTCAATAACAATTAAGAATGTCATATTCCATGAAAATTTGTTAAAAAACTAATTTTTTGAGACGTTTTATAAAAATAGCAAAAATATTGTTAGATTTTTATAAAATTTTACAAGCTTGATCATGCTCTGAAAATTTTATTATAGCACATATAGAAGTCTAGGATCATAAAACAATTTCCAAAAGAATCGAAATTCATTTTTTATATTTAAAAATTCAAAAACAGAATGAACATAACTGAGATAGTAACTGTGTGAAAATTTTATAAATTCACTCGAGTGTGATCATGATCCAAAAATTTTTAGAGAGCTTAAGAATTTCCTCAGGACCGTTCTCTAAAAGTTTCAGAAATTTTAAACTTGTTTTGGTTGCTCAGTCAAATCTATGGAAGCAATTAACATAACTGGTAACTGTGTCAAAATTTTATAAATTCTTTCGAGTGTGATCATGATCCAAAATTTTTTAGAGAGCTTAAGAATTTCCTCAAGACTGTTCTCTAAAAGTTTCAGAAATTTTAAACTTGTTTTGGTTGCTCAGTCAAATCTATGGAAGCAATAAGGCTTTTATCAGGATAGTTGCACTGTCATAATTTTTAAACATTCCTCACGCTTTATCATCATCTAAAAATCTTATAGGAATATTAGTGATGTATCAGGACCATCCACAAAAATTTTCAAAATTTTATAACGAGATTTGGACTATTTTTCATTTGTTTGAAATTTGTTGGTCACCCTTCAGTAACACTATCCAAATTTTTGAAAATTGCTCAGGCTTGATCATCATCTAAAAATTTTATGAACAATGATGTGTTAGGACCATCCACAGAAAATTTCAAAATTTTCTAACTTGGTTTGCACTATTTTTTATACGGTTGAAATTTGCCAGTCAGCCTTTTATCGGGACAGTAGCACTGTTAGAATTTATAAAAATTCCCCATGTTTGATCATCATCTCAAATTTTATGAGAACACTAGTGATGTGTTAGGATCATTAACAAAAAGTTTCAAAATTGTTTAACATCGTTTTGACTATTTTTCACTCAGTTAAATTTTGCGGAGATTTGAGAAATTTCGGCTAAAATTTCAGAAATTTCGTTTCAAAAATTCTGGATTTGAAATTTGCTTTTTGAATTTTGACCAGATTTTGTCCAAAATTCTGATATTTTGCCAAAATTTCATACTTTGCCTGCCTCCAAGATGTGAATTGAAAACGAAATTTCAAACCCTGCTCGACACCTTAGCCTACCATCTGCGTATACACATTCGGTGAATCTGAATAATTATTGGTGGAATCAGATGCTGTCTTTCTGAAACATACTGTTTGGGCGATTTAGACCATGCAATGAAGTCTTCAATGGTCAAGATCATGGTTTCAAATTTCATTTTCAGACCACATCTCAGAGTCAACAGAAATCCAAAATTTCAGCGAGATTTTAGAATTTCAACTAAAATCCGAATGAAATTAAAAAAGCAAATTTGAAATCCAGAAATTTTTAAACCAAAATTGCCAAAATTTTAAATAAAATTGTCAAAATTTTCGCAATTTTCAACCGGCTGTGAAATGGCTTCCTGAGGCTTGAAAAATATGAAAAGTTCATGCAAGCATTAATCTACATTTCCTATCTGTTTGAATACAAAATTGTAAGTAATTGCACATGAAAAGACGTAAAAGTTAGAAATTTTGACAACATTTTGACTAATTTTCAGATTCTGAAATTACATTTGGCAGCAATCAATATATATTGTCATCACAAATGATAGAAATGAAATAAAATTGACACATATGACAATTCACAATTCATAAATACATTGGAACATCCATTACAACTTTGAAATGACGTTGTGCATTCCATTCATCCTATTTCATCCATCACAATTGTTTCCAACATATGTGTTATGTAACAAAACAAGTGTATTTAATCAATTTCGACTGGGTATAGCCATGAGCATAGCCACTGCGAAGCATACAATAGCATATACACCACATATATGAGCATATGTGCGTAATAAAAACAATGGTGGTTAATAAATGAGAGAAATACCTGTCGAAGCATGGATGACACCATAACGCACTGCTTGGCCTAAACCACTTGCAAGAGGCATAATTAAAGGAGTATAAATATGTATTGCAAGAAGATGTAAATCATAATTAAAAGGAGTATAAACATGTATTGAAAGAAGAGGCATAATTAAAGAAGAACATGTAAAGCATGGACAACTGTGCATTGACGTACCTACCAGTAGTAGTACATGTATGGTGCAACCTGTACCTCCACATCATCAACAATTATCTCACCATGCTTCCTCTCATGCGCTTACTTGTACTCATCCCAGTTCATATCCCGTGGAAGCCCAGCAGACTTCTAGTGTTCGTAATGCGCCATCCAGGTCGAAGGATTCTCTAACTGGTGCAGGTACCTAACAGGTGTGAATCGTACATACAGGTCGGCGTAGGGATCAGTGTAGTCGAACAACGATGAAATAATCAATCCGTCGTGACTCTAGAAGTAACTGTACCCACCCTGATCCTCTCTATAGGGTATCAAGCCATACCCTAACACGAGGTACCCAGGGTACTCACTAGGGAAACCCCAATGGCTCAAAGACTGGCTACTAGACCACGAGCCCATGTCATCCTGGGGCTATCGTGTCTACCACCCACCCCACCACTCGTCGTGCCCTTTCCCGTACTACGGGTCTACCTCTGTGAGCCCTTCCTTAGGACACTTCCCCCCTGTTATGATACTCTCGGTGACTGTGGCTGTGAACGGGATCAAAGGAAGTAGCACTACTATATGAATATACATCACAATCGGTTCTTTTTTATCATCACAGTTGGTTCTGGTGGCGATACAAAGTCATTAGACAGAGATGAGGCGGCGCTATCACAGTCGGTTCTTGCCCAATTGTGATGAGCGATCATCTCTATCGGTTCTCAGAATAAAGTGATAGAGATGATAGCTCATCTCTATCGGTTCATTGTAAGAAGCGATAGATATGAGGGGGTCATTTCTATCGGTTTTTACAAAGAACCGATAAAGATGAGTTTGTTATCTCTATCGCTTCTTCCATAGAATCGATAGAGATGACCCCCTCATCTCTATCGCTTCTTCCATTGAACCGATAGAGATGAGCTGTCATCTCTATCATTTTATTCTGAGAACTGATAGAGATAAGAGTTCATCTCTATCGCTTCTTTTAAAAAACCGATAGAGATGACCCCTTTATCTCTATCGATTCTTCCAAAGAACCGATAGAGATGAGGCTATCTCTATCGCTTCTTACAAAGACTCGATAGAGATGACCCCCTCATCTCTATCATTTTCTTGTGAGAACCGATAGAGATGAGGGGGTGTGTTGTTTTCCAATTCACACTCCAATCAGCACATATTTCACACAGTATGCATGCACATATCACATTCACACAACATATATCATTGCACATATTATGCACATATCACATTCACAGAATACAAACACTTTATTACAACACATATCACATTCGTTCACAAAACAGAACTCAAACATGCTTCACAGTCAGTACACATGCAATCACATTCACATATGTAATATTGTTCACATATGGACTAGTAGGAGCTTTCAGGATCTGTAAACCTAAACAGAACTCAAACATGCTTCACAGTTAGTACACATGCAATCGCATTCACATATGTAATATTGTTCACATATGGACTAGTAGGAGCTTTCAGGATATGTAAACTTACCCATCTGCGAGATAACTTCCATCCAGTACCACTTGCATAAGTGGTCTTGTAACTTGTTGAGTGCAGAGCTGTCTAAGCTCTTCTAGAAGATATTCATATGCTGCAAAATAGAAACAAATGCTCTAATTTAAGTTTTGAAATTTCTATGTGAAAGGCTAATTGTATTATTATGCATGTACATATAGCTTAGGGAAAAGGTCTGAGCCGCTGACCACGATCATCGTGTGCTGCATGACGTACAAACCGCAGTGGTCGTCGCTGCCCTATTGATGACACTGTGAAAAAAGAAAAAGAAATTAAGACATGAAGAATAGACGTCAGAAAATATTAATCTTATATATATAGTAGGCACTTGTACCTTGAAGCGCACATACTTCAGCTTCGAGCCCTTTTTGTCATCGTGTATCCCTCCTTCAGTGACGTAGTTCGAGAAACCCCTATATACATTGGAGAGATGCCATTGAGTCAAAAAAAATTAACGTAGTTAAATACATAAAGTGTTAGGTAAGAGTAGTGCACTTACTGCTCCAAAAGAGGCTTGATCGCGTAGGCCATCGGTCTCTTCTCGATTGAGTTAAAAGTGTAGACTATGTTTGTCGCTCGGAACGATCACATGTAGAACCTAATGGTTGCTTATTAAATGGTATGCAGTGAAAGAAATAAGTTCACATATGATTTAAGTGCGTACAAGTAATTGAAGGGTAAAGTAGTACTTACTCATGGTACGGGAGTAGAACGAAGTCCTTCTTCGACTCAGCTCTCAATGCCCTCTTGATGTAGCCGACAACCCATTCCAGTTGAATCCTAGACATGGTCACGGACACAAGCAAAGGGTCGACAAACCCAACTAGTTGTCGATTCATCACGACTCGCTGCCTCATTCCCCTGCAATTCGTGTTGAATGTTAAAAAACATAATGCAAAATCCTATGGAAGTCATAAGCTCATGCTATTTGGTACGATACTCACAGCGTCCAGGATCGTATAGTAGAAATGTCGAGGGCTATCATTGGGTACAGACAGAATAGATCCTTGAAACTAACTGGGAATATCCTATCCTCCTCGCGGTGGAAATGTCCCTTTCTATATTTAACATTGAAGTCGACAGCCACTCGCCCTCTTTCACTTTATCAACGTACCATCCATGGAGCTATCGAGTCCATTTGCCTAGAGGACTCAATTTGTTGGCAGGCAGAAGGGGCTTTCCATGTATGTAGGCCTTAAAATCATAAGGCCTCTCTGTGGCCTGTGACGACTTTCCTTTCTGGGCAGAAGGAGTCTTCGAGGCCCGGGCAGTGGGCTTTTCATGTACCTCAGGGGGTACTGTGGCCTCTGTGAGCTTTGCCTTTATAGCAGAAGGAGTCTGCGAGGCCTCCAGTGGTTCTGTGGCTGTCGTGCTATTCCTTTTACGCGCCAGCTCTGTACTCTATACAGGACTTGTCACGGTTGTGGGAGCAGGCGTAGGTACGGTAGGAACCTATGAAGCACGCGCATATGTAACTTATTGCCGTACTACTGAAATAGTACAGAAGACGCGGAAGATTTTTACCTTCACTAGTACGACGCCTGTCGTAGGCCACTTGATGAATGACATCCTCACATGCCCGAGAGTGGTGATGTCTTCGTTGGGGGGAACTCGAGCACATGTGACAAGAAGGCGATGTAGACGTAGTCCATCTGGACCCTCATGTAGCTCTTCCCCAAAGGCTGACCATGCATCATGTCGATCTCCTTGCATGGAAATGCAACCCTGTGTGTAGCGTCAACAGGAAATCCATCTTTCGTCAGGGTGAGCTGGCACTTGATAGGCACCTGCGAAAAGTGCGCAACTTGAGAGAAAATATAGAAAGAGTTACTCTCGCACCTTTAAGTTAGGCAAAATTAATTATTACCTTCAGCTGGGGACCAAACATATCATTTTTGGAACCGCAGCTACTTGGTCGGGGCATAGGTTTCTCTACGGTAGGCAAGGACATCTGGCTCTGAGTCTGGGAGATCATCGCCATCATCTCGGACCTCAGGTGCTCCTCATGTGCCATCATCTCCTCCCTTATATACTCCTCACGTGCTGTCATCTCCCCCTCATCTCCTCCTCACGTGCCATCATCTCCCCCCTCATCTCCTCCACACGTGCCTTCATCTCCCCCATCATCTCCTCTTTGATCTCCTCCCTCAGCTGCTCTCTGAGCGTGTCCTTGCAGCGCTCCGCACGTGCCTCCCATGATCTTGATCTGGCACTCGCAGCGTCATCCTGGAAGTAGGACTTCTTAGTATGCCCCGCCCCTACGGCAAGAACTCGACCCTTATGGTTAGACTTTTCGATCGCAAAGGATAGGATGTCCTTCGACCCTTGGCTCAGAAAGGCCCTTCATAGCCGCCTGAACCGAGGTGCTGCACATGCGTGTTCTGCCTCTGGGTAGCAATGTTCTTCTGTCTAAGCTCCTTCGCCTCGGGCGTACTCTTCATCCTCGCAAACTCCTCCCAAACACCAGGAGTCACAAACAGATACCTCTTGAATGGTGTACGGCCTTTCAACACATACTCACTATGCATGAAGACCCTGAAGTGCCTTAGAGCAACACCCATCCTCTTCAATGCGAACCGCCTCGTATTGTTTTCATCTTCCTCTTCTATAATCCATTTTCCCTTAACCTCGTCCCACAATTGATTTTTCTGCTCGGCGCTGACTTCCTTTCTCCAATCCTTAACCATTATGGGCACTCTCTCCCTCACAAATTGGCCGAGGAATGACCGGTATCGCCCCTTGTACTTGGGAGGACCCGTGTAAACCCCCCTAGCATTGAAGTGGAGAACCTGGGGTGTTCAGTCCTCGGGCCTTCCTTACCTTACTCGGCCCCTAACATTTGGAACTTGGTTTGGCTCAACATTTGCAACTTGGCTCAGCTCCTCAAGAGCACCTTCTACTCTGTTTGGCGATGAGCTGATGCTCTCTAATTGCGATATTTTGAGTTTTCTTAGCTATTATTTGAATTTGACAATAAATCACTTAAAGAAAAAGCTAAATGGATAATTAATAGCATTTAATTGTTCTAGCATATTGTAGTAGAGTAACAGATAAACGAATGATATTCAAGAAAAGTCTATTTATTGGCCAACTAAATACATACCAACGATGACTCCTAATCTCTAAATAGGTTTGGTCCTAAACCCATTCGAGGATATGTGGTTCGGGCAAATTCCTAAGCCGTTGTAGAACTCTAGAGAAAATTTCGGCAACATCTCCCCGCTGTTCTCCAGATACACATCTCGATAACAGGTCAAGAGGGGTGTATATCCGGAGAACACCAAGGAGACGCTACCAAAATCTACTCTGGAGTTGTACAACAGCTCAGGAACTTGCCTGAACCAAATATCCTCGAAATGTCCAAAAAACATGGACAATTCGAGACTGCTTGCTTATAAATATACCATTTCGATTGGCATATTTATAAACAAACACCCTTGAACGGGAGACGTAGGTTCCGTAACCTAAACTCTAACATACATATGCTGAGATAAAAAACAAAAGAATATGCAATTATAACTGAAATAACGATCTCAATTAACAAAGTCAAAAGTTGCATAATAATATGATGAGTAAAGAACCACATATGAGAAAATAATGAAAAAGGCATCACTATATAGTTGTAGAGTAAAGAAACACATATTCTCGAGTTAAGAGTAAAGTCAGCCTGAAAACTTCCTAGAGAAAATAAATATGCAAGTATCAAATCAAAGATTATTATGGACATTGAATTTAATATTTCCTGACATAAATATCCTATAAAAATGTGCCATTTGTTTTCAATGACAAAACTTCGTGGCATGAATATTTGTATGTACCATGATTTTAAAGTATTACCAGTATGTCAGCAACAAAGAATTGCCATGGTGTTGCTCATTCTACTTTACATCATGGAAGTTGGTGATTAATACCTCAAAACAATATTTAGTATTTTACAACCACAAAAATGCATATAAATCAAACTTCAAAGCAACACGAAGGTTGCAAGAACTTTAGTCAAAACTAGGTTTGAAATAAAACCAGAGTATCTACCAGTAATAATGTTTCATATGAGATTCATTGCACCAACAGTTGATGGCTACGTAGTACATAATTGTAAGCAAGAAAAGATAGAAGAAAATGAAAATAAACTAACTATGATAAATGAAAATTCCAGCCTTGGGTGCATTTAGCAAGATCCTTGGGTGCACATTGCTAGTTGCAAAATAGAGGCATTTAGTTTGTACCCATGAGGGCAAAATATAAATTTGTTTTGGATTGCTCCTAGGTCCCAAGTAACTAGCACTCACTTAACAATTCCCACAGGAGAAAGGGTAAGATTTTCTATGTATTCTAACGAATCCACACAATTCCCACAGGAGAAAGGGTTAGATGTTTCTCCATATTCTACCAAATCCAGGTCCATTGCTGCATTGTTTTTCATGAACAAACCGTATACTACAGCTACAATACACTAATGACCTTAATACAACCTCTAACTTACAAAATTACACAGGCGATCAAGCAATCAGCCAATATGATGAACAACCAAACTGGAACATCCAGTTATTTTAGGTGCACTCAAGTTGATTAGAAAAATAGATGTGTGACATAATTTGTTCATTACATGATTATGAACCTGTGGGGCTCGGTAGTGTGGGGGCGGTGTTGGGAGGAGTCAGCAACGGGAGGGGTCGGTGGTGTAGGGGTGGCAACGGGACGAGTCGACGGTGTGGGGGCGGCGACGGGAGGGGTCGGTGATGGGAGAGCTCAACGACGGGAGGAGTCAGCGACGGGAGGGCTCAGCGATGGGAGAACTTGGCGGCGTCGGCTCTCGAGTTGGTGGCGTGCGCGTTAGGATTGGCGCTACGGTTTGCTATGGTGGGGGCACGAGCGGCGGGGTAGGGAGCGGTGGGGGAGGACACGGTGGGGAGGCAGCCGGTGGTGGAGGACACGGTGGGGATGGAGCGGCAGGGAGCGAGCCAGGGAGCCATCAGTGGGGTAGAGAAGACCAGAGTGAGGGAGAACGAATTAGTAGCCTGGCATTTAAGTTGTCCAAATGAGCCATCAGTGTCGGTTCAAAAGGAACCCGACACTGATCATAAATATCTCTATCGGTTTTACTTGAAAAACGACATTGATCATAAAACATCTCAATCAGTTTTATTACAAACCCGACACTGATGACAATACTACCTCTATCGGTTTTATTAAAAAATTGATACTTATTCTTGACTACCTCTATCAGTTTAAAAAAACTGACACTAATGACCATATATCACTATCAGTTTTAGTACAAAACCGGCACTGATCGTTCCATATCTCAATTGGTTTTAGTCAAAAAACTGACACTAATGACCAAATATCACTATCGGTTTTAGTCAAAAACCAGACACTGATGACAACATATCACTATCGGTTTTAGTCAAAAAAACCGACACTAATGACCACATATCACTATCGGTTTTATTCAAAAAACTGACACTGATGACCACATATCACTATTGGTTTTATTAAGGAAATTGACACTGGTAATTCCACATCTCAATCGGTTTCCATCGAAAACCCGACACTGATGCTTGAGGCTGAACTGGACACCTGCAACATCAACACTATCGGTTTGAGTCCAAAAACCGACACTATTAATTAGATATCTCTATTGATTTACCTAATGAAACCGACACTACTAGTATTTTTTCCAATCATTTTTTGTAGAACCGACACAGATGAGCCATAATTCTGAATGTTCAATCATATTTGATCAAAGAGAGAAAATGCCATAACTTTTACAAATATAGTTGGAATTACAAATAATTGCAGAAATATACTTTGGGATACTAAAAATCTTTTATAAAAGGAATTTTCCAAAAAGAGTCAGCACTGAAAAGATACGCAAAAATTTGTGTCGATTTTATTTAAGAACCGACACAAATGCTTGTGGAGTAGTAGTTAGGGTTCATAGACTATTTTTGTCGATTCTTCAAGAGAACCAATTGCAATGAAGTAATTATCTGTGTCGATTTTATTTAAGAACCGACACAAATGCTTATTATTTTCATAAATCACTTCAGTTCTGAATTTTCAACATTTTATCAAGGAGAGAAAAGGCCATAACTTTTTCATACATTGTTGAAATTAATTGAAATTTTGCAAAAACATACTTTAGAATACTGCCAAACTTTTCAACAAAGAATTTTTGGAAAAGGAGTCCTCATTCAAGACCTATGCCGAAATTCATTTTGTACGCATGATTTTTGTGTGAAGCATAGAAAAGTCCAAACTTTTTCAAATTAATCCTGAATTGTAAGAAAATGTTTAGAAATGAACTTTCAACTATTTACAAGCTTTCCCAACAATAATTTCATCCAAAGGAATTTTCTTTCACAACATATGGCACAAAGTGCTATTTTGGCATGAGGAGATATTGAATTTCCATCAAAGCCTCCACAAGCAATTCACCTTGGCTTTTTACTCCCAAAGTATTGCAAAATATTTTACATACATACCGGAACAATGAGATTAACAACAAACATTACAATAGTCCATTTATTTACAATAGTGCCCTTCTTGATGATCTACTCGCATGTAATTGGCTCCATGTGTGTCGTCGTCCCTGCTAAGACATGCCCCATCTGCAAACGGAGGCATTTCATCGAATTGGTTGTACTCTTCTTCATCTACGACATTTTCAACTCCTATGGTCCACCTCTTGCCATGAAAAACAACGTGCAATGTCGGATTGGTCGGATCACGCACGTAGAAATCTATCGTTGTGTTCTCGCATGATGGAAAGCTCATCCATATGTGGATTTTCTTCCCGTAATATCAACTTGTGCTGCTCGATGTACCTTGCAACTTCTGTGTTGTGCTGCAAGATTGTCAAATGCGCTTTGCAATGCATATCAAATCGTGGCCTCGTTAATTTGGACCCAACGGTTTCTTTGCCAGCAAGTCTGCCCTCATGGCGAGATACAGGAACACCGATTACTTGTCTTCTTCCTAGATAGTCCACGCAGAACTCAAAAACATCTTCAGTCCCATAACCTTCAACAATACTACCCTCAGGCTTCGACCGATTCCTTACGTATGATTTTAATATACCCATATACCTCTCGAACAGATACATGTAACGTAGGAATGCAGGTCCACAAATCTTAATCTCTCTAACAAGGTGTACAACAAGGTGGACCATGACGTCGAAGAACGACAGGGGAAATGCATCTCAAGCTGGCATAGAGTCTGCACCACCTCACTTTTTAAGTTGTCTAGTACATCGGGGTCAATAACCTTGCAAGAGATCACATTGAAGAAATAACATAGCTTTGTGATTGCGAACCTGACATCCTCTGGCAGAATATTTCTGATTGCAACAGGGAGCATCTGGGTCATCAAGACATGGCAGTCATGGGACTTCATTCCAAGCAACTTCAAATCATCTATAGACACAAGCTTCTTAATATTCGTGGAGTAGCCAGATGGAACTTTAATACCTTAGAGACACTTCCAGAGATCTTCTTTCTCCTTCTTAGACAAGGTGTAGTATGCAGCGGGGATGTATGGACATTTTCTATCCTCCTCTATCACTGCAAGCCTATGCCTGATTCCCATGTAGGCCATATCGCGACGAGCATTCACACCATCCTTGGTCTTCCTAGGTATGTTCAGCAGGATGCCAACCAAATTATCGCAAACATTCTTCTTAACGTGCATGACATCAATACAATGTCAGACATCTAACTCCTTCTAGTACGGTAAGTCTCAAAATATCGATCTCTTCTTCCAATGGTCCTAGGACGAACAGATTTACGACTCTTTCTGTACTAAACATCGATATCCTCCACACGTGAATATACTTGCCTTCCACTCATAGGTTGCGGGGCCGAATGGACTTCCCTCTTTCCATCAAATTTGACATCCATCTTACGGTATCATGACTTCGAAGTAGAAACCTACGGTGACCTATATACACAGTTTTCTTAGAATTCGGCAACCATAAGCTCTCAGTCTCCTCTTCACAAATAGGACACGCTTTGGATCCTTTCGTAATGTAGCCCGCCAAATTACCAAGGGCCGGGAAATAATTTATGGTGCAAAATACCATAGCCTGTAGGGTGAAATGCTCTCTTTTGTACGCATCCCACACCACGACCTCTCATTTCACAATTTTACCAAATCCTCGATCAGTGGAGCAAGGTACACATCAATATCATTTCCCAGTTGTTTGGGTCCCGAGATTATCAACAACATCATGATATACTTCCGCTTCATACACAACCAAGGAGGGAGGTTGTAGATACACAATAGAACTACTCAAGTGCTATGACGACTGCTCATGGTACCAAACGGATTCATTCCATCGATACTCAACTCAAATCTTATGTTCCTCATTCGGACACCAAACTACTCATGTTTCTAATCGATGTTTCTCCATTGAGCCGATCAGCATGGTGTCTCAGCTTGCCATCTTCCTTTCGAGACTCATAATGCCAACGCAATAATTTTGCCTCTCTGGAATTTGCAAACAACCGCTCCAGACGGGGAATGATAGGCAAGTACCACAATACCTTGGCCCGTGCACCTTTAGTGACCTCTTCACCGTCGTCGCCCCGGCTCTTACGCTTCTTGTCGTTACGCTTCTCCTTTTGTTTGTACCGGGGCACACCGCAAACTGGACAAACGTGAAGCTCCTGATGTGTATTACGGTATAAGATGCAATCCTTCGGACATGCATGTATCCTTTCCATTTCCATTCCCATGGGACATAGTAGCTTCTTCACTTCATACATTCATGTTGGCAACTCGTTTCCCTCCAGAAGAAGATCCGATAAAATAACTAGAAGTGCATTGAAACTTGTATCTGTCCAACGATGTTTTGCCTTCAGTTCGAACAATGCAAGGACCAAACCCAACTTGGTGTATTCCACTTTGCAACCCGAGAACAGCAGTTTGGCATCGTATTCCATCAAGCTTTTGAACTTTTCAAACTCTCTTTCCGTGTAATTTCCCTCCACATCCCGCAACATTTGCTCTAAATTGTCCTCAAAAATATCACGCTAGTACTCGTCATCGAGTTCCACCATGTCTCTGTTGCATACCGAAAGGGTACTACCTGTCTCCCTGTGATGGATCCAATACGTGCAATTCCTCACGAAGCCACGTCGAATCAGGTGGTCCTCAATTTGAACTGAATTGTTAAATCTCCTAAGATTGGTGCAATCAATGCAAAGGCAACATATGAAGTTTACACCCCTGTTCACTATGTCCTCTTCTGCAATTTTTTTAACTCCTTGACATCCCTCTGAAATTCAGCACTCACACGGCTTTTCAGATACATCCATTCCTTACGATCCATCTGCAATTAGACTTCGCACAATAAATTAACTAAAAATTAGAGTGACAGCTAGCTAGCTATTTCAAACATTGAGACATCATTTCAATTAATATTACCTTTGCAAAATAGAGGACGGGTTTCAAGATATATCAATGTACTCCCGATCGATACCTACCTTCTTCCCTAGTTAAGAGTTTCCAATTCCCTAGTTACGAGACATACATTGCAAACATCAACAATGATATCGAATAAACTAATTATATAGTGTAGTAGCTTGCAAATCTTTTGACTTCAATATGATAAAACAAGGGAACCAACGATGACTCCTAATCTCTAAATAGATTAGGTCCTAATCCCATTCAAGGATATGTGGTTCGAGCAAGTTCCTAATCTATTGTACAACTTTAGAGAAAATTTTGGCAGAATCTCCCGGCTATTCTCCAGATATACGTCTCAACAGCAGGTCAAGAGGGGTGTGTACCCGAAGAACACCACAGGGAGATGCTACCAAAATCTACTCTGGAGTTACACAACAGTATAGGAACTTGCTTGAACCACATATCCTCGAACTGTCCAAAGAACATGGACAATTCGAGACTATCTGCTTATAAATATGCCATTTCGATCGGTATATTTATAAACAAGCACCCTCGAACGGGAGATATAAGTTCTGCAGCCTAAACTCTAGCTAACATTCATCATATGACAGCAACAATAATTCCAGATTAACATGAGAGCACTACAAATTAAGATAATTAAATACATGTGTACTTGTCAAATAAAGGGTGCGAAATCTGATAGGATATACATAATACCTATGCGACCTAAACTTTCTTCACGACATACCGAAATTATATAATGTAAATTTGAAGGGGTTTGAAGGAATGCTCATATTTTGAAGAAAACCACAAATTTTGCAAAATGAGGGAAAATCTCCTCCGGCTAGGCTTCAAATTTACCCTCTTAACCCCACCTTTGAGGATTTCAATTTTTCTCACCCAAGTATTGCTTCCAACCATAGAATATGAGCAGTTTTTTCGGGTGGCGGTGCAGAAATATCCTCTGAAACAACAACAGAGGAGAGTTCAGCTCGAAGGGTATAAATAACCTAGTAAGACACATCACAATCGGTTCTCACTTAAGAAGCGATAGTGATGTGCACACACATCACTATCGGTTCTCACTTGAAAAGCGATAGTGATGTGCATTCTCATCACTATCGGTTCTCACATAAGAAGCGATAGTGATGATCACGTGCACATCACTATCAGTTCTTATATAAAAAGTGATAGTGATGTGCATGATCATCACTATCGCTTCCCACATATGAAGCGATAGTGATGACCACGTGCACATTACTATCGGTTCTTTTGTGAGAAGCGATAATATTGTGCATTATCATCACTATCGTTTCTCACAAAAGAAGCGATAGTGATGATCACGTGCACATCACTATCGGTTCTTTTGTCCATGCACATCACTATCGCTTCTCACATAAGAACCGATTGTGATGTGCCCAGTGCTACATCACAATCACTTCTAACCTGAGAACCGATAGTGATTATTATTAACACCCCTCCTAAGTCATCTATCATAATCATTTTTTTCTAAAAACTTAAGAACCGGCCCAGATGAAGCAATAGTGATGTACCATTCTACAGTAGTGTAGTGGGCATCATTGCCTCCAGATTCTGTAGCCGAACTGCTATCGGCGGACTCCTAGAACTGCACGTTCTCTAGGGGTGTCTCCGTGTCATCGTCGCTGCCCACATCCGGCTCATCATCGCTTTGGACCTTAATTTCCTTTTCTCTTACCATGTGGGCTGGCCGACAACATCGCCAACCAACCTAAAGTACCAGCCAGCATGTCCTCCTTGTCATCGTCGATGCCACGCTTCCTCTTTCATGTGTGGATGTCACTGATCGGCGCAATCTGGGAGACTCTTCCCACCTCACCACTACAGAAAAGGACATCACTGCCGGATCAACATCAGCATCACTGCCGGATGTTGACCCGGCACTCCCTAACTGGCAGTGATAGTTGGGACTATCACTGCCGGTTCTTCAAACGACGGTGATAATAATATCACTACCGGTTTATATTATACAACCGGAAGTAATAAGGATTATCACTGCCGGATTTTTATCCATAACCGGCAATGCTAACAACTTATCACTGCTGGTTGCTATTTTTCAACCGGTAGTGACAACATATTATCACTGTCGGTTGTTATTTTTCAACCGGAAGTGATAATCCATATCACTGCCACTTAATATTTTCCAACCGGCAGTGATAAGGTGTTATCACTGCCAGTTATTTCTCTAAAACCGGCAATGATAAGTACAGTGCCATATTATCCTCCAAAATCGGTTACATAATTTTTTTTGTATTGTATGTATGATGTAACACTGTACTATATATATATTGTACAATACATGTATTCTGTACGGTATATGTTATGCCCAATATTAATGAAGTATTGGTAAAGAATAATTCAAATATATTAAATCATCATAATATTTAACATTGAATAATGAATACTCATTTAATCATGACAATATTAATGAAGTATTTATAAAGCATAATTGACATACAGTAAATCATCGTAATATCTAATTATTACATTGTTCATTGACAATCGTTCACATTTCAGTTAATTGTAGCGTGTGGCTCGTAAAACTCACCCTTCGGGTTGATCACTTCTCGAACGATGAACCCAGCCATCTGCTCTCGAAGGGCTTCAACTTCGCTGTCAAGTAGACTGTTGGTGCCGAGCTTCACGCGTTGTCATTGAAGAAAATAATGCATTAATTAGTGTCGTAGTTTTTATAAAGAAAAGTAATTGTCAACATGTAATGATATACCACCTCACCATTGTAGTCGGTACTGTCAGTGACGAACGTGTGTATGTGTGTCATTACGTAGTATGCACATAAATTGTTCCCTTGCGGCTGTCTTAGGCACGGAAAATCGGTTTTTATTCTGAACTTCTTCGTGAATGGACGGTACCGCGTGCTCTTCTTGCGGTATTTTGTGTACGCCCTGTGTATGGTTATGAATACTCATTAAACTTAATTATGTGCAATTAAGTGCAATGGAATAAAAGATTACGGGAGCAATAACGCAACGACCGAGTTTACCTGTCTAGCAATTCTATTACTTCTTTGTAATCGTTTGTCAGTTTCCTCATTGAGTCCAACACGTTGATCGTGCTATCGTCTAACGAATGACGAGAAGGATCCATGAAAGCCGCAGGCCCATTAGTCATGACATGGTGTTGCACATGATAAACCGACTAGTAGGCGGGAAACACGCATCAAAGTTGTAGGGTAAAAGTACATAGGTCCCGTCTTGTAACTTTAGCGCGCTTTATTACGCACTCTCGATCTCTCTCTCCGCCAATGGATCTTTAATAAGGTTGCAGATTGACAAGGCCGGATCGAGGAATCCTACCCTTTCATTTAAGTCCGCCTGAGTGTCATTGTCTCCATTCTACATAAGAAAGAAGTTAGACACTAAGTTTAAGGGTACGTGAATGTACAAAGATAAATTATACAAGAGACTTACAGAGTCCACATTCTTAATACGTACACGCCCGAGCATCTCGCTGGTACAACTGGTATAACTCAAGGTTTCTACCCGTAAAACTCCGTCCATATTGTGAAAATCCGCTTTGTATTTGACGGGAACGATCGCTTTTTGTCTCTTGACAAACCGCCGATACCATTGATGTAGACGCCATAACTATGTCGGTCTCGCTCCTCGCTTGGATCCACCAATGCTTCCCGCTAATGAACTTCCACCTTAGAGGGGCCCCGCCTTTAGCACCTTTCTCGGTGCGCAGCAGCTCTTTTACCAACCTGTCCTTTAGATTTCGCCAGAGATGCGCCGTAGTCCGATCGCTGGCTAGGTTGAGGAGATTCTGCTGTCGCCCACTGCTTAACCGTCGCTATGTCTAGGAAGAAATCTCTTTGGCAACTTCGATTTCAACTTTATCGTGTCAAGCGCCTTATTGAAGTGAGTGTCACACTGGCGCCTACTTCCTTTCTAGTTTCTTCTTCGGTCATGTCATATGCTTTCTTACCGACAGCCGGCTTCACGATGTGGCACTTTTCCCCACGACCGTGATGAATTTTGAGATCGCGGTGCTCTTTCATTATTTTTCCGTGGCGTTGGAGCAGAGGCGGACTTTTTAGGTGACGGAGGAGGACTTTTACTACCGTGATAGGCCGCGCCGTCATCATTAGTATCATCATCGCCATTGTCGCCATCGGACAAAAACATTATGTAGCGCTTGCGCCACGCGATGAATGTGCCTGTGCTTTGTCCAAGAGTATTTCTACCTTCCTCGGGGGATCAGACCTCAACTTCACGGTAATTGTCAACCACACCGCTTCATCGATACTCTAGCGTATCCCTCAGGAATTGGGCGGTTATGCAACATCTGCCCCTCGCCACATGGTCAAGCCATCCCTTCAGCCACCTTAATGGTTATGTTCGCTAGAGGCATGTGCAGACTGCAACATGTTGGCTCTACGATTTTGTCCACGGGAAAACTACAGGCCGAGTCCTCTTCAGGAGGGTCCGCGGATGCTTGGCTGCTTTTACGAGCAACGGCGGGACTCTGGAGGTCATGTGCCTGACGTTCGTTGAGGACGCTCGCTAGAATTTCTTGCATCTTTTGTATCTGTTCTTGAAATTGAATTTCCTTTACATGCATCCTTTCTTCTATTACTCGTACACGTGCATCCAATCGTTTGTCTAGTTAGCTTCGACGCTTATAGATAGAAGCGCCCTCCGAACGCCGCTTCCGTGGCACCAAGCCTAACCTCTAGTACGACTGTGGTGCTCTTTGTTACCTGTATGTGTGTTAGCTCGTCGTTCTCTCTTCTTGGTTGGAAGCAGCCCGGTAGCTTGGGCATGGGCATCCGCGATCTTCTTTGAAATTTCCTCTTCTTTCTCGCTCGCTTAAGCCGCCATCATCAAACTGACTAGCTCCCTCGCAAGCATCCAAGACTTTGATCTTGGGGCCATCTCTGACGCCGCAGAACAACTCCACTAAGAATTAGCTCTTCTTCCCTTGCATCCCACTTGGGTACTTTCTTCACGTAGCCACCGGCGCCTAGCGTATGGGGGTAAATGTTCTTGTCCGAGTTTGCTTTGTTCTTTTCACTGATAGCTTGGGCTTCATCAGACTTCTTATATTGCACGAATTCATCCCAAAATTGCCTCAACCTCGGGTACGTATCGAGTTCGGCGTTTCATCCTCCTTCACATACTCCTTATTCAGCTTTGTCTTCCGATTCTTCCAGGAGTTTCCCATGATGGCTAGTGCACGTTTCTTCGCATGCTCCAACTGATCTTCGGGAAACTAAAACTTGGATGTCAAATCTGTCCACAATGCTTCCTTGATTTCATCGGGAACATACGACAGGCAAACGCCATGACGTGTCCATGATTTGTTGGTGATGGGCACGTTATCTCTAGCTAGGACCCCGCATACTGTTCGGTATGGCCCAAGCAGTGATGCTGGTATAACCGGTTCGCCGACTGCATTAAGCTCCACGATCACCTTTCGTTCACCCGTCCGCAACTTGTTAGGACCTCGATGATGATGCTGCCTCTGTTCACGTGATGTCTAGCCCTGCATTTTGACTATTTCATTACTCGTCTAATCGGTATACGTGAAGATTTGGTCTGAAATAATTACCTCGGGTATGTTTGTTGCCTCGGTTTGCTGCAAGTTGAGGAAGCTTGTCGGGCTTTGTTCCGGGCTTTGGTTCAAATGCTCAGCGCCATCCGGCACTTGTTCCTGGTTAGCGGCCATGTGCACCTAATTTATCTAAAATTTAAACTTAACAAAGGCATGAGATGAATGTGATGGTATACGTATAAATTGGTCACGCACGAAGTTGTGGACCGAAATGGACCAATTATACGTACAATATTACACACATTTGGCCATTACTTTCTTAAATCTAGTGATATTATTTACATGCGAAACTACACTACTCGGTACATAATTAAACATAGGAATGGTGATATTACGCCTAGTTTCACGCTTAACTCATTTCACGCATGCATTGCACTAGTATAGAGAACAAAACCGACACATACAATATATAAGGTATTTATTACATGAATATAATAAATACAATGTATTGTTAAAACAACAAAATCTCATTACATGAATATAACAAATACAATATAAGGTATTTATTACATGAATATAGTGTGAAGACTTCTACAAGATTCTTCATAACAAAACTTCACTAAGTCGAAATAGGAACAAATTACATTTAATCAGAGAGCAACCAATTGATCCCGAAAATGTCAATGTATTGCTAATTGTGCAAAGACATTGCACAAAAATGAAGATCGCTTAAAACTACAGTACAAATTAAAACTAATTAATTCAACAAGTTGAGTAAGTAATTGTTTATCTAAGTGTTATAGTTTCAGTAAAGCAAAGAACAAATTAAGTAGCATAAAGAAATGTGTTTAGGAGATAAATTATTATCTTTAACCAATTGAGATAAATTATTATCTTTAAGCAATTGACTATGAACGCTTGACGAATTGAGAAGATATCTAAAGTAGCGTCATGAAAATCGCAGTTTAGGAGAACTTGAGTAGATTCAAAACCGAGTCCTTAACTAGAAATCATAATATCACCTTGATGGACCTAATTTGAACATTATGAAAAGTTTTCTAGTAATTGAATGCATATCATGTTAACACAAACAAAAATTAAGATGTTTGGCTGCCGATGTAGAGCCTGTACATGTGTGTGGAGTACAATATATGTCTATAACATCACCTTACAAATATATGATGCAATTCAAACGTCGTCTACATTCTAATGATTTTCTGTAGTAAACTAATTAACATATTGGATCGGTTAATCACATGACCAAAGATCCATGTTAAGCAATATACGGTGATCACAACATTCACAATTAGTTATTTGCATTGTAGAACAAGCAAAAGTACACTACTCGGTACATAGGAAGGTCGGCGCGGAGAAGCACCGGACGTGGACGAAGGCTGGGGTGGTGCGGAGAAGCACCGACGCGGTGGAGGGCCGGACGTCGATTACGAACATATTTCTTCACAACCCCCATGAACCTCTCGAAAGGGTACATCTGATGTAGAAACACAGGGCCAAGAAACTATATCTCTTTCACAATATGAACAATGAGATGGACCATAATATCAAAAAAGGATGGAGGGAAGCACATCTCAAGCCGACATAGAGTGTGAATCACGTCTTGCTGCAGCTTACCCAGTTTCATTGGATCAATGACCTTTTGTGAAATCGCATTGAAGAATGAACACAACTTTATAATTGGGTCTCGCACTTTCTCTGGCAGAACACCCCTAATTGCAACAGGAAGCTGTTAGTGTTATGCCCTTGAGGCAATCATTTGGATGATTGTAACATGACTATGTTTATGAATAATATTATGATTATTGGTCAAATGAATGTATATCATTGTATTGATCAACAAGTATGTGACTTGCTTATGAAGCTCTTTACTTAATGATGTAATTCGATAAATATCTCTGATCGGAATTCATCGTATAGGACAACGATGAATAGATCAGCACATGTAGTGATCGATGATCATGCTTCATAGATCATGGGATATGGAGATATCATCTATACATTGTGGACGCATGTTGAAGAACATGGGTTAGATAGACCCGCAATGGGACATCGCGAGAATGTTTCATTCTTATGTGTCATCGTGTATCTCATACCTAGTAGATGTATGATCCTTAGACTTGAGATTGTCATATTCCCTACATGTGTAATAGTTTTCCTTGGGGCTATCAAACACTACTTCCTAACCGGATAGTTATAAAGGTAGCTTTCATGTTTACTATGAAACGTGCGAGGGAAGTGAGCAAATCAAGATGGAATATGCCACTCCAATGAAACGGAGATATATGACAAGGCCACTCGTGTGATATGATTAAGGAAGTGCATGGCCATGCCGTGATTGAGGAGTCAATCACAACTTATTAATATATCACGGATACGAGATGGATTGAATCATCAAAGGATGACATGCTTCTCGCTGAGATCAATCTTCATATACTTGGCAAAGGGATTATTGCATGAGTACTTTTGATAGGTTCTGTCGATTTGATCATAGTATGTTTGGGAGTTGGCATACTTTGCAAGAAGCCGCTACCAACTATTGGATTGAAAAGGAGTTTTCCGAATCCATGTCCAAACATACGTGAACCTGCAGGGTCACACACTTAATGGGCTGGGACGCATTAATTTGGATTGGATCCGTAATTAATGAACCTCGTGGGCTTAACACGCTGATGGGCCCTAGTTTAGGGTTTCATCTTGTGGCTATATAAGGAGGGGAGGAGGGAGGGCGCAGGGTGTGCTTTCCCACGGTTTAGGAGTGATTCACTCGAAACCCTAGCCTACTCCTCTCGCTGCCCCTGCCGAGCGACCATGTGCTTGCACACCGACGCACGGCGTTCCATCTCTGGAAGTGTGGACTACTGCGGTGACGCTGCTGCGATTGCGGCGTGGGAGGACGATCCACTACATCGACGCAACGACTGCGGCGAGGACGATCCACTACATCGACGCGCGAAGGATTCCTCAACTGCGCGTCTAGTGGTAATCTTATCTATGATCCCCTTCTTGCGAGTAGCTTTCTGGTTACGCGGTAGATTTTTTTTTGTGCTAGCGTAGCATACCGCCTTCCTCTTTAGTGGTATCAGAGCCATCTCTTATAGTTTTGTGATTTGGATGTTGCACATATGATGTGTAAGGTTAGTAGATTGGATCTATTACATGTTCAGCCAGTTCATGTGATGAATTGGTGACGGCAGCCATCGATGAGATCGATCGGTTTTGGGTTTGAGGAAAGTGCAAACCGACTCAATCTTGATTTGGGTGAGTCCGTTCATGGTACGACGTTACCCTACCGGTCGGGTTACCGCCATCAGGGTTTCTGAAACGTATCCATATGGGACCAAGCCAATCAGATTGAGTTGGATTGGGTCAATCTGGTTGATCCATGGTAAGCGCAAATAGATTCAATATTGATTTGGGTGAGTCGGTTCATGGTACGACGTTACCCTTACCGGTCGGGTTACCGCCATCAGGGTTTCTGAAATGTATCCATATGGGACCGCCGCTGTGGGCGCCGCCCATTGACTTCTTGAGTGGGCGCCGCCTCGGACCCCAGAGTCGTAGGGTTGCTTTTGTTTAACTCGTTTTTACAGGGAATTATATGAAATAGTATGGCCTATGTGTATGTGATGCGTGTAATTTCCACATGGCCTGCGTGCCGTGTTAAGCCATAAGGCTATTTAAATTGTATAACGACCTGCGTGTTGACTTGTGATGCTTCAAACCCTCATGTAAATTTCATTATCAAAAGTTGTAAGGAGTTGCATCCATAATGATGAAGACGATGGTATCAAGCAAGATGGCTAGGTGAACAAATCAAGCAAGGTGGCTAGGTGAACAAACAAGCATGATGATGGAGATCTTAATGCTAAGGGCCATGCTATTTCATAGCTTATTTTGATTTTCTATGGATGTGTGTTTAATCTTTGCTATTTTCTTTATGCTCATTGCATGTGATGCCATGTTCATAGTAATCTTTGTTCATCCCTATAGTTAAAAATTTTAAATCAAATTGTTTATCCAATTGTTGCACCTATCAAGAATTTAGATCGTTATTGATATGACTGCCAAAGTAGTATATCAATGGCTATCTCAATAGATGATAGGGATGTGTTGGACACATCACGCATAACAATGGTAGATTTAATCAAGCTATCAAAACGGTTTTGGGCTTGAGGACATAAGTGGTTGGGATTTGATTTCAGTAATGAAGGAACCTATACAAGACAAGTGGTGTCTAGGAAAACACACATGAGGCAGGTTTCTTAATTGGCACCCGAATACGGGAAGTGCTCCCTCCCTCATGTGAGCCCTTGGGGCAGGTTGACCTGGCCATGAGTCAAGTTGATAGAGGCATTCATTACTTGTTTTCATACTCAACAAACAAGAGTTACATATGATGTAATTAGCAAAGGTGTTGCTTACCTGTGTCATTAAATTTCTAGCAGTGATGCCAAAGCACACTAGTGTTTGATGAATATGGATCTTGAATACTCACTATGTGTCTATAAAAGGGACATAAAATAGGAGTGTCTTTAATTAAAAGGTTTAATAAAAGTTTTACATAAACATAGTGCTTAGAATCTTTGCATGTTTTTGTTGTAGTTCAATGGCACCTTCTCCCGCCTCCCGCTACACTGGTTTTGCTTTGAGATCGGTTTTGGAAAGGGAAAACTGAATGGAACTAATTTTGTTGATTGGTATCGCAACCCGAGAATTGTTCTCAAGCATGAAAAGAAGGACTATGTTCTAGAGAATCCAATTCTCGATGAACCACCAAAATACCGCTCGAATTTGAAGGTTGAATATGAAAAGCATGTTAATGCTTCTATAGAGGTCAGCTGTCTCATGCTAGTCACCATGGACTCTGAGCTCCAAAAGCAATATGAGGACCAGGATGCTTACAATATGATTGTGGGCTTGAAGGGCATGTTTGGGAATCAAGCAAGAGCTGAGAGGTATGGTATCTCAAAGCTTTTATTTGCTTGTAAGCTGGCTGAAGGCAGTCCGATCAGTCCTCATGTGATCAAGATGATTGGTTACATTGGGAGATTGGAAAACTTGAGTTTCCCTTAGCCTCGGTTTGGCCACGATGTTATTCTCCGCCTCGCTTTAGAGCTTTGAGCCATTCATTATGAATGTTCATATGAATAGCATGGAGAAGAGCCTAACCGAGCTACATGGGATGCTCAAGGCTGCCGAGGAAAGCATTAAGAAAAAACCCAATCATGTGATGATGGTTCAGAAAACAACTGCTTTCAAAAAGAGGAAGGCTAAGGCTGGGGGAACGGGAAAGAGCAAGGGCAAGGGCAAGGGCAAGGCTCAAGATGAGATCGCAAGCCTCAAAACTAAGCTTCAGAAGCTTAAAGTTGGCCCTCAACCTGATACCCAATGCTTCTATTGCAAGAAATCAGGGCATTGGAAACGAATCGTGAAAAGTACCGCAGATAAGAAGAATGGAAATGTGGTTTCCACTTCTGTATTAATGTTATAGAAATTAATCTTGCTACTTCTTCACTCAGCTCATGGGTATATGATACCGGTTCGGTTGCTCACATTTGCAATTCGTTGTGTGGGTGATAAAGAGTAAAGACTTGGCAAAAGGAGAAGTGGATCTTCGCGTGGGGAATAAAGCAAGAGTTGCTGGTCTTGCTGCTGGCACATACCCATTGCATTTGCCTTCGTGATTAGTTTTAGAACTCAATAATTGTTATTTTGTTCCATCTTTAAGTAGAAACATTATTTCATCTTCTTGTTTGGAACATAAAGGTTATGATTTCGAATAAAGAACTTTGTTTGTTCGATATTTTTGAATGATATGTATTATGGTCGTTGCCCCATGGTGGATGGGTTGTACGCCCTGAACTCAAGAAAAACTGTCTATAATATTAATGTAAAAAGGCATCGCCTAATGATTTGAACCCTACCTTTTGTGGCATTGTCGCTAGGTTATATAAATGAGAAGCGCATGAAGAAGCTCCATGGTGATGGACTTCTAACCTCATTTGATTTTGAATCATTTGAAACATGTGAATCTTGTTTACTTGGCAAGATGACAAAAGCCCTTTCACAGTGTTTTAGTGAGAGAGCAAGTGAATTATTGGCCCTAGTACATACAGATGTATGTGGACCAATGAGCTCGATCGCTAGGGGTGGGTTTCAGATGCTTTGTAACTTTTACCGATGACTTCAGAGATATGGATATATCTATTTAATGAGGCATAAATCAAACTTTTGAAAGGTTCAAAGAGTTTCGAACGAAGTACAAAATCAACTTGGCAAAACAATAAAACACTTACAATCCGATCGTGGTGGCGAATACTTGAGCCAAGAGTTTGGTGATCATCTAAAGCAATGTGGAATCGTTCGCAACTTACTCCGCCAGAACGCCTCAATGGAATGGCGTGTCCGAACGACGAATCGAACTTTATTAGATATGGTTCGGCCAATGATCACCAAACAGATCTCGCCATTATCCTTCCGGGTTTCGCTCTAGAGACAGCTGCTCACTTTGAATAGGGTCCCATCAAAACTGCTGAGAAGACGCCATATGAGATATGGATCGAGAAGACCCATGTTGTCATTTCTCAAGATATGGGGATGTGAGGCTTATGTAAAACGTTTACAATCGGAAAAACTCGCACCTAAATCAGAAAAATGCTTTTTTGTGGGGTATCCTAAAGAAACAAAAGGATATTACTTTTACAAAAGAAACGAGAACAAAGTTTTTGTTGCTCGAAATGGTGTCTTTTTGGAGAAAGAGTTTCTTTCAAAATAAATCAGTATGAGTGATGTGTATCTTGATGAAGTTCGAGAATCACATGAATATGTTCAAGCTACCACTTAACTTTCACAAGATGTACAAAGTGTTGTACAACCTGTGGAAGAGACTCTAGCCCCACGTAGGTCGGGGAGGCCACGTCATGTACCTATAAGATATGGGAATGACATATTATTGTTGGACAATGATGAGCCCACGACTTATGAAGAAGCAATGATGGACCCAAACTCCGAAAAAAGGCTTGAAGCCATGAGATCGGAAATTCAATCCATGCATGACAATCAAGATTGGAACTTGGTCGACTCTCCTGATGGTGTAAAAACCATTGAGTGCAAATGGATTTTCAAGAAAAAGATAGACGTAGATGGAAATGTTCAGATCTATAAGGCACGGTTGGTGGCAAAGGGTTTTGTCGGGACCCGGATTTGCAAATCCGAAACCCTCTGTGTATACTGCACTAGTCCAGGATCACGCTAGTGCACACAGTGGAAACATAGATGAAATATCATTCCATACAACGAATTAACTAAGAAGAAGCAAATTATTATTAAATAAAGCAAACGACCTTATGGTCAATGTTTACACCATTACGCATTAAGGGCTTAAGAAACAAATACTATTGCAGCGGAAAAGATAACTTGAGCCATTCGACATGCCACAGGCAATCGTCTGGGGAACGCCTTCCTAATCCACGTAGTCTTCATAGAATTCCTCCTCATGATATTCATTATCTCCTTCAGCAACTGATCAACAAGGGCATAAAGCCGTGAGTACAAAGGTACTCAGCAAGCCGTAGGGAATTGATGCAATATATTCATGCACGGCTTGACAAGGATGGCTATATAGTTCATTTGCAGAAAGCAATACTTGAATTGAAATACAATAAATAGATTGAAAGCATATTTAAGAAAACATACATAAATGATTGATAGATTAATGATAGACAACAAAACAACAGTGAATTCTGCTCACATCCCAACAATTCCACATTCCACATTTTATGAAACACTCTATACCCCGTGTGAAATTCCTGCTTTGTCCATGACCATGACACGGCTATTCGAATAGTTTTACACTGCAGAGGTTGTACAACTTTACCCACAAGACATGACCATCTCTTTGTGCAATCGATCTTAACACACTTCCTTTGGTGTGTCACAGAGATATCATGACAAAGCCTTTACAATGCAATCGCCTAAACTCGATAGACGCTCGCTAAGGTTTCGCCCTTTAGGGCCCCTCTTGCGCTTTGCGAATCTACCCGTCCATCCCGAACCCACACCACCAACTGGCAAGACTCAAGGCTAGACATTGCAAATTAATCGCCTAGGTCTGTCCCATTCCAGACATGCGGTAGTACGGTTAGGCCCAGTTCAATGACGCACAAGATTAAGTCCTTAAACTGTCTCAGGCAAGACATCCACATCCCAATGTGCTAGAAAGCACCCCCTTTACTGCACGATCACTTGCCCGAGGGAAAACAATTCGTTCAACCAAGACCAATGGCAAACCCCGCCATGGTACAACAAATTTTACAACAGTGGCTAACGGCCACGATTCAATATCTCATTAAGTCAAGATTAACATTATTCAACATGTGACAAGAATCCCAACGTATATATAAGCATGTCTAAGCATAACTACGTTAACCCAGGGTTGGTGTAATAATTATGTACAACTAATAATGTCCCAACCTAGGTCTAACAATGGATACATGGCATACAACTAATCAAGGTGGCACAATGTCAACTAGGTATACATCTACTCCCATTAAATAAGCATTGATACACAAAATAGCATGCAATTGTAATAAAGTAAATTACTTTTGCAAACATAGGATCAATATGATCAAAGGATTACGACTTGACTTGCTGATCTAGTGCTGAATCTTGGTCTTCAAAGTCTTCGTTCATTCCCTGGATTAGCGCTCACCGGAAAAGAAGCAACGAAACCAAATAAATACAAAACAGAGACTCAAACAAGCTCAAAACTGAAAATAAATGGCTCTGGAAGATAGATCTTGATTTTAGAAAAATTCAGAAACTTGAATTGCCTCAATCGGAGTTCGTATGAGCGAGAACGGGCCTCCGAAAGATTAAATTCAGAGAAAATACAGAAAATCAGAAAATCAGAATTTCTGGATTTATTTTTATACGGAAAAAGGATTTATTGCGCAATCGCGACGTCAGCGGGTTCACGGTGGACTCGGTCCACGCGCGCAGCTCGGTTCAACGTGCACCGGCGCAGACGATGGCGCGTGGCCACGACGAGGCGACACGCGGCGGCCGGCCGACGAGGCGACACGCGGCGGCAGGGTCGACGCGGCGGCTGACGCGGACGGACATGTGGATGAACACGCGTCACGCATCAGAGGCTACGATCGGATCCGACGGCAGAAAGCGGGGGCGCGGTAGCGACGACGTGGCGCGATCCGGCGCATCGGTTGGCGATCGGACGACCACGATCGCGCGAAACCAAACGGCGGCGAGCGGCGGCGCAAGATTTATCGGAGACAAAGAAGAAGACGAGGCCCGCGGCAAAAACGCGACGGAACGGGCACGGCTCAGAGAAGATCGGAAAAAGGGGGTCACGGCCAACTCGAAGATGCAATCGGGGACGGCGGAGACCAACCGGAGGCGAAGAAAAGGCGGTGAAAAGCTTCGGCCAAGGCGAGGAACTCCGACGAGGTCGCACGAAGCAACGGCGGTGCTTCGGCAGCGAGGAAGGGGGCAAAAGGGGCGGCGCGTGAAGGGGATTCTCGGGAGGGGTGCAGCGGCTTAAATAGCGGCCTCGACGGCCGTGTCCGACACGGACTCCAAGACGTGCAGCGCGAGGACTCCGAGCGGCGGCGGCGGCGGCTAGGGTTCACGGCGCAGCGACGTGGCCGCGATCGCATCCGCTCCACGCGCCGCCCATCCGACGGCGGTGGCGCTGTGGTCGACTGGGCGGGCACGCGCGGAAGCAGTGGCGAGGCGAGAGATCGGGCCGAGCCGAAGGGAAAGAAGTGGGCCGCAGAGGATTCGGCCCAACAGCGTTTTGGAAATTAAAAATCATTTTCCGATTTTATATAATTCCAGAAATCGGAATAAAACCAAATAAATTCAAATAAATATCAAATAAATTCAGAAAAATCCCCAAAAATACAGAAAAATTCCTTGGGGCACAAGGAACCCAAATAAAACTGAAATTCTTTATTTTGATGAATAGTTCAGTCAAATTAAATCCTTTTATTTATGGAAAATTCAAATTAAGCTGGAATTAATTCAAAGAATGCAAATGGTTTATTTTTGAATTCAAACATTCCAAAACTCAAATTTTGGGATGTTACAAACCTCCCCCCCCCTAAATGGAATCTCGACCCTGAGATTCAGGCTGGCTAAGGAATAGGTGGGGAAACTCGGACTTCAGATCCTCTTCTTCAGATCCTCTTCTCGCTCCCATGTTGCTTCCTCTTCTGAATGGTGGCTCCACTGGACCTTGCAAAAACGGATGATCTTGCTTCTCGTAAAACGCTCTGCGATATCCAAAATTTTCACTGGTTGCTCCTTGTAGGTAAGATCCTCTTGCAGATCAATGGCTTCCAATGGCATCTGCTCCTCTAGCACACGCAGACATTTCTTCAACTGCGATACATGGAATATCTTGTAGGCAACCTCTCCTCATGGATTCCGGCAAAAGACTGAGGCAATTCTAACTTGTAGGCAACCTCTCCTCTCCGTTCTAAGATTTTGAATGGTCCCACATATTTAGGGGCAAGCTTTCCTTTTACTTGAAATATCTTAACTCCTTTGAGAGGGGTGACTCTGAGATAAACATAATCATTGGGCTCGAAACTCAAATCTCTGCGACGGTTATCTGCATAACTCTTTTGTCTGCTTTGAGCTATCTTCAATCTGTCTCGAATTAGCTGAACTTGCTCTTCGGCTTCTTGCAGTATGGCAGGGCCAAACAATTGTCTTTCTCCTGACTCCTTCAAGTTGAGAGGGGTTCTGCACTTTCTTCCATATAAGGCTTCAAAAGGCGACATTTGCAGACTGGCCTGATAACTATTGTTTTACGAAAACTCGGCATAGGGCAAACACTTGTCCCACTTAGCACCATAAGTTAAGGCACAAGCTCTTAACATATCTTCAAGAATTTGATTCACCCGCTCAGTCTGTCCATCGGTTTGAGGGTGATAGGCAAGATTAAATCGAGATGAGTTCCCATGGCTTCATGCGCATCGCCAAAAACGAGAGGTAAATTGGCTTCTCTATCGGACACTATCTTCTTAGGCACTCCGTGAAGACCGACGATCCTTGACATATATAATTCGCTAATTTATCTCCCGCATAGGTAGTCTTAATCGATGAAGTGAGCTACCTTAGTTAATCGATCCACTATTACCCGGATCGAGTCATAACTCGCTTGGGTCTTAGGAATCCGTAATGAAATCCATACCGATTTCTTCCCACTTCCACTGAATCTTCAATGGTCGCAGCAATCCTCGCCGGCCTCGATGCTCGCCTTGACCTTCCGCGTACATCACAAAGTGCAACATATTCTGCAATCTCACGCTTCATGCTAGGCCACCAATACCTTTCCTTGAGGTCTTGATACATCTTGGTACTTCCAGGATGAATGGAGTATAAAGTCTCATGCGCTTCCTTGAGAATCAACTCCTTAAGCTCTTCTCGATCCGCACGCAAATACGCTTCTCATACCGGATAGTACCTTGTTCATCTTGGTGAATCCTGGGCTTTTCCTTTCTTCATATTGCTCTTAATCTCCTTGATATCAGATCATCAACCTGCACTTCTCGAACTGATCTTCCAACATAGGGCGATTTCCAAAGTAGCTAAATACCCTTCCGAACCAATTCCAAACTAAGCTTCTGAAATTCCTTATAGAGGGCTGGCTGACTTTCCCTAATCATCAGAGTATTGCAGTAACTCTTTCTACTCAAAGCATCAGCTACGACATTGGCCTTGCCTGGATGATAATGAATCCCAATGTCATAGTCCTTGATCAATTCCAACCATCTTCTTTGTCTCATATTAAGGTCAGCTTGGGTAAAGATATACTTCAAACTCTTATGATCAGTATAAACCTCACAACGATTACCAATGAGATAATGACGCCAAATCTTTAAAGCATGCACTACGGCTGCTAATTCCAAATCATGGTAGGATAGTTGACTTCATGTGGCCTTAGTTGTCGCGAAGCATACGCTACAACCTTCTTATCTTGCATTAGCACACAACCGAGTCCTTGTCGGGATGCATCACAGAATATCTCAAAATCATTCCTATTATCTGGCAGGATAAGCATTGGGGCAGTTGTCAAACACTTCTTTAATTCTTGAAAACTTTGCTCACACTCTGGTGTCCAAACAAATTTCTTCTCCTTCTTTAGGAGTTGAGTGAGCGGTCTGGCTTTTCCGAAAACCCTTCTATGAAACGGCGATAATATCCCGCCATTCCAAGAAAACTTGGATTTGGGGTACCGCCTTGGGTGACTCCCAACTTAGCACATCTCGACTTTACCGTGGTCAACAAATGACTCCTTCTCCGATATGACATGTCCTAGGAAAGCAACTTCTTTCATCCCAAACTCGGCATTTACTAAACTTTGCATAAAGCTGATTCTCTCTTAGCTTCGTTAAAATTTGGCGCAAGTGATCCTCATGTTCTTCCTCACTTTTGGAGTAGATCAGAATGTCATCAATGAAAACAACAACAAACTTATCCAGATATTCCATGAATACCTTATTCATCAAGTTCATGAAGTAGGCAGGAGCGTTGGTCAATCCAAAAGACATCACAGTATACTCATACTGTCCATACCGAGTAACAAAAGCTGTTTTGGGTATATCCTCTTGACGAATCTTCAACTGGTGATATCCTGATCTCAGGTCGATCTTTGAGAACACTCCGGCTCCTTGAAGTTGATCAAACAAATCATCTATCCTTGGCAGCGGGTACTTATTCTTGATGGTGACCTCATTGAGTGAGCGGTAATCTACACACATTCTCTGAGTTCCATCTTTCTTTTCAACTAGAAGAACTGGCGCTCCCCATGGCGAAGAACTTGGTCGATCAAAACCTTGATCTTGCAGCTCTTTAATCTGTCTCTTTACTTCGGCTAACTCATTAGCAGGCATCCTATAAGGTCTCTTGAAAATGGGTGGCGTTCCAGGAACTAGTTCTATCAAGAACTCTATATCTCGATCCGGTGGCATCCCAGGCAACTCATCTAGAAACACATCAGGAAATTCGCAGGCGACTGGCACATCTTCCAAACTTATTCCTTTGGCACTGCAAACTCTAATCCCTACGGACTGATCTGAAACGGCTTGAACTTTTAACTTGGTTCCATCTGGACTGGTTAGGGTGATCTCTCTATTCCCACAATCCAAGACTGCTTGGTTCTTGGAAAGCCAATCCATTCCTAGGATCACATCTAGGGACTTGGTGTCTAGGACAATAAGGTTGGCTAGAAATTCTACCCCTCCAATTAATATCTTAACTTCGGGGCAGCCTTGGTTCGTACTCAAATCGTAACCAGAGATTGCACTAGTAAAACAATTTTAAGAGGCATTGTCTTTAATTGATGATTTGCAAAGAAAACTCCGAGAAACAAACGAATGCGTAGCCCGTAATCAAACAAAACCATGGCAGATGCCGAGTTGATTAGGAGCTTACCTAGTATGACGCCAGTGCGCATCGGGCATCCTCGGTGGTGACGTGATTCACACGGCCTCTTCCAAAGAAGCGCGGAGCCCTCGTGGCTTGATTGGGAGTCCAGGGCACTCCACGCCCCGATCCAAAGCGAGGGTCTTGGTGGCGAGATCCCAAGTTGAAACAGATGGCGCCACGGCTTGCTTTCTTGGGCAATTATTTGCATAATGACCGAGTTCATGACAGCTTGAAACATGTGACTCTGCACTGGATTACTCGCTCCTCCGAGGTGGATTGTCGTTGGTGTTGAGGTTGCGATTGCCCGAGGGAGATGGGCGAGGTGTCAGGCAGGGTCCTCATTGCATTCGGAGGAGTGAAGCGAGCGGCCGTTGAGCATTTGTTCGACTCTCTGTGGTGACTCGATGGGCTCCATGTCGCATCATCTTTCTCTTACGGATTCTTCCAATTCACTACGAGATTCCTCAATAAGCATAGCTTTATCTACAAGGTGTCGAAAATCGCATAGTCATTGCCAATGACTTGCACTTTTAGTCCTGGATTGAGTCCACGCTTGAACTTCTTCTGGCGAGCATCATCTGTAGCCACATCCTCTGGAGCGTAGCGAGCGAGTTGAGTGAATTTATTAAGGTATTCACTCACTGACATCCCTTCCCGCTAAGCTCTCTAACTCATTCTTCTTCATTTCCACCTTTCCATCGGGAATATGAGAGTGGCGGAAAGCGGTGGAAAACTCTACCCAAGTGATAGTCCGAGGGTCATCATGGGCAAGATCAGAGTTCTCCCACCATTCATGGTGGCGGTGCCCTCCACCGATGAGCGGCATAGAGAACCTTCTCACGATTGGTGCACTGGGCAATTTCAAGCTTCTTCTCAATGGAGCGGATCCAATCATCTGCGTCCAATGGTTCTGAAGAGTTGGAGAAAGTTGGCGAACGAGTCCTCATAAATTCTGCTAGCTTGGACTGGGGACGAGCTTGAGGAGGTGCAGCGGCAGCTTGGTTCTGCTAGTTCAACAGATTAGCTAGGGCAACTGAAGTCTGGTTCTGCTGATTCATCATATTGTTCATGTTCTGCATCATTGCATTCATTAGCTGAGTCCGAGCTACCAGAAAATGTCCCATGTTCTGATCTGTCACTGCTGGAGGTGGCGGTGCATTGGGGTTGGGGTTGGTGCTAGCACTGGCATCCGCTGGCGATCCACGACCGGCTCCAGAACGAGTGTCAACCATCTGAGATGCAGCACAAGGGTTGATAGGTAAGAGGGAAAAGTAGTAGACGAGTGGTAAGATCATCTAGGAGAGAAGGTAATACCCAGGGACAAAAGGATACAGCCGAAAGGCTTCAAATTAAAGAGGCAAATAAAGCTTTTTCAATTAAAGGTATGGTTGTAACACCGTGCTTGGGGCAAGGGGTACAACATACCAGGCACACAAGCAATGAAAATCCTAGTATACGCGACTAAACGTGAATCGAATCGAAAAGGGAAAAACATGCTCAAACACCGCTGAGTACCAAAACCTATCTTATATGGTAGGCTTCTGATATGTCTTTGATGGCTTGATCATCATCTTCCTTGATTTGATTCCTGCGTAAGACTCGAGGCTTTGAGAAGTTTCATAAGATAAGATCAATTTAAATTTCGAAACCATGTTTCAGCAAAGGAAAGGAATAAGAACCTAAGAATAAGTTGAGAGGAGACGAAAACTATTAAGTACCAATTTTGTTGGTTTGCTTTAGAAAATAATTTTGAAGACCATGCTAACTAGGATAGCGACCTACAATGATATGGCTCGATACCATCTCTGTCGGGACCCGGATTTGCAAATCCAAAACCCTCTGTGTATACTGCACTAGTCCAGGATCACGCTAGTGCACACAGTGGAAACATAGATGAAATATCATTCCATACAACGAATTAACTAAGAAGAAGCAAATTATTATTAAATAAAGCAAACGACCTTATGGTCAATGTTTACACCATTACGCATTAAGGGCTTAAGAAACAAATACTATTGCAGCGGAAAAGATAACTTGAGCCATTCGACATGCCACAGGCAATCGTCTGGGGAACGCCTTCCTAATCCACGTAGTCTTCATAGAATTCCTCCTCATGATATTCATTATCTCCTTCAAAGAATCGATCAACAAGGGCATAAAGCCGTGAGTACAAAGGTACTCAAGAAGTCGTAGGGAATTGATGCAATATATTCATGCACGGCTTGACAAGGATGGCTATATAGTTCATTTGCAGAAAGCAATACTTGAATTGAAATACAATAAATAGATTGAAAGCATATTTAAGAAAACATACATAAATGATTGATAGATTAATGATAGACAACAAAACAACAGTGAATTCCCCGTTCACATCCCAACAATTCCACATTCCACATTTTATGAAACACTCTATATCCCGTGTGAAATTCCCGGGCTTTGTCCATGACCATGACACGGCTATTCGAATAGTTTTACACTCCGCAGAGGCTGTACAACTTTACCCACAAGACATGACCATCTCTTTGTGCAATCGATCTTAACACACTTCCTTTGGTGTGTCTCGGAGATATCATGACAAAGCCTTTACAATGCAATCGTCTAAACTCTCAGACGCTCGCTAAGGTTTCGCCTTTAGGGCCCCCTCTTGCGCTTTGCGAATCTACCCGCCCATCCCGAACCCACACCACCAACCGGCAAGACTCAAGGCTAGACATTGCAAATTAATCACTAGGTCTGTCCCATTCCGCATATGCGGTAGTACAGTTAGGCCCATTCAATGACGCACAAGATTAAGTCCTTAAACTGTCTCAGCAAGACATCCACATCCCAATGTGCTAGAAAGCACCCCTTTATCGCACGATCACTTGCCCGAGGGAAAACAATTGCTCAACCAAGACCAATGGCAAACCCGCCATGGTACAACAAATTTTACAACAGTGGCTAACGGCCACGATTCAATATCTCATTAAGTCAAGATTAACATTATTCAACATGTGACAAGAATCCCAACGTATATATAAGCATGTCTAAGCATAACTACGTTAACCCAGGGTTGGTGTAATAATTATGTACAACTAATAATGTCCCAACCTAGGTCTAACAATGGATACATGGCATACAACTAATCAAGGTGGCACAATGTCAACTAGGTATACATCTACTCCCATTAAATAAGCATTGATACACAAAATAGCATGCAATTGTAATAAAGTAAATTACTTTTGCAAACATAGGATCAATATGATCAAAGGATTACGACTTGACTTGCTGATCTAGTGCTGAATCTTGGTCTTCAAAGTCTTCGTTCGCTCCCTCGGGATTAGCGTCTACCGGAAATGAAGCAATGAAACCAAATAAATACAAAACAGAGACTCAAACAAGCTCAAAACTGAAAATAAATGGCTCTGGAAGATAGATCATGATTTTAGAAAAATTTAGAAACTTGAATCGCCTCAATCGGAGTTCGTATGAGCGAGAACGGGCCTCCAAAAGATTAAATTCAGAGAAAATACAGAAAATCAGAAAATCAGAATTTCTGGATTTATTTTTATACGGAAAAAGGATTTATTGCGCAATCGCTGACGTCAGCGGGTTCACGGTGGACTCGGTCCACGGCGCGGCTCGGTTCACCGTGCACCGCGCCTGATGATGGCGTCGATCGACGAGGCGACACGCTGGCGCGTTAGGTCGGTCGACGGGCGGCTGACGCGGACGGACACGTGGATGAACACGCGTCGCGCATCAGAGGCTACGATCGGATCCGACGGCAGAAAGCGGGGGCGCGGTAGCGACGACGTGGCGCGATCCGGCGCATCGATTGGCGATCGGACGACCACGATCGCGCGAAACCAGACGGCGGCGAGCGGCGGCGCAAGATTTACCGGAGACAAAGAAGAAGACGAGGCCCGCGGCAAAAACGCGACGGAACGGGCACGGCTCAGAGAAGATCGGAAAAAGGGGGTCACGGCCGACTCGAAGATGCAATCGGGGACGGCGGAGACCAACCGGAGGCGAAGAAAAGGCGGCGAAAAGCTTCGGCCAAGGCGAGGAACTCCGACGAGGTCGCACGGAGCAACGGCGGCGCTTCGGCAGCGAGGAAGGGGGCAACAGGGGCGGCGCGTGAAGGGGATTCTCGGGAGGGGTGCAGCGGCTTAAATAGCGGCCTCGACGGCCGTGTCCGACACGGACTCCAAGACGTGCGGCGCGAGGACTCCGAGCGGCGGCGGCGGCTAGGGTTCACGGCGCAGCGACGTGGCCGCATCGCATCCGTCCACGCTGCCGTCCATCCAACGGCGGTGGCGCGTGATCGATTGGGCGGCGCGCAAGCAGTCGCGGAGGAGGAGAGATCGGGCCGAGCCGAGCGGGAAAAGAAGTGGGCCGCAGATGATTCGGCCCGACAGCGTTTTGGAAATTAAAAATCATTTTCCGATTTTATATAATTCCAGAAATCCGAATAAAACCAAATAAATTCAAATAAATATCAAATAAATTCAGAAAAATCCCCAAAAATACACAAAAATTCCTTGGGGCACAAGGAACCCAAATAAAACTGAAATTCTTTATTTTGATGAATAGTTCAGTCAAATTAAATCCTTTTATTTATGGAAAATTCAAATTAAGCTGGAATTAATTCAAAGAATGCAAATGGTTTATTTTTGAATTCAAACATTCCAAAACTCAAATTTTGGGATGTTACAGGTTTCAAACAAGTTCAAGGAGTTGACTATGATGAAACTTTCTCACCGGTAGCCATGCTCAAGTCTGTCTGGATTATTTTAGCTATTGCTGCATATTTTGATTATGAAATATGGCAGATGGATGTCAAAACAGCCTTCCTTAATGGGAATCTTTCTGAGGATGTATACATGATACAACCTGAAGGTTTTGTTGATCCTAAATATGCTAAAAGGGTATGCAAGCTTCAAAGATCCATTTATGGGTTAAAGCAAGCATCTCGGAGTTGGAACATTCGTTTTGATGAAATAGTCAAAGGTTTTGACTTTATCAAAAATGAAGAAGAGCCTTGTGTTTACAAGAAGGCTAGTGGGAGCGCACTTGTATTTCTGATTTTGTATGTGGATGACATATTATTGATCGGGAATGACATTCCTATGCTTGAAGATGTTAAGACTTCATTGAAAAGGAGTTTCTCAATGAAGGACTTGGGAGAAGCATGCTATATCTTGGGCATAAAAATCTATAGAGATAGATCAAAAGGTTAATTGGATTAAGTCAGAAACGACATTGACAAGATATTGAAAAGGTTCAATATGCATGAATCCAAGAGAGGTTTCATGCCAATGTCACATGGCATCATCACCGCAAGAATCGGTGTCCTTCGTCATCCGATGAGCGAGACAGATGAGCAAGATTCCATATGCTTCAGCTATTGGGTCTATTATGTATGCCATGATCCAGACACGCCCGGATGTCTCATATGCTCTAAGTGTCACGAGCCGATACCAAGCGGATCCTCGTGATGGTCATTGATAGCCGTAAAAATATCCTAAAGTACTTGAGAAGAACTAAGGGTATGTTCCTTGTTTTTGGAGGTGAGGAAGATCCGTTGCAAAGGGTTACACCGATGCAAGCTTCCAAACTGACAAAGATGATTTTCGATCGCAATCCGGGTTTGTGTTTACACTTAATGGAGGAGCAGTAAGCTGGAAGAGTTCCAAGCAAAACACGGTGGCCGACTCTATGACAGAAGCGGAGTACATTGCGGCTTCGGAGGCCGCAAAGGAAGCTGTGTGGATTAAGAAGTTTATCACAGAGCTTGGTGTGGTCGCTAGTGCCTCTAGTCCAATGGACATCTATTGTGATAATAGTGGTGCCATTGCACAAGCAAAGAGCCTAGATCACATCAAGTCTAAACACATACTCCGTTGCTTTCATCTTATTCGCGAGATTGTGGATAGAGGTGACGTGAGAATATGCAAAGTACATACGGAAGCCAATGTGGCCGATCCGTTGACAAAGCCACTGCCACAGCCTAAGCATGAGTCGCACACAAGGTCTATTGGTATTAGATACTTAATTGATTGACTCAAGTGCAAGTGGGAGATTGTTAGTGTTATGCCCTTGAGGCAATCATTTAGATGATTGTAACATGACTATGTTTATGAATAATATTATGATTATTGGTCCAATGAATGTATATCATTGTATTGATCAACAAGTATGTGACTTGCTTATGAAGCTCTTTACTTAATGATATAATTCGATAAATATCTCGATCGGATTTCATCGTTATAGGACAACGATGAATAGATCAAGACATGTAGTGATCGATGATCATGCTTCATAGATCATGGGATATGGAGATATCATCTATACATTGTGGACACATGTTAAAGAACATGGGTTAGATAGACCCGCAATGGGACACTGTGAGAATGTTTCATTCTTATGTGTCATCAATGTATCTCATACCTAGTAGATGTATGATCCTTAGACTTGAGATTGTCATATTCCCTACATGTGTAATAGTTTTCCTTGGGGCTATCAAACACTACTTCCTAACCGGATAGTTATAAAGGTAGCTTTCATGTTTACTATGAAAGCGTGCGAGGGAAGTGAGCAACAAGATGGAATTTGCCACTTTAATGAAACGGAGATATATGACAAGGCCACTCGTGTGATATGATTAAGGAAGTGCATGGCCATGCCGTGATTGAGGAGTCAATCACAACTTATTAATATATCACGGATACGAGAGATGGATTGAATCATCAAAGGATGACATGCTTCTCGCCTTGAGATCAATCTTCATATACTTGGCAAAGGGATTATTGCATGGGTACTTTTGATAGGTCCTGTCCGATTTGATCATAGTATGTTTGGGAGTTGGCATACTTTGCAAGAAGCCGCTAACAACTATTGGATTGAAAAGGAGTTTTCCGAATCCATGTCCAAACGTACGTGAACCTGCAGGGTCACACACTTAATGGGCTGGGACGCATTAATTTGGATTGGATCCGTAATTAATGAACCTCGTGGGCTTAACACGCTGATGGGCCCTTGTTTAGGGTTTCATCTTGTGGCTATATAAGGAGGGAGGAGGAGGCGCAGGTGTGCTTTCCCACGGTTTAGGAGTGATTCACCGAAACCCTAGCCTACTCCTCTCGTTGCCCTCGCCGAGCGACCGTGTGCTTGCACACGACGCACGGCTGCCCATCTCTCGGACGTGTGGACATCTGCGGTGACGCTGCTGCGCGATCGCAGCGTGGGAGGACGATCCACGGCAAGGCGAGTACGATCCACTACATCGACGCAACGACTGCGGCGAGGACGATCCACTACATCGACGCGCGAAGGATTCCGCAACTGCGCGTCTAGTGGTAATCTTATCTATGATCCCCTTCTTGCGAGTAGCTTTCTGGTTACGCGGTAGATTTTTTTTTGTGCTAGCGTAGCATACCGAGTTCCTCTTCAGAAGCATCTGTGTCATCATCACGTGGCAATCGTGAGACTTCATGCCAATTAATTTCAAGTCTTTCATTGAGACTAGCCTCTTTATGTTGGCAGAATAACCGGACGGTACTTTGACTCCGTGCAAGCAGTCACACACGCTAATTTTCTCTTTCTTGCTAAGAGTGTAGCAAGCTGCCGGAAGGTACTTTTTGCCTTTACCCAAATCTTCATGATGTAGCTCCTTCCTGAGGTTCATATCTTCCAGGTCCATCCGTGCTTTGAGTGTATCTTTTGTTTTGCCAGGTATGTCTAGTAAAATACCGAGCAAGCTGTCACACACGTTCTTCTCTACGTGCATAACGTCGATTGCATGTCGAACATCCAGGTGCGACCAATAAGGTAGGTCCATAATCACGATCTCTTTTTCCACAAAGGAGTCAGATCACGGAACACGGACCGATGTAACTTGGCCCTTTCCATGGATAATTTTAATATCCTTACGATCGAGTATATCTCTTCGCCGCTATGATGTTTTGGAGCTGAAGCTGTCTCCTTTGTACCATCGAAACCTCTCTTGTTGTTACGATACGGATGGTCCTTACGAAGGAACCTACGATGTCGCATGTAACACATTTTTCTGCAGATTTCAGCCACCGCCACCAGATCACCCAAGCAATGGACGATCCGTTGAATCCTTTAATAGTCCGCCCGAAAGATTACCGAGAGCAAGGTAATCATTGATGGTTACGAACAACAACGCGTGTAGCATGAAGTACTCTCTTTTATACTCATCCCATAGCCATACACCGCTGCTCCACAATAATGTAAGATCTTCAACTAGTGGTTTCGGTACACATCGATATTGTTGCCGGTTGCCTTGGCCCTTGGATTAGCAATGCATCATAATGTACTTTGCTTCATACAAAGCCAAGGAGGAAGGTTGTAGATACATAAAGTCACCGCCAAGTGCTATGACGATCGCTCATGTTGCCGAAAGGATTCATCCCATCCGCATCGAGCCCGAACCTTATATTCCTCACATCACATGCAAAGTGTTTCTTGTATTTTGTATTAATGTTCCTCCACCGCAGAGTCACAGGTGTCCGAGCATTCCATCCTTCTTACGCTCCTCGCGTGCCATCGTAGTAATTGAGCATGCCTTTGTTCGCAAAATGCACGCGCTGACGTGGGATTATAGGGAAATACCACAACACCTTGGTTGGGGTCTTTTTCTTACGATGCACTTCGATGTCGGCATCACCGCGCTTATAAAGAGATGCCTTGCAAACGGGACACGATTCAATTTTACAAACTCATTGCGATACAATACGCAATCGCTTGGACATGCGTGTATTTTCGTACTTCAGTCCCAATGGGCGCATAACGCTTGGCACGATGCGTGGTTGCCGGTAACACGTTTCCCCGGAGAACGCGTCTCGCAGAAACCTAACAACTCGTGAAGCTCTTATCGGACCAACCATTGCTTGCCTTCAATCGCAGCGGCGTTAGCACAACATGCGACTTTTTGAGGCCCTCCTTGCGGCCGGGTACAAAGGTGTTGTAGAGTCCTCTACCATGTTGGAACTTCAAAATCCTTTCACTCGTGTGGTCCTCCTCCCCATCATGCAACATCATTCTAGATCATCTTCATGGTTATCGATTTAACGTATCATCTTGGGTGTCCACGAACGTATCCTCGACCGCCGTGGAGTCCTTGTCTTCGTCATCATCATCAATCGGATGATCTTCACGTAAAATCTCATTTTCACCGTGCTCAGTCCAAAAGGTATAGGCAAGCTTGAAACCCCTTCGAAGCAAGTGTGCACGGATCGCCTCAAGATTAGAAAATCGCTTCTCATTCTTGCAATCTACGACGGCAACAAATGTAGTCCGTCAAGATAGTTGACTTTGTACGCCGCAGCCACGCTCATAAAACTAGTCACACCGTTAAAGTACTCTCTATCGCGATGGTCCGCTTCACACATCCATCTTCGGTCCATCTGCAAATATTTATAACAAATAAAATCTCAGTAAATCAATAAGTGGTCACAAATTATTTTATTCATTTAATTTGTTACGTACTACTAATTAATCAAGAAATCCATTTCCAAATCTCACTATTAAAATCAATAAAGCAAGTTTCAATTATTAAAATTAGCAGACTAACTTCAAAAATTATGAAATTTTTTTGACAATTTTTTTTGGAGAAAGTTCCACAAATAATATAACATTTAAAAATTAATTTTAAAGGTTTTATCACATTTTAAATTTTCTTTAAAATTCAAAACTTCCTCTTCTTAATAGGAAAATATTTTAAATAATTAGCTAAATAGCATAAAAACACATAAATATATAATTTATTATTTAAAACATAATTCAACAAAGAATATAAATACTTTTTCTAGACACATGATATCTAAATAGTTGCATACAACGACAATTAATTATGTAGTCATTGCGTTATTTAACATATTAAACGCAATCACTAATTTGGTCCTCGTAAAACTTAAATTCAAGCTACATCTTAATCTCACTAATCACTGCACACATAAAAAAGTGGTGAATTCAAATCTAGTCTCTAAATTAGAGCTCTAATTGTGCTCATTATGCAATCGACAATTCTCACAGCCAACAACCATATAGAACATAATATCCAACAAAAACCAACTACAAATAAAATGTACATCAAGATACGAATTGTAGATCACGAATTAGAAGTGCATTCCACCAAATTCGAGAGCAAAAATTCGCCCCCTCTCTTCCCCAACCGAGCAAGAACAGAGCTCCTCTCTGCTCTAGAGGTGCGGAGCAAGTCGAAGGGTATTTATAGTGTCGAATTATCACCGCGGTTCTTTTTCAAAACCCGACAAGAAATATCGCGCGGTTCAATAATATAATTCGTAGTGATACTCTGCATTGCTCCATGTGAAAATTTAGGGTAATTCTTATCACCGCGGTTATTATTTACAAACCCAAGAATATATCATCCGCTGGTTTTATAATACGAACCGCGGTACCGCTTCTCTGCTCGCAAGCGAGAGAATTTAGGGTAATCTTATCACTGTCGGCTTTTGTTTACAAACCGGCAGTGATATATTACTGCCGGTTGGATAAAATGAACCGGCAGTGATATTGCTTCAATTCGCCCGGGAAAAAACTATTGTGCCGTTTTGACTTGGAATCGGCAGTGATAATACAATCACTGCCGGGTGGGCCTCACCCGGCACTGATGAGGCGTCACGGATATACCCCTCTGTAGTAGTGCCTGAGACTAGTTCGAAATAATATTAAACCGTTGTGAGATGTAGCACATACATGATAACCATGTAGAACAAAACATAATTCTACATTACCTGTGATCTTGTTGAGCTCTTGCAACGGGATGCTGTCAACCACAAATCTTACTGGGAGGGGTGGGTCGTACCTGGTGTCCTCGTCAAGTAGAGGCACTATAAAACTAGAACTTAAGCACAAGTCTGGCAAGATGCGGTTGTAAACAACACCAACCCAGCACATAAAATCATGAATCTGGCATAAATAAGCGAAATTTAGTCCTGATGACAAATTTTTGAGCTAAAAATGAAACTTTTTTGTTACTTTTGCTGGCGGGAAATACCAAATATAATATACCTGGGCGAGATTTCATCCCCAGAAGAACCGAAATCTCGGTCTCCCGCACCGAGATTGAGCTTTCTGCTGACTGGATCTGAGCTTGGCTAGCCGGATATGTACCGGAGATCGCTGGAGAGGGAACTCGGTCGAGAGGGGGAAGTGAGCGTTTGGTTGCCTGGATGAGGTTGGATGGGATATGGCCATCCAACCTGGATGGGATGAAACCATCCAGGTAGTTGTTTGGTTGGGTGGATAGGGATGAGCCAATGTTTTGTTTGGTTGGGTGGATGAATGTGGATAGGATGAGCTAATTTTTTGTTTGGTTGCATTGATGAGGATGGATGAGCTAGTTGTAATAAAGGTTTCGAATTTTGGTTTGAAATTTTTAGATGAAATTTGACTTAAATTTGAATTTTTGGAGAAAATTTGACCAAATTTGAATTTTTGGACAAAATTTGAACTTCTGGACAAAATTTGACCGAAATTTGAATTTCTGGACAAAATTTGAATTTTTGAACAAATTTGAATTTTTGGCAAAATTTGAATTTTCAGTCAAAATTTGACCGAAATTTGAATTTTCGGACAAAATTTGACTAGAATTTGAATTTGACTGAGTACACTTTGACGAAATTTGAATTTGACCGAGTATACCTCTTTGTACAACAAACTGGATGAACTCGTACGGCCATTTTTCTGGGATGACTCTGTCTAGCATCTTGAAAGAATATTCCAAAAAACTGGACAGCCATATCCACTCCATCCACCCAACCAAACAATTGGATGGCTCTAAATCCAAGGACCGCCATATCCCATCCACCTTCATCCATCCAACCAAACGCCATTCGGTTCGGACAGCACGTGAGGAAAGTACATTCGGTTTGGACAGCACGTGACTCAGCAGCACTCCAGTCGGGCCAGCAATCTCCTGGCCTTTTGCATCTTAATTAAGTCAAGCTAGTAATTAATTAATTATGATATTAATATTATAGCTAATTGGCTATCATTTGATGGTGCGCATCGGGACTGTTCCAGTTGACCGAGCTATGCATCAGGACTAACAAACTAGTAAATATGGTTCATTGTGTGTACACATAAATTCAATTTTAGTGTCAAATAAACATCAAATTACAACTACATGATAGAAATATATATATATATATATATATATATATATATATATATATATATATATATATATAGATAGTAAAATCTATATATATATATATATAATATCTCATTTTACTATTTAATACACTAACATTTACTACCTTCTTTAATACATTATTACTATAAAACAATGAATGAAGCTACTATTAGAATCACTACCGTGACCAACCGACTAATAAATGTGTTTCATAGTTTGTACAGGAATCTGTTTTTTTTGTTTTAGCCATAACTTTTTATTCGTAGCTCCGATTCACAAACAGTTTTCACCAGTAGCTTACTAACAACGAGAGGAACAGAATGATATAAGTCTCCTAATAAACAGTAATATTGATGGTTGATAATAGATTTTGCTATATCTATATATAGAAATTACTACATTTATATATAGTTTTTACTATCATACAATAGTAAATTGGTTGGAAACAATACTGATTCGATAGTAAATTTATTTGTTGTTTCATAGTAGAATGTCGTAAATAAGACAATCACCGTTAGTGAATTAAACAGTCACTACACTGAAAAAGGTCATCTGTGGCGGTTCATAACTGCCATCAGTGGCGGTTATTGAACCGCCACAGATATAGTGCCACTGATAATCGAGGATTATCAGTGGCGGTTTTCTAACCGCCACAGATAATAGTTATCTATGGCGGTTCTATGCACCAACCGCCACAGATAACAATATTATCTGTGACGGTTCTATTCACCAACCGCCACAGATAATATTGTTATATGTGGCGGTTCTATCTACCAACCGCCACAGATAATAATATTATCTCCGTGGCGGTTCTATACACCAACCGCCACAGATAACAATATTATACGTGGCGGTTCTATCCACCAACCGCACAGATAGTACCGACCAAAAAATAAAATCGCATTTTGGGCTAGCCTCGAGTCTTGCTAGCCATGCCCTCTGAAACATATACATCAATCACAAATTTTGCATATACACAATTACAATGTACAACAATATACCGATTTGATCAGACAACAACAATATACCAGTGCGGAAGAAATGATGAATTTGTTGCTAACATATACATCAATCACAGATGAGGCTAAGAATTTACCGCGATGATCGATAACACAAAACAAGCCATAGGAAGTTTCGACAAGGATGTCCAAATTTCCATCACCATCCAAATCAACCACGCTTGGAGAAGAATATGCATGGGCACGAAGTTTCGATGATCGATTACTCAAATCAAGGTCTGCAGTCCATTTAACTTGTCTTGTGTCAAGGTTAAAAACTACTATACTACTTGCAACATATTTTTCAATGTCAATCCGTCCTAGCTCCTTTATATGCTCGGGTTATCGTAATACACTGCAAGTAAAAGCCAGTGAGTTACTAGTGCACTAGGTACACCAACACAAGAATACAAACAAGAAATCATGAAGTGTTCATATTGTGGTTGCAAGTTTTGCATTAAGAAAAAGTATTTCGATCATAACCAAAAGATAACACAGCAAGATAAGCAAACACCTAACGTTGGCACCTTTTGATTCATTGTTGGAACCAGCTTGATAATACTTAACAACAAATCTATGCCTGCTAATTTAGCGAAAGAAAAAAAATGCCTAGTAGTTACCTCTACAGATCCATAGTCTAAGAAAATCAATCAAAGTGAAGCATATCAACTGGGTCATTTACAGAACGAACAGCTAAATATAAGCAAAAGGATACAAAAGGTTCACTTACTGGGGTGGACTAGAAGATAAGCTTTACCTCCCAAATGCAAATAACAAAAGAAGACATTTCTTAGAATAGACCAATGAACAATGTGGCAATAGATTATAAGCTGACTTACGGGACTGGGGTTCCCTAGAAGATTCTTTGACAATCGAGGGAGCGCTTCTCGTCTAGAGCACACACACACACCACCCATCAACACACACACACACGCACAGGAGAAGGGCAACAACACATAGGCAGATCAATCACAACTTCTTAAATCAAATGACAGAAATTAGAACATGTGCAAGCCATGCCATCCAATACTAAACTTGACATTTAATGAAACATCAGTTTACACCATCGTAAGAAAAATTAACTATTTTTGAACTATAAGCCTACGAGACTTGGTGTTGGTAGGGGCCTCGTGAGGTGGCGGATGAGTATGGAAGACTTCATCGTTATTATCCGGTCATGGAACTCGCCGTTCTTGTTGAGTACTTCTTTCATGATGAAGTAGGCGAGCTGTCCTGGATGCCTTGGATTTCATTTGGAACCGATCCTCCGTGAGGCAACTTCGCACGCTATAAATAGAAAAGGTTTGTCTTAAGAGCTTATATAGAGAATGAGATGTACGAATCAATATGTGATGTTAGCATGGAAAACCTCTACGTCATTGTTTACTATTGTAGAGCCTAAGATTTCGCGCATGTATTAGCACACGAAGTACCCACATAAATTTGCTCAAGGCCGCTTGTGTGCTCGCAAAAATTGAATAAACTTATACGATATTGAAGGAGTTATTGACTACAAGATGTGATATAGGAAAATTGTTTTTGTGCTTACCAGAAATTTAGTACGGATTGTCAGTGATTTATGGAAAGGACGGTGTCTCAAGCTCTTTTTACAATATGCTTGGAACGCCCTATTCACTAGACTTGTCATATCTTTGTAGTTTTTTGGATCTTTGTCCCGCGGGTCCAAGATCAGCATCTTGCTTTTATCTGGAGTAATTACTACGAGAATCCAGTGGAAACTACATACACATGTATGATGCCGTAGTCATTAGTCCTAAGCTGAGCAAAGAACGAGATCAACAAGTAGTTGAACTAGCTAGTGAGCCACTTACTTGAAATTGTATGGTAAAAGTATGAAGTCCTTGTCTTGGAGTTTGATGAAAGCGTTATATACGTATTCTCATCCTCCTTTGGAACTCTTTTGATTTCCGGCTGGCAAACCGTTCCCGCATTGAGGAATGCCACTGGCCCTTTGGTTCTTCTTAGTTCTACCAACTCGTATCTACATAAGAAATGATTTAGACATCACATTTATCGGTATTACATGAATGTAGACAATGATTTTTATATTGGACACTTATAGTGACCAGCATCTCATAAGAGACACGTCGAGGGTATCTTGATAGTACATGTTGTGCAACTCGCTGAATTCTATCATGAAGCAGCCAGACCCCTCATGGTGGAAATGTTCCTCTCTGTAAATGGCAGTGATCACCTTCGGGAGTACATCTTGGTTAGATCGCTCCATATACCATTCATGTAATTGCCTTAGCTGCACTGTTAGGCTATCAAGCTTCGAAGGGGTGACAAACGGCTTCCCCAATTCGAATTTCAGTCTTTCTTCAGCAGCTTGTCCTTTGGAGACCGCTTTACCCTTACTTTTCTCGCGCACAACATCATACTCTGTTCTGGCTTTGCCTGACCTCACTGATATGGCTTGTCTATTCTGCCATGCCTTTAGAGGAGGATTTTTAAGTCGGTCAACTGAAGTTATCAAATAACTTTTGTATCTTGATGTGTTGGTGACGCATTGTGCGAGGTTTATCAGAGACAGCCGGCGAGTTCACCGCAGAGAGGTGGCATGGTCACCTCAGGAGGGACTAGCAGGTTCACCTCGGGAGGGGCAGACACTTCACGATGGTCCAAGACGATGTCACATTTGCGCCACTGGATGAATGACTGGACAGCACTTCCTAGAGTTGTAACCTCGTCGTTCGGGGGCATTTCTAGCCCGAGGTTGGCAAACTGGGGATTAACCGTGTCCAACTGGACCTTTGCATAACCCGGCGCTATCGCAGAGTTGTGCAATACACCTCCTTCTTGGCATGGGTACGCTATGCCTGTACCAGCCTGAATGAATATGTTCATGACGGGCAAAGTGAGCTGGCACGGTGTGGAGTTATGTATGTCGTCCACAGGATAATGGCCCATGCCCTGTTCTACAAGTGGGGCAGATGCGCAACTGCTGTGACAATTCGGAGGGCTGGTCGTAACAACATTCTCAGCTTGCGACTGGCTCAAGGCTTGTTGTACTTGTTGTTCTATTGTTCCTTGCAATTCTCGAAGCATCTTTTCCTTCATCATTTCTATTTCAGCAAACGCTTCTCTAGCTCTCTTTCGACTCTTATAAGTGTGGAGGTGCTCTGGGAATCCTGTCTTCCAGGGAACCTTAACCCCGACATCTCGTGTCCGTCCAGGATGCTCCTTGTTTTCCAGGGCACATGTTAGTTCGTCGTTCTCCCTATCTGGGTGGAATGTTCCTTGGGAAGACTCGACGTACAGCTCCTGAACCCTTTGCGAGATTTCTTCGTCATCGCTATTTCTGAAGGATAAGCCCCCACCAGACGTGTAAGGACCCGAATCCACTGATTCGAACCCACTGTGTTTACCGCACTAGTCCCAGGATCAACGCTAGTGCACACAGCTTAACATTGGTACATATCACATCATACACAACGATAATAGAATAATAGTTCATTTATTAATATAGCTAAATGTATGATCTTATGACCAACTTACATTATTAAGCCACACAGGGCAAGACTGAAATATAAACTAGTAATTAAGCAGCGGAAAATAGAAACGTAGATAGCTCATCAGTTCACCACAGGCAACCGACAAGGCTCGGACTCTAATGACTCGTGTCTTCCTGGACTTCCTCTTCCAACACAGGTGTAGATTCTTCAACTGTTGATTATTGTTGTTTGGCAAGGGTGAGTACTTAAGCACTCAACAAGTTGTGCACAGAATGCAATTCTATGTATCTATATGTAAGGCTTATTCCAATGGATAGGCTATCATGGTTATTTTGCAATAAGCAGCATTTATGAACAAATACAGTAAATAGATTGTAAAGACTGTAAAACAAATATCAATAGTAAATAAATTCAGTATTTCTCAAGTAAACCAAGTTTCCAATCCTAAGTCAAATTCATCTTCCATATGGCATTCCGCCATCCCAACCATGTTGTCCAATTAATTAAGCTAACCCTTAACTGTAATTCCCGAGCATTGCTCAATACCGCGAGCACGGCTATCCGAATAGTTTCACACTCTGCAGAGGTTATGCACTTTACCCACGTGATACAACCAAACACCACCAAGGCGAGTGATTATAACAAAGCCTTTACAATGCTCTGGCTTAACCGGATACTACCCGCTAAGGTTTCAACACTGGTGGGTCTGAAAACCATAACCAGGGCCCCCCTCTTGCGCCATGTGAATTACTCCATAACTCGGGAACTCACACCGACCACGATAGTACCAAAATCAAGACATTGCAAATTACTCAGCTAGGCTGGCCCATACCAGACATGTGGTTGCAAGATAGACTCAGGTCAAAGGCTTGCAAGGTTAAGTCCTTAGTGTGATCAAGGCAAGACATCCACATACCATCTGCCCATCGGGCCCACCTTGGCCTCCTCGCCCCTTGCCACTTGCCCCAATCTAAATGATTATCACCCAGTTGATTACCAAGCACCACGTGCCATCAACAATTCAACATCGTTGCGTGACATGACTCGCCACAACAACTCAATCTCATCGTGTGATCCCACATGACACACAAGTTCATAACATTGTTCCATGTTCCATTAATCAAGATTAATTATCAATAATTCTGACACATGTGATGACGTGGCATGGCTAAGCAACTAATACGGTCTAACCTCCAATGTTGATTATAATTATTAACCAACTAAATTAAACCAATCTAAGGTGACAATGGATCATGGCATACAATAACAAGGTAGGGTATAGATCAATCTGGTATATTAGCTAAGCCCAATCTATTTTGAAACAACTGTATATTTGAAATATATGCAATATTGTAAAACAAACATAGCAATTTTATAAACATGGGTTCAACATGATCAAAGCACAACTTGCCTTGGAATAGGTCCTGATCTGGTTCTGGAAATTGCTCTTGAGTTGCTGGATCTTCCTCCGAAGCGTTGCACAATTCAACGTCTACGCGTACCGAAGGAGAAAAGCAAATAAATACCAAAACAGAGAGCAATTGAACTCCCAAAAAAAAAAATTCACCATTAAATAGATCTCAATTTTACAAATTTTTAGAAACTGGAATCACTCAAATCCGAGTTACGATGCAAAAGATATAGCCTTTTGAAATTTGAAATAAATACTGAAATCAGAAAATCAGAAATTCGACATTAACAGATTTACTTTTATTCTGAAAAACCGATTTATGACGTCAGCGTGACGTCAGCCACGACCGAACGAATCAAAGGCTGCCACGTGTCTTGGCGCATAGACCGGTCCACGACTCCTCGGGTTCACGGTGCACCCGGTCCATGGCGCCTCGACCTCTGCACAAGGCGTGACACATGTCGGCTCTGATTGGTCCACACGCGGCGGAAACCCACCGCACTGATTGAATCCAATGGCTGCCGTTCTCCACCTACGTGGCTAAATCCTGACCGCCAAATTCGATCTAACGGCTAAGGCTTACCCGAGGAGTTCACTGTTTATGCAGCGACGTGGCACGATCCTGGCCCTTCACCAAGATCCAGCGATCACAAGCTTACGAAGCAAATGGCGGCGCGACGGCGAGAAGACCACCAGAGGCGAGGAAGAAGACCGAGATGGCGGCGTTCAGGCGCAGTTCCGACGAGAAGACGTAGCGTAGTCGACGCGGCACACCTTGACGAGTTCAGATCTTGAACCAAAACGCCGAAACTCGACGATCCGTGGCGCGACTTGAGCAAAAACGCGGCGGTCCCACGCTTCAACTCCGGCGAGCTTGCGGCGGTGTTCTCGATCGCCTCGCAAAATCTCTCCGACCAAAAGGCGGCGTTTGACTACGAACCTCGGGGTGCTACCCACTATTTAAAGCCTCGGCGTCAAGAGCTCTACACGGCGAGGAAGTCCAGCGGCGAACGGCGGCGGACTCGAAGTCCGAACGAAGACGACAACCCGCAGCGCTACGGCGTGTCCCGATCCGACGACCGGGACATGAAGTCCCACGTGGCTTCTGCTCGAACGCCCGATCATGATCGAACGCCAAGAATTAGGGTTTCGGAAGGCGGCTCTCGGGCCGACTTGGCAAGAGCGACGAAGGCTTCAGCGCGACAGTGTTGGGCTCGGCCCAACATTCACAAGGTTTTTAAAAGATTTCTCATTTAAAATAATTCGAAATTCATTTAATTTGTTTTAGGCAATAAAATAATCAGGAAAAATCCAAGAAAAATCTCAAAAATACTTTGAGACATTCTGGACTCAAATAAAATATTTTTGGCAAAACTTTATTTCAACTTTGCACAGATTTAAATAGTTTTGAATAAAAGGCAATAAACTTGATTTCAAATTAATTCTAATAAATCCAGAAAAATCCAAATAAATTCCTGAAAATCACAAATGCACTTTTAAGCAATAAAAACTTAATTAAGCTGAATTTTGGGATGTTACAAACCTCCCCCCCTTAACAGAATCTCGACCCGAGATTCAGGGCTAACTAGAGAATAGGTTCGGGAATTCTGACTTCAAATCCTCTTCTCGCTCCCAAGTGGCTTCACTTTCGGAATGATTGCTCCACTGAACTCTGCAAAAGCGAATAGACTTGTTTCTGGTCTTGCGATCCATAGCATCCAAAATTCTGACTGGTTGCTCTTTGTAAGTCAAATCTTCTTGCAGTTCTATTGCATCCAATGGGGTTTGCTCTGTTGGCACTCTGAGACACTTCTTAAGCTGCGACACATGGAATACATCATGCACTCCTGCCAAGGACTGAGGCAACTCTAACTGATACGCTACCTCTCCTCGACGGCTCAGAATCTTGAACGGACCAACATATCTTGGTGCAAGCTTCCCTTTAACATGAAATCTTTTAACGCCCTTAAGAGGGTAACCTCGAGATACACATGATCTTCGTTCAAAACTCAAATCTCGGCGACGGTTATCTGCGTAGCTTTTACATCTTGATCGCGCTATCTTCAACCTCTCTCGATCATTGCAACTTGACTTTACGCCTCCTCGAGAATATCCGCCCAAACACCAAAGCGTTCTCTGCTTGTTCCAATTCAGCGAGTACGACAAGCACGCCCATACAATGCCTCGAGCGGTGACATCGTAGGCTAGCTTGATAACTATTATTGTAACTAAATTCGCATATGGCAAACACTTATCCCATGTCGCAAAGATAAGCTAAAGCACGGGCTCTCAACATATCCTCTAAAATCGATTCACTCTTTCGGTCGACCATCATGCTGCGGGTGATATCTTTATCTTGAAATTGACGAGTTCCCATGGCCGTGCAACTTTTTCCAAAATCTTGAGGTAAATTGGGTACCTCATCGACACAATCTTCTTGGGCACTCCATGCAAGCATACAATCCTTGACATATATAGCTCGCTAAGCGATCTCGGAGTAAGTGGTCATTCTTTGGGATAAAATGGCGACCTTGGTTAGGCGATCCACAATAACCCAAATGGAATTGTAACCCTCCGAGTCTTAGGTAACCGGTGATAAAATCCATTCCGATTTCCTCCACTTCCATTCCGAATTTTCAACTACGCAACAAACCAAATTGGTCTTTGATGCATGGCTTTTACTCTTTGACATACGTCGCATAAAGCAACATGCTCAGCTACTTCACGCTTCATATTAGGCCACCAGAATCTCTCTTTCAAATCCTGATACATCTTAGCACTTCCTGGATGAATCGAGTACTTTGAATCGTGCGCTTCCTCTAGAATTAGCTGTTTTAGTTCCTTTTTATCCGGCACACAAATTCGGCCCTTGAAGAACATAGTTCCTTGCTCATCCAGAGTGAAATCTACGGCTAGGCCTTCTTCCTTTTTAGCCTTGATTTTAGAAATTTTATCGTCATCCTTCGACCTTCTCTAATCGATCTTCGGTGTTGGCTTTACTTCTAGTGCGGCTACACTTCCTTGCGAACGACTTCCAATCTTAGCTTCGGAATTCCTTGCATAATTCTAGTTGATCCTCCATTGTTAACGTATTGGCGCTATGGTTTTTCCGACTCAGAGCATCGGCTACTACATTGGCTTTTCCGGGATGATAATGGATTCCCACATTATAATCCTTTATTAGCTCTAGCCACCTTCTTTGCCTCATATTCAGTCCGCTTGGGTGAATATGTATTTGTGCTCTTATGGTGCGTATATATCTCACATCTATTTCCTATGAGATAATGGCGCCATATCTTTAAAGCATGCACTACGGCTAACTCCAAATCATGCGTTGGGTAATTCACTTCATGTGGTCTCAATCGTCTCGGCGCATAAGCAACGACTTTGCCCTCTTGCATTAACACGCATCCCAAGCCTTGCTTTGAAGCATCGCAATAAATATCAAATCCATTACGCACATCCGCAACACTAATACGGGGTGTTGTTAAGCGCTTCTTTAATTCCATAAAGCTTTTCTCGCACTCTGGCGTCCATGCAAACTTCTTTTCTTTCTTTAACAAGCTGCGTAAGGGGTTTAGCAATCGTTGAGAATCCCTCTATGAACCGCGGTAATATCCCACCATTCCGTAAAACTACGGATCTGGGTAATGGACTTTGGTTGCTCCCAATGCAACATCTTTGCGTCCACTTTGCTTGGGTCAATTGCTACTCCTTAGTAGTCATGACATGACCAAGAAATTCAACTTTCTCCTTCTAAAATTCACACTTGCTAAACTTAGCATACGGTGATGCTCTCATGACCTCTCTAAAACCATTCTTAGATGTTCGCATGCTCTTCCTCTGTCTTGAGTAAACCAAGATATCGTCTATGAAGACTACAACAAACTTATCCAAATATTCCATGAAAACCTTATTCATCATGTTCATAAAATATGGGGCATTAGTCAATCAAATGACATGTTGTGAACTCATAATGTCCATATCGCGTAGAAAACGCGGTCTTAGGCACATCCTCCGCTCGGATCTTCAAGCGATGGTAACACGAGCGAAGATCTATCTTGGAAAACTCCAGCTCCTCTTAAGCGATCAAATAAGTCATCGATCCTGGGCAACGGATACTTATTCTTGATCATTACTTCATTCAGTGCACGATAATCGATGCACATTCTAAGACTTCCGTCCTTTTTACGAACAAACAAAACCGGGGCTCCCCACGGCGATGAACTTGGCCTAATGAAACCTTTCTCTTGCAGTTCCTCAATCTGCTTCTTCATTTCCACTAACTCGTCGGTAGGCATCCGATATGGTCTTTTTGATATCGGTGCTGTACCTGGCGCTAACTCGATCACGAACTCAATATCACGGTCCGGTGGCAATCCTGGCAAATCTTCTGGAAACACATCCGGGTATTCCCTGGCTACTAGCACATCTTCCATGCTGATGGCTTTCACGCTGTTGACCATTAACTGCCCATCGCGAACTGTGGTCGGTTGAAACTCTACTTTCTTGCCACTAGGGCCTTCCAAAGTCACGATCCTTCGGCCACAATCCAAAACAGCCTTATGCCTTGACAGCCAATCCATTCCAAGGATGACGTCTAGGGATTGCGCATCTATTAAGATAAGATTCGCTAGAAATTCTATCCCATCCATAAGCAACTTAGCTCCCAAACACCCAAGGTTGGATCTAAGCTCAGATCCTGGGGCTTGGACTAAGAGCACACACTTAAGATTCACCACTTGAAATCCATTCTTGGTTGCAAAACTTTGAGAAACGAACGAATGCGAAGCTCGAATCAAACAAAGCAGTGGCAGTAATCGAGTTGACCAGGAACTTACCCAGTACGACGTCTGTAGCTTCCTGAGCTCCATCTGCGGTGATGTGGTTGATCCTTCCACGCACTGTTGATTGCGGTGTTGCTCCAGCTTGACCTGGCACACGATTTCCTCCTGAGGCTGGTGCCTTGGCAGGTGTTGTTCCCAAGTTAAAACGAACTGGCGTGATGCCTCCCTTCTGTGGACACCTATTAGAAAAGTGTCCTGGCTCGTTGCAGGTATAGCACCTTTTCACTGCAGACTGCTGGTTTCCTCCTGGTGCATTGTTGCCCTGTGCTGGCGTTTGAAAGTTCTGGTTGGCAGGGCGAGGTGCAGGGGTTGATGTCTTGTTCACGGCTGTGGGTTGGAATCTAGCAAATTGCTACGGTGACATCCTCAAACGTAGATGGTTTGGACGTCCACCCTGATTAGTCATTAAGCGCTTACGGTTTTCACCCGGCTCTTTACGCTTATCCTTTAGGATCAAAGCCTTATTAACCAACTCACGAAAGTGCAGGAAATTGTGGGTAATCAGTCCACTGCGATCTGAATTTTGTCCCTTCATGAAAGCGAGGCGCCTTAGCTTTATCGTCGCTACGTCTTGAGGGCATATCGAGCTAGCTGGGTAAATTTATTGGTATTCGCCCTTTGGTTGGCCTCCTTGCTTGAGCCACGAACTCTTCCTTCTTGAGGTCCATCATTCCCTCGGGACATGGTACTGGCGAAAAGCATTAGTAAACTCTTCCCAAGTGATCTCTTGTAGGGCTCCATGAGCGGCACAGTAATTCTCCCACCATTCTGCGCTTCCAATTGATGAGAGGCGTAGAGCACCTTCTCATTGCCTTCACATTGCGTGATATGTAGCTTCTTCTCAATAGTTCTAAGCCAGTCATCAGCTTCCAAAGGGTTCACATTTCCTGAAAAAGTTGGTGGCCTAGTCCTCATAAAATCTGATAGCTTTGAGTGAGGTCGGGGTCCACCATGGTTGTTCTGAGCTACAGGGTTGTTATTGTTGGCTGCTGCGTTGGCCATCTGTTGCATTTGCTGCATCATGGTCTGCATCAGTTGAGTCTGCGCTGCGAGAAACACTCCCAGATTCTGCATGTCAATTGGTGGTGGTTGAGGGCTGCCTCCGTCGTTGGTGTTGTCGTTCTGGCGCAGTCCACTTCCTGAAGCTCCGTTGTTCCCTCGAGTATTCACCATATGATGATTGCCTCTTAGGTTAGGGAAGGTAGATGTAGCATAGATAAGAAGCAAGAATTTCTAAAGCGGGGAGATAGATTATACCCAAACTGAAATAATTCTTTATTATTCTTGGTATGGCCGCTTAGTTAAGCCTACAAGCTTTGCAACACATACTGCACACTCAGCATTACAAAGAAGCAAACTAACACGAAACCTTAACGTCAACTAAAAAGGTAAAGACTAACTTAAAGACACGACTCACACTCGAGTCTCAACACAGCCCAAGGTGACACTCACTCATCCGACCACCACGGTGAGGCCGATCCAGCGCATACACCGCGGGTGGTGGCATAGGAGCGAACCTATCACGATGACCTACTACTGGGTCCTCTGCAACCATGTGGTCTGCACTCCCCTCGGCTCCCACTCTCGCTCCTCTGGATCCTCCTCGGACTCCTCGGTGGCTCTGAACTCCTCGAGTCACGCGCTCCAACTCGTCCTCGACTGCCTCTAGGGCCTCTCCCAGCTCAGTGATCATCCCGATGGCTGAAGTACGGGTCACCTCAAGCTCCTGCTCTGCTACTCTGAGTGCCTCGTACACAGTCTCTAGCTCCTGAGTGGTATCTCTCATATGATCCTCCTGGGCAAGGGCGAACTCCGCAAGGTATACCGCGGTGGCACACTCGTTCTCCACGATCCGTCGGCGTCGGCATGCTTGAACGTCTGGGTGAAGGCGGAACACTGAGTCGTGAAGCTCGTCGGCGTAGTCGCGGCAGACACGGCGAAGAGCAAGGCGAGCGACCTCCTGAATTGCAACCTCGTACGAGAATCTTCTGGCAGAGATGTTGATTGGCCTGCTAGCTTCCTCATTCTCCCGAGCGTAGATAATCAGCTTGCAAATAAATCCTCGGTGTACACCATTAACTGACCAGCTGCCTCCTCGGTAAAGCGGACGGTAGAAGCCTCCCAGCGTCTGAAGTACTCTCCACAGCTCCATGGCGTAGCCGCCAGCTGACTCCTCGAAGGTCGGAACGATCGGCATCTGCTCCACAAGAACTTTGAATAAGTTCTCTACCCAAAACGGCAAGTAAAACGGGTAAATTCAGCAAAGGCGAGAAGTAGAGAATGAGATGAGTCGAGAGTGTTTTATTAGTCAAATTTAGATTTTCTTTTAGAAAATAGTTTGGACACACACAAGACACCTCCATACTATCTAGGGCCAAGACCTACAGTCAGTATGCTCTGATACGACCTCTGTAAGGACCGAATCCATCGATTCGAACCCTTTGTGTTTACCGCACTAGTCCGGGATCAACGCTAGTGCACGACTTAACATTGGTACATATCACATCATACACAGCGATAATAGAATAATAGTTCATTTATTGATATAGCTAAATGTATGATCTTATGACCAACTTACATTATTAAGCCACGCAGGCAAGGTGAAAATATAAACTGGTAATTAAGCAGCGGAAAATAGAAACGTAGATAGCTCATCAGTTCACCACAGGCAACCGACAAGGCTCGGACTCTAATGACTCGTGTCTTCCTGGACTTCCTCTTCCAACACAGTGTAGATTCTTCAACTGTTGATTATTGTTGTTTGGCAAGGGTGAGTACTTAAGCACTCAACAAGTTGTGCATGTAATGCAATTCTATGTATCTATATGTAAGGCTTATTCAATGGATAGGCTATCATGGTTATTTTGCAATAAGCGGCATTTATGAACAAATCTGATAAATAGATTGTAAAGAGCGTAGAACAAATATCAATAGTAAATAAATTGATATTTCTCAAGTAAACCAAGTTTCCAATCCTAAGTCAAATTCATCTTCCATATGGCATTCCGCCATCCCAACCATGTTGTCCAATTAATTAAGCTAACCCTTAATCAGTAATTCCGAGCATTGCTCAATACCATGAGCACGGCTATCCAGAATAGTTTCACACTCTGCAGAGGTTATGCACTTTACCCACGTGATACAACCAAACACCACCAAGGCGAGTGATTATAACAAAGCCTTTACAATGCTACCGCTTAACCGGATACTACCCGCTAAGGTTTCAACACTGGTGGGTCCGAAACCATAACAAGGGCCCCCTCTTGCGCCATGTGAATTACTCCATAACTCGGGAACTCACACCGACCACGATAGTACCAAAATCAAGACATTGCAAATTACTCGGCTAGTGGCCCATACGGACATGTGGTTGCAAGATAGACTCAGTCAAAGGCTTGCAAGGTTAAGTCCTTAGTGTGATCAAGGCAAGACATCCACATACCATCGCCCATCGGGCCCACCTTGGCCTCCTCGCCTTGCCACTTGCCCCAATCTAAATGATTATCACCCAGTTGATTACCAAGCACCACGTGCCATCAACAATTCAACATTGTTGCGTGACATGACTCGCCACAACAACTCAATCTCATCGTGTGATCCCACATGACACACAAGTTCATAACATTGTTCCATATTCCATTAATCAAGATTAATTATCAATAATTCTGACACATGTGATGACGTGGCATGGCTAAGCAACTAATACGGTCTAACCTCCAATGTTGATTATAATTATTAACCAACTAAATTAAACCAATCTAATGTGACAATGGATCATGGCATACAATAACAAGGTAGGGTATAGATCAATCTGGTATATTAGCTAAGCCCAATCTATTTTGAAACAACTGTATATTTGAAATATATGCAATATTGTAAAACAAACATAGCAATTTTATAAACATGGGTTCAACATGATCAAAGCACAACTTGCCTTGGAATAGGTCCTGATCTGGTTCTGGAAATTGCTCTTGAGTTGCTGGATCTTCCTCCGAAGCGTTGCACAATTCAACGTCTACGCAGCGTCAGAAGGAGAAAAGCAAATAAATACCAAAACAGAGAGCAATTGAACTCCCAAAAAAAAAAATTCACCATTAAATAGATCTCAATTTTACAAATTTTTAGAAACTGGAATCACTCAAATCCGAGTTACGATGCAAAAGATATAGCCTTTTGAAATTTGAAATAAATACTGAAATCAGAAAATCAGAAATTCGAAATTAACAGATTTACTTTTATTACGAAAAACCGATTTATGGCGTCGTGGCGTCAGCCCAGGACCGAAACGAATCAAAGGCTGCCACGTGTCTTGGCGCATAGACCCGGTCCACGACTCCTCGGGTTCACGGTGCACCCGGTCCATGGCGCCTCGACCTCTGCGCGTGACACATGTCGGCTCTGATTGGTCCACCGCGGCGAAACCCACCGCCTGATTGCATCCAATGGCTGCCGTTCTCCACCTCGTGGCTAAATCGACCGCCAAATTCGATCTAAGCGCTAAGGCTTACCCGAGGAGTTCAGCATTTTACGCAGCGACGTGCACGATCCTCGGCCCTTGGCTGAAGATCCAACGATCACAAGCTTACCGAAGCAAATGGCGCGCGACGGCGAAGACCACCGAGGCGAGGAAGAAGACCGAGATGGCGGCGTTCGGCGCGATTCCGACGAGAAGGCGTAAGCGTAGTCGGCGGCGCGACACCTTGGCGAGTTCAGATCTTGAACCAAAACGCCAAACCCGACGATCCGTGGCGCGACTTGAGCAAAAACGCGGCGGTCCCACGCTTCAACTCCGGCGAGCTTGCGGCGGTGTTCTCTGATCGCTCGCGAAATCTCTCCGACCAAAAGACGCGGTGTTTGACTACGAACCTCGGGTGCTACCCTCCTATTTAAAGCCTCGGCGTCGAGCTCTACACGGCGAGGAAGTCCAGCGGCGAGCGGCGGACTCGAGTCCGAGCGAAGACGACAACCCACGGCGCTCACGCGTGTCCCGATCCGACGACCGGGACACGAAGTCCCACGTGGCTTCTTCGGGCGCCCGATCATGATCGAGCGGCCAAGAATTAGGGTTTACGGAAGGCGGCTCGCGGGCCGACTTGGGGCCGACCGGCGAAGGCTTCACGTGCAGTGTTGGGCTCGGCCCAACACTTTATTCACAAGGTTTTAAAAGATTTCTCATTTAAAATAATTCACGAAATTCATTTAATTTGTTTTAGGCAATAAAATAATCAGGAAAAATCCAAGAAAAATCTCAAAAATACTTTGAGACATTCTGGACTCAAATAAAATATTTTTGGCAAAACTTTATTTCAACTTTGCACAGATTTAAATAGTTTTGAATAAAAGGCAATAAACTTGATTTCAAATTAATTCTAATAAATCCAGAAAAATCCAAATAAATTCCTGAAAATCACAAATGCACTTTTAAGCAATAAAAACTTAATTAAGCTGAATTTTGGGATGTTACAAGACGTGACACTTGCCCTCGCTAGCACATAGTGCTTGACTCGGTCAGGTAGTTCGGCCAATTGGCTTGTACCAGTCGATTGTAGTGATTCTGCTTCCTGCCTCTCCCATTGAGGATTTTATTAAATGCACCCACCCATACCAAGTCCGTGTGGATGGATGTTCCTCCTTCCGATGTTTATGTGGTCCTCATTTGGACTTCTTTCGCTTCACTTTGCTTCATCGACACAAATTCATCACAATATGGTTCTAAGTTTGGGTAGTCCCGATGGGTAATCGATTTTTCTTCACATAATTAGTATTCACTGGCCTTGAAGTTCCTCCATGCCGCATCCATGGTCATCAACGCATCCCAACGACGCGGTGTTCATCTTCTTCGGGAATTCAAGATTTGTTTGAGCTCGTCCATAGATCCGCTTTGATGGTATCGGCACTTTGTGCCAATCCAAAAGGTGATTGGCACTCTCTCCTTGCGATATACCCGCAGGTTGTTACGTACTTTGCTACGAACTTTGGCGGTGCAATAGGGGCCCCGACATCCGAGACCTCGAGAGATGGTATCCGCCTTCGGCTTCTTATTTCTTCCTCGGCCACGAGGTCTTGCCACGAATGCGTCGGATCGGCGGCAACAGCGGTGGTTGGGTGGAGGTTGAGGAACCTGCTAGGGCTAGGGCTCGGGCTCGGGATGTATTGCTCCTCCATATCAGCCTTAGATGTGCGAACTGAAAGAGGTAAAGTATGAAACCATTAGAATTTGGCGGTCATTTGGGTTAAGTACGGAAGTTTAACTCTGAAAACTAGAAATGAGAGTAATCGAGAAATTGGGAATTCAATAGAAAAACTTATCTATTTATCTTGCTTAAACATTAGTTGTTGACATACAAAATGACTCACGTATATCATCCAGAAGGACTATAGGATCAGTTTTGAGCTTTGTGTTCATTATTATCCGTTCAAAACTATAAAAATCTGTCAATGGTTGTATAAGAAGAATGGTAGCAAGAGATTGATGCATTGTTTGATTATTACAAGGAGATTTCTGGTTGTCAGCTGAAACCAGAGGATATTGGGTGCTCGACGATGTGTTCATCTAGAATAGTTAAGTATAACAAGAATCAGATCCTCATTTTGTGGAAAGAAGAAAAGAAATTTGAGGTATAGGTCTTTCATTGTGAGTCCTAAGTGTTTTGTCTATGCCAACTAGTACTCTTTAGTGCATACAAAGAGAACCAATCAGGTAGTTGAGTCTTCCATTGTTGCTACTGAGAATGGTAGCCACGACATAAGGACAACCTAGTAAATTATAGAGGCATCCACAAACAAAGGAAAGGTCATGAAACTAAGGTAAATACTAAATACACATGCACGCCTTATTGTGATTTGCAACTGACAAATATTAGGCGTTTCACGTGCAAATAGCATGATGGTACCGGCTGCCTTGTCCAGAGCAGTCCAATAGAAATACCTAAAGAGAGCTATTTCTAAATTCTAACATCTAACAGGAGTAGATCCTTCGCAAAACTCCATGCCATGTGTCATGGTTGAACTGTTAATGTACACTGAGACTAATTCATACATGGACAGCGCTAAAGAAGCCTTCATCAGGACACTAATTTGATCCCACAAGCAAAATTGCATCGATTTTTGATCTGGCTACTACATGCGAAGTAACTTCCCCAGCCGACGGACTAAAATAGTAGACTGCTACCAACACACTAGATGTAGCTACTCCACGAGGCAGTTCACAAGCGGAAAAGGAAATGAAAGCTTGCACGCACGAGGCAGTTCACCAACCTTAATTGTTGTTATTGGGCGCGGGCGGCGTCGTCGGGGGCAGGTTCGTCGGGGGAGCGCGGCGTCGTCGGGCGCGAGCGGCGTTAAGGGCGGGCGGCGTCGGGCACGAGGCAGTTCACCAACCTTAATTGTTCTTCACCACGGTGCCCTCGTTGTCATGGACTTTACGCTTGTATCGCGATGATTTGCACACCGGGCATACATGCATGTCTGTATACTCTTTGCGGTAGAGTACACAATCGTTTGGACATACATGTATTCTTTCTACTTCCAATCCCAATGGACATACAACCTTCTTAGCTAAATAAGTGGTTATCGGCAATACGTTTCCTTCTAGAAGCATGTCCGCTAAGAGATGTAATAGCACCGTGAAACTCTTATCGGACCAACCATTGCTTGCCTTCAATTTCAGAAGTGAAAGCACGGTGTGCAACTTTGTGTATTCCTCTTTGCAACCCGGGAACAAAGGTGTGTCCGAGTCGTCCAACAAACCCTTGAATTGATTAAACTCTCTCTGACTAATGTAGTTCCCTTCTGCATCGCGCAACATCTGAGCAAGATTATTATCGTCATCAATGTCCAACCTATCCTCATCAGATCCATAACTAATGCCAGCTACCATAATGCCTTCTCTATCGTCCAATACGTTATCTCCTTCATGTATGTTTTTCTCTTCACCGTGACTTGTCCAACGTGTATAGCCAAGTACAAAACCCCTTCGAATCAAGTGCTAGTGGATGTGCTCTTTGTCCGAAAACATTTTCTCATTCTTGCAATCAATGCATGGACAATGTATGTACTCTGTCTTCTTGTGCAACTTGTTCTACTCAGCGGCTCTTAGAAAAGCAGATACCCCGTCGATGTAATCTCGGCTGTAACGGTTCGCATTGTACATCCATCTCCGATCCATCTAAAATTAATTAACATATAAAAATTGATTAAAAACTAATCTAATTACTTATCATCTAAAAGAGCTAGATAATAAATTCATCATCTAAAAATGATGAGCACCAACCTACCGAATTAATTAAAATTTCATGTATATTAATATCCACTAATCTTAATTAAACAAATTTAATATATTCAAGATGTATATTATATGTGCACATTAATGGAACCAAATTAATAGTAATTAAAATACTAATCTAATTACTTATCATCTAAAGGAGCTAGATAATAAATTCATCATCTAAAAATGATGAGCACCCACATACCAAATTAACTAAAATTTCATGTATATTAATATCCACTAATCTTAATTGAACAAATTTAATATATGCAAGATGTATATTATACGTGCACACTAATGGAACCAAATTAATAGTAATTAAAAAACTAATCTAATTACCTATCATCTAAAGGAGCTAGATAATAAATTCATCATCTAAAAATGATGAGCACCCACCTACCAAATTAACCAAAATTTTATGTATATTAATATCCACTAATCTTAATTGAACAAATTTAATATATGCAAGATGTATATTATACGTGCACACTAATGGAATCAAATTAATAGTAATTAAAAAACTAATCTAATTACCTATCATCTAAAGGAGCTAGATAATAAATTCATCATCTAAAAATGATGAGCACCCACCTACCAAATTAACTAAAATTTCATGTATATTAATATCCACTAATCTTAATTAAACAAATTTAATATATTCAAGATGTGTATTATATGTGCACACTAATGGAACCAAATTAATAGTAATTAAAATACTAATCTAATTACTTATCATCTAAAGGAGCTAGATAATAAATTCATCATCTACCAAATTAACTTAAAATCAAATTTATATTAAATATATGCTTGATCATAATTCATCATCTATAAAAGGAACACAACATCATCTAATGAATCTAGCTAGGAAATAAATTCATCAACTACAAAATGGCAGGTAAATAAAAATAAACAAAATCTAAACTTTTCATCTCATCTACATATAAACCTTAATTGAACTAGGTTTAAAATTTAAATTGCAACAAGATTAACACAAATCAAGAGAGGAGAAAAAATAACTCACCAAGGAACAACTAGAGGAAGTACAACACAAGAATTGGAGAAAACGAAATCTGAAAATTAGAAGTTTTGGTTTGCTCTCGGGAGGAAGAAGACCAGTGCTGCTATTGACCACCTATTTATAGGCAATATTATCAGTGGCGGTTGTTAACTAGAACCGCCACTGATAACATTATCTATGGCGGTTCTATCCTCGAACCGCCACTGATAATACAATAGTTATCAGTGGCGGTTCTATCCTCCAACCACCACTGATGATGTATTTGTTATCCGTGGCGGTTCTATCCTCGAACCACCACTGATATTCCGCCACTGATATTCTTCCCGCCATTTTCAATATAGAACCGCCACTGATAATTATATTTGTGGCGGTTCGAAAAAAACCACCACAAATAGACCGTCACCGATTGCAGGTTTTGGCGTAGAGAGTAATGAGGGATTCATGATTTACTGCATTTACTACTAGTTGGCCACGTAGTTGATTACTGACGACTAGCTAGTAAATGCGTTTAGTCAACACATGGGCCTACGTAGGATCCTTTGCATGCACTTCTCTAACCGGAGCGTAGAATAGCAATTCTACGCTTAGGAGTAGAATAGCGCTACCGTATACACACACACATATATATATATATACACATATATACATATACACACATATATATACATATATATATACACACACACACATATTGTAACATCCCAAAATTTGCTTTAATATTAATTTATTGGTTAATTGTGCATTTTATGATTTTTTGGAATTTATTGGATTTTTTGGATTTATTTGAATTAATTTTAAATTATGTGTATTGGTCTTTTGTTGAAAACTATTTAAATTTATGCAAGGTTAAAATAAAATTTTACCAAAAATATTTTATTTGAGTCCAAAATGCCTCAAAGTATTTTTGGGAATTTTCTTGGATTTTTCCTGATATTTTTATTGCCTAAAACCAATTAAATGAATTTCTGGAATTATTTTAAATAATAAAATTGCGAAATTCTATTTGAACAGTGTTGGGCCGAAGCCCAACACCTTTGTGCGTCTAAAACTGCCGGTGCGGCCCAAGTCGGCCGCAAGCGTCGCTAGAAACCCTAGCGCCGCACCCGTGCGATCGTGATCTGTCGGTTCGGAGATTGCCGCGTAGTAGCTCGCGCCATGGCCGTCGGATGGGAGCACGTGTCAGCGATCCAGGCGTCGTTCTCACGTGTAGGGGCTGGACTCCGTCTCGTATCCGCCATGGATACGGCTTGGAGTTTCCAAGTCGGGTACGCGCGGGGGTGTTCGGCCTATATAAGGAGAGCAGCAGGTGCCCAAGGTCGTCCGCAAGCAAAACCCTAAGCGCCCTACCGAGAACCCCAGCCGTTCGCCGGAATTTTGGGTCAAGCACCGAGCGCCGCCGCCATAGTTCTTCGTCGATTCCGCCGTATTCCGTGGAGCTTGAGGCTCGAGATTAGGTCCGTCAGATTCATCTCGACAAGGGGAAGCCCGTGCGCGCACCAGTTTGGTCGGAGCATCGCCGGAGAGGAGAATCCGCGGGGAGGCCATCGCCGACAAAGAATAGAACCTCACCGCCATCACCCAAGTGCTCAAACCTCAGATTCGTTCGCGTCAACAGGTTGGCGAGATCGTGAGCGTGCCGTAGGTAGCCTAGCCGATCACCGCTGACGACCGTAGGTCCCCGTGCCGCCGCCGTCGACGTGGCCTAATGCTTCGTTGACGCGTGTCGCACAAGTGGGCAATTTCGCCGAGGTGGCAGCGTCGTGGCGCGGCGTGGCATCGCGTGTGCGCTGCGCTAGTGCCAAGTCAGCCGACGCACGGGCCCGCACGTCACAGAGACGTGGTCACATGGATCGGGTCCACGGTGGACCAGATCCAAACCGTGGACCGAGTCCATGGACCGTGGCACGTGTCACCATCTGATTGGCCAGCATCAGGGCTGACATCATGCTGGCACAATAAATCAGTTTTTCAGTATAAAAATAATTCGGGAAAATCAGATTTTCTAATTTTTGTATTTTCAGTATTTATTCAAACTTCAAAAGGCTATAACTTTTGCATTTTAACTCGGATTTGAGTGATTCAAATTTCTAAAAATTTGTAAAATTGAGAACTATTTAATGGTAAATTTTAATTGATTTTTAAAAGTTTATTTTCTATCTTTTTTGGTATTTATTTATTTTTCTCCTTCGGTACGCATAGACGTTGAATTGTGCGACGCTTCGGAGGAAGATCCATCAACTCAAGAGCAAGTTCCAGAGCAAGATCAGAACCTATTCCAAGGCAAGTTGTGCTTTGATCATGTTGAACCCATGTTTATACAAATGCTATATTGTTTTACTTTATTGCATGGTATTTCAAGTATACAATTGTTCAACATAAATTGGGATTTATTTATTATCCCGTATTGATTTATATACCCTACCTTGTCATTGTATGCCATGATCTATTGTCACCCTAGATTGGATCACTATAGTTGGTAATAATGATAACCAACATGGGATGGTTAGACGTATTAGTTGCTTAGCCATACCACGTCATCACATGCTCATGAATCATCAATGATTAATCTTGACTAATGGAATATAGAACAATGATGTGAACTTGTGTGTCATGTGAGGTCACACAATGAGATTGAGTTGTAGTGGCGAGTCATGTCACGCAACGATGTTGAATTGTTGATGGCACGTGGTGCTTGGTAATCAACTTGGGCGATAATCACTTAGATTGGGGCAAGTGGCAAGGGGCGAGTATGCCAAGGTGGGCCCGATGGGCAGAGGGTATGTGGATGTCTTGCCTTGATCACTCTAAGGACTTAACCTTGCAAGCCTTTGACCTGAGTCAATCATGCAACCACATGTCTGGTATGGGATAGCCTAGCTAATTAATTTGCAATGTCTTAACTTTGGTACTATCTTGGTCGGTGTGAGTTCCCGAGTTATGGAGTAATTCACATGGCGCAAGAGGGGGGCCCTGGACGTGGTAACCAGTCCCACCATTGTTGAAACCTTAGCGGGTGGTACCAGGTTAAGCCAGAGCATTGTAAAGGCTTTGTCATGATTACCCTGCCGGCACACCGAAGGAAGTGTGCTAATAGCTTGGCAATAAGGGATGATCATGTCGTGTGGGTAAAGTGCATAACCTCTGCGGAATGTAAATCTATTCGAATACCCGTGCTTGCGGTATTGAGCAATGCTCGGGAATTACAGTTAAGAGTTAGTTTAACTAAAATGGAAAACTTGGTTAGCATGGTGGGATTGCCATATGGAAGGTTGAAACTTGATTTAGGATCGGAAAACTTGGTTTACTTCAGAAATGCTGAATCTATCTATTATTGTTATTTGTTTTACGGTTTTTACAATCTATTTATTGTATTTGTTCATAAATGCTGCTTTGTTGCAAAATAGCCATGATAGCCTATCCTTTGAAATAAGCCTTGCATATAGATATGTTAGAATTGCATTCTGTGCACAACTTGTTGAGTGCTTTATGTACTCACCCTTGCCAACAACAACATCACCAGTTGAGGAGTCTTCATCAATGCTGGAGGAGTCCAAGAAGAGACGAGTGTTTAGGGCGCAAGCCTTGTCAGTTGTCTGTGGTATACTGAGGGGTTGTCTACGTTTTCATTCCGCTGCAGTTTAATGTGTTATTCAGCCTTACGAGGCATAGTCATGTAAGTGGACCATAAGGTCATTCAACTAGTAATATTGAATATATGATGTCTTTCATAGTACTTCCGCTATGTATGATTGTGATATTTACTGATGTTGAGCCTGTGTGCACTAGCGTGATCCTGGACTAGTGCGGTATACATAGAGGGTCTGGATTTGCATATTCGGGTCCCAACACATATATATATTTCAAAAAAATTACATGTATTCCTCATAAATGGCATTATAATTCTCCACAAAACAATTGGTCCCAAATCTGGTCCAAAACCAATGCAAACCGGGTCCATAAAATATGAAATACGGTCAAATTAACCGAAATCTGTGCAAAAGTGATCGAAATTTTGCCAAAGTTTTCGAAAAAATATTGTAGCATTTTGAAAATTTCAAATTTTTTCATTCCGTCGAGATTTAGAATCTTGTCACTGGCCGAGATTTCTAAAATTTCTCAGGGATTTTGAACCTTGGTCAAGATTGAGAGGAACAAATTCCATTGGGCATCCAGAAGTTACTACATGCAGCAAGGCATAAGTGAATAAATACTTTCTGGAGGGTGTTTCTACACATTATTTTTTAAAAGTTGTATAAATATTAAAGCATAAATAAAAGATAAATTATAGTTACTTGCTCTGTTACTTGCTTCAAGATTTATACAAGTTATATTGAAAGGTAATGTATAGAAGCACCCCTCGTAATTTTAACATTCCAAACAGGCTCGATGATTCTCTGGCAACAGATATATAAACTTTTCCACTTCTTTTTTAGATCCGACAACATATGCATCTAAAACGATTAAGCACGCCGAATTCCATGGAAGACATTCTTTTCGAGAATAGCAGGAGAACTGTATATCTCTACGTTAGAAGCAAGATAAACTGATACAATCTAGACCACTAATTAAGTAGAGCAGAGGTAGAGTGAGTGATGCTTGACTGGCTGATGCCGTTGATTATCATCTAAAGATGAAGACATCATTGTTCGAGATAACTCAATATCTCTAGCTATCATATCTTTCGGTTTCTATTCAAATAGTTGTGTCTCCCGTAAGAGTTTTTCCTCGTTAAATATGTGTCTCCATTATTTTACCGTGCTGCTAACCCTAACAAGTGGTATCAGAGCTCTAACAAGACCCAACACCTCAGGTGATGTCTTGGCTTATGCCATTTATGATTGAGTATTTGATTTAGAAGGTCAGTTGCACAGACTCAAACTTTACTGGGGTCATGGATCATTGAAGACCTAGATTCTTCGCCTGCTTTGTTATAACTGTGTACTTGGATTGACTGCTCCAGTCTTTCTCTCGACCTACTGGTGGTTTGCTCATTCTTGCTTCGTGAGAAGCGTTTGGATATGACTGTCCCAGTCTTTCATACTCATTGTGATTTTTCGCACTAAAAGTGTTTGGCTTGACTGTTCTAGTCTTTCTCGTTCAATAGTCCTTTGGACTTTTAACGCACTTGTATTCTTCGTGCTTAACTACCCTTTAGGGTTTTCCAGAAACAACTTCATTATAGATTTTGAGTTAAGAGGAGGTTTGTTGAAGATAACTCACACTACGCCAAAACCTGCAATAGGTGACGGTCTATTTGTGGCGGTTTTTTTCGAACCGCTACAAATATAATTATCAGTGGCGGTTCTATATTGAAAATGGCGGGAAGAATATCAGTGGCGGTTCTATCGTCAAACCGCCACAGATAATGCATTATCAGTGGCGGTTCGAGGATAGAACCGCCACTGATAACAAATACATCATTAGTGGCGGTTGGAGGATAGAACCGCCACTAATAACTAGGTTATTAGTGGCAGTGCTATCCTCCAACCGCCACTGATACTATTGGATTATCCGTGGCGGTTCAATCCTAGAATCGCCACAGATAATGTATTATCAGTGGCGGTTCGAGGATAGAACCGCCACAGATAATGTTATCTGTGATGGTTCTAGTTAACAACCGCCACGGATAATATTGCCTATAAATAGGTGGTCAGTAGCAGCACTGGTCTTCTTCCTCCCGAGAGCAAACCAAAACTTCTAATTTTCAGATTTCGTTTGCTCCAATTCTTGTGCTTGTACTTCCTCTTGTTGTTCCTTGGTGAGTTATTTTTTCTCCTCTCTTGATTTGTGTTAATCTTGTTGCAATTTAATTTTTAAACCTAGTTTAATTTAAGTTTTATATGTAGATGAGATGAAAAGTTTAGATTTTTTTTTACCTACCATTTTGTAGTTGATGAATTTATTTCCTAGCTAGTTTTATTAGATGATGTTGTGTTCCTTTTATAGATGATGAATTGTGATCAAGCATATATTTAATATAAATTGCATTTTAAGTTAATTTGGTAGATGATGAATTTATTATGTAGCTTCTTTAGATGATAAGTAATTAGATTAGTTTTTTAATTACTATTAATTTGGTTCCATTAGTGTGGACATATACATCTTGCATATATTAAATTTATTTAACTATGATTATTGGATATTAATATAAATAAAATTTTAGTTAATTTGGTAGGTGGGTGCTCATCATTTTTAGATGATGAATTTATTATCTAGCTTCTTTAGAGGATAAGTATTTAGATTAGTTTTTTAATTACTATTAATTTGGTTCCATTAGTGTACGGACATATACATCTTCCATATATTAAACTTATTTATTTAATATTATTGGATATTAATATACATGAAATTTTAGTTAATTTGGTAGGTGGGTGCTAATCATTTTTAGATGATGAATTTATTATCTAGCTCCTTGTCGACTTTTGTAGTCGGCAATAAATTTATGGGGTAGGCGCTGGATCTCAAACTCAATGGTCACACAAGACAGAGATTTTAGACGGGTTCAGGCCCTCAGCAATGGAGGTAATACCCTAATCATGTGTGATAGAATTATGCTAACCTCTTGGATCTGGGGTTGCTCAAAGTGCAATATGCTCTGGGCGATATGTGGTGTTCTAGGCTCTAGGGCTTGATTGCTCTATGCTTGGATGATCCGATCCCTATGTTGTTGCCCGCCCTCTCCCTTATATAGCGGGGATGGGGTGGCTTACAGAGTCCTGATCGGTTAAGAGATTCCGATCGGTTACAAGATCCTAGTCGGTTATAGGATAGAGTTTACATCTTTATCTACCCTATTAACGACTCGGATTACAGCCGTATCTATCATATCTAAATATAAGTTCAACCTCCTTTAGGATATGTCCCTTGCTTGCGCAATGAGGCTGACAGTGGGAGTATCTTCTGGGCCTCCCTCTTGGGCTTGTCACGAGGGTACCCGGGTTCTTATATTCCACACTCCTTTAAATGATAAGTAATTAGATTAGTTTTTTAATTACTATTAATTTGGTTCCATTAGTTTGCACATATAATATACATCTTGCATATATTAAATTTATTTAATTAAGATTAGTGGATATTAATGTACATGAAATTTTAGTTAATTTGGTAGGTGCTCATCATTTTTAGATGATGAATTTATTATCTAGATCCTTTAGATGATAAGTAATTAGATTAGTTTTTTAATCAATTTTTATATGTTAATTAATTTTAGATGGACCGGAGATGGATGTACAATGCGAACCGTTACAGCCGAGATTACATCAACGGGGTACCTGCTTTTCTAAGAGCCGCTAAGGAGAACAAGTTGCAAAAGAAGACGGAGTACATACATTGTCCATGCATTGATTGCAAGAATGAGAAAATGTTTTCAGAGAAAGAGCACATCCACTTGCACTTGATTCGAAGGGGTTTTGTACTTGGCTATACACGTTGGACAAGTCACGGTGAAGAGGAAAACATACATGAAGGTGATAACGTATTGGATGATGGAGAAGGCATTATGGCAGCTGACATCGGTTATGGATCTTATGAGGATAGGTTGGACATTGATGATGATAATAATCTTGCTCAGATGTTGCGCGATGCAGAAGGGAACTACACTAGTCAGAGAGAGTTTAATCAATTCAAGGGTTTGTTGGACGACTCGGACACACCTTTGTTCCCGGGTTGCAAGGAGGAATACACAAAGTTGCACACCGTGCTTTCACTTCTAAAATTGAAGGCAAGCAATGGTGGGTCCGATAAGAGTTTCACAGCGCTATTACATCTCTTAGCGGACATGCTTCCAGATGGAAACTATTGTCGATAACCACTTATTTAGCTAAGAAGGTTGTATGTCCATTGGGATTGGAAGTAGAAAGAATACATGCATGTCCAAATGATTGTATACTCTATCGCAAAGAGTATACAGACATACATGTATGTCCGGTGTGCAAATCATCGCGATACAAGCGTAAAAGCCATGACAGCGAGGGCACCGTGGTGAAAAAAGGAGCTCCCGCTAAAGTGGTGTGGTATTTACCAGCAATACCTCAGTTGAAGCGTTTATTTGGAAACAAAAAGCATGCTCAATTGATGCGATAGCACTCAGAAGAGCGTAAAAAGGATGGAAAGCTGAAATACCCTGCTGATTCTACCCAGTGGAGAACCATCGATAGGCTCTTTAGGAAGGACTTCGGGAATGAACCGATGAATATAAGGTTTGGGTTGAGTACGGATGGAATGATTCCTTTCGGTAACATGAGTAGTATTCATAGCACTTGGCTCGTGACTCTCTGTATCTACAACCTTTCTCCTTGGTTGTGTATGAAACGAAAGTACATTATGATGTCGCTGCTTATCCAAGGGCCGAGACAACCTGGCAATGATATTGATGTATACCTACAACCATTGGTGGAAGATCTTGTGGTCTTGTGGAGCGAAGGTGTCTGGTATGGGATGAGTACAAGCGAGAGTACTTCATCCTACGCGCATTGTTGTTTTGCACCATCAATGATTTCCTGCCCTTGGTAACCTATCCCATTAAATCTTGTAAAGGGGCCAAAGCATGCCCCCAGTGCATGGATGAAACTGCTAGTGTGTGGCTCAATAACTCGAGGAAAACTTTGTACATGCATCACTGTAGGTTCCTTCGCAGGAATCACCCCTACCGCAATATGAAGAAACAATTCGACGGAACAAAAGAGGATGGTATAGCTCCAAGGCCTCATCGTGGGGAAGAGGTATATGATATGGTTAAGGATATTAATGTTGTACTTGGAAAGGGAGATAGTAATAATAAATTGAGGTCTCGTACTGAGAAGACCACATGGAAGAAGAGATCGATATTTTGGAACTTGCCCTATTGGAAGGACTTAGAGGTTCGACACTTCATAGACGTCATGCACGTAGAGAAAAATGTATGTGACAGCTTGATTGGTCTTTTGCTGAATATTCCTAGCAAAACTAAGGGCCTGATTTGAAGGCACGAAGGGACACGGAAGATATGAAAATTAGAGCTGAGCTACATCCTCAAGACACCGGGAAAGGCCGACTTTACCTTCCCCTAGCTTGCTACACTCTATCCAAGAAAGAGAGAACAGACCTCTGCAAATGCTTGCATGGTGTGAAAGCTCCGTCCGGTTACTCCGCAAGCATCAACAAACTGGTCTCGATGAAAGATTTGAAGTTAATTGGCATGAAGTCTCATGATTGTCATGTGATGATGACACAAATGCTTCCTATTGCAATTAGAGGTATTTTGCCTGAAAAGGTCCAAGAGGCAATCATGAGGTTGTGTTTCTTCTTCAACACGATTTCATAGAAGGTCATCGATCCCATCGGACTTTCTGAACTGCAAAATGATGTGGTCAAGACACTATGCTAGCTAGAGATGTATTTCCCTCCATCATTTTTCGACATAATGGTTCATCTCATTGTTCACCTTGTGAATGAGATAAATGTATGTGGCCCCGTATTCCTGCATCAAATGTACCCGTTCAAAAGGTACATGGGTATCCTGAAGAAGTATGTACGCAATCGATCTCGGCCGGAGGGCTTCATTGTGGAAGGTTATGCAACTGAGGAGGTTATCGAGTTTTGCGTGGATTACACGGAGGGGGTGGAACCAGTAGGAGTGCCTGTATCTCGCCATGAGGGTAGGCTAGCTGGGAAAGGGACGATTGGAAGGAAATCAACAAATTCTTATGATCATAGATTGTTCGAAAAAGCTCATTTCACGATCTTGCTTGATCGGTTGAGGTGTCCTCGTATATGGACATGCACAAGGATAAGCTACGAGAGGAAAATCGTGGACGATCGGAGGTTTGGGTAACAAAAGAGCATAACCGTTTGTTCAATCATTGGTTCAAAGAGCATATGATGGGAAAGAAACGAGTGTTATGTTGAGGTGGTTGGCAAAGGGCCATCGGTACAATCTTGACATGGCAAGGATCGACATAAATGGATATACCTTTTACACTAGATCTCGGATAGCAAAAGCATTTACCAAAATAGTGGTGTCGCATAGATGCCTATGACAACATAGGCGAAGAAGAGTAGCTTCTATGGGTTCATAGAAGAGATTTGGGAGCTCGACTATTGTATTTTAAGATCCGATGTTTGGTGTCGTTGGGTACAACTCCCAAAGGGTGTCAAGGTGGACAAGTATGGCTTCACTACTTTGGACATCGAACATGTCGGATACAGAGACGAACCATTCGTACTTGCGAAGCAAGTAGCACAAGTCTTCTATGTAATCGACCCGGTAGATAAGAAGCGTCATGTAGTTCTTCAGGGAAAAAGAAGGATCGTCGGAGTTGAGAATGTCGTGGATTAGGATGAGTACAACCAGTTTGATAAGTTGCCTCCTTTCGTAGATGGCAACATCAGGCTCGAGGAAGAAACCACTCAGGAAGCTACCTATCATCGCGACGATCATGAAGAAAGGCAAATTGTGAAAGAAAATAATTAGCTATATACGAGTAATGGCAATGTGAGTTAAACAATATCCATTTGTATGGAGTAATGGAAATGTGGTGTTATGCATTTGTGTGGAGTAATGGAAATGTGGGTATATATTAGGATTATATAGGGTATATTACTATATTAGAATTATATATGGTCATTACTATATTAGGATTATATAGGGTATATAATAATTAGTAGGACTATATAGGGTATATAATAATTAGTAGGACTATATAGGGTATATAATATTTAGTAGGATTATATAGGGTATATAATATTCAGTAGGATTATATATCATTAATATATTAGGATTATATAGGGTCATTAATATATCAGTGGCGGTTCTTCACTAGAACCGCCACTGATACATTTATCTGTGGCGGTTCGTATAAAGAACCGCCACAGATAATATATGTATTAGTGGCGGTTTTTTATACGAACTGCCACTGATAATGTGCCCCATATATAAAAGTCAATACATTCTCTCTTCTCACCGAGTACCCTAAACCCTAAACTCCCGCCGCTTCCGACGCGCCCTAAAATCCTAAACTCCCGCTGCGCCCGAACGACTCCGCCTCGGCGTCTCCCCGGCCGACTTCTCCCCTGCGGCGCCTCCTCGCGTCGGTCCCCATCGCCGCCTCCAGTACTTCATTCCTTTACTCATGTATTAATTCCATACATTTCCTTGTCTTAGATAGCAACAATTTCATGATGTTAATTGTAAGTACACTTGTCGGTGTTTCGAGCACCGGCGAGTGAATTTTTAAGTCTAAGGGGCCGCGCGTTCCCTCTCCTTGAATAGTTAGACTCAGGAGCCCAAGATGTATACTAGTTCAGGCCGAATGTCCCTACTCCAGTTCGTGTGGTAGTGCTATATTGCTTCGGGTGCAGATGACTGCACGGTTTTTACAAGCGGGAGCTGAGGGCTCGAATAGGTGAGAGCGAAAACAAACTATTCATGAAGACCGAGAGGAGGGAGCCCGCTCCCCTCCCAGAGGATCCTGCCTTCCTTTATATAGCCGGAGGGGGCAGGTTACATGGGAAGTTGGGAGAGGAAAGGATGAGGTGATCTAAGCTAGGAGTTCTGGTCCTTCATCTTGGCGATTGGTCAGCGTCCGCTTCACCCCACGCCGGGTTGGTGGATTCACTGAGCAGAGCAGTTTGCAGTTTCATCGGGAAATAGCGCACCTGCCCTCTGCAAGCCTGTCAGGCACTGACGTTGCCTCGGGAGGGAGCGCGACCTCATGCCGTGCATATCTGCAAAATGAGACCGGAGCTTGACTTTGGCAACCTCCTCGCCACCTTGGGAAGGAGCCACCCGCCCCAGCACAGTCACTCTGAGCTGTCGTGTCCGTAGGGCACGTGGCTAATGGCCGGCGGAGACCCGACACTTGGCCCTCGGCGGAGATTGCCTCAGCTTGGTCGGAGCTCGTGGGGAGTCCGACCTGTAGCGGGGGTCGGACGCCCCATTGGGTCGGGGACGAGCTTGGGGCAGCTCGTTAGGTCAGGGTCGATCTCCTTTGTGGCCCCGCGGGGCCTTTGGTCGGAGCCGGACTTGGGGCAGCCCGTTCATCACTCTGGGTTGTTGGGATACCCATGGTACGAGTACTCGTCAGTAGCCCTCGAACCCCCGAGCCAGTTCGTTAGATACGGTCAGGGGGTTTAGCTTGGTCGGCAAAATATGGTCGAGTGCGGTGACCGAACCTGGTCGGCCGATCCGACTGACCTGGTCGGTTGGTTCTAGCCTGGTGTGCTCGAGCGCATTCGGCAGCTGTCGGAGAACTGGGCGAGGGTATCTCTGCTGCCGGAAGCCTTTAATTTCTTCATTGCGTGTGTCACGCATGGTTTGGCACGCCTTGACCATATGTCTTCTCGGCCGCTTCGGAATCTGGTGAAGGCTGCTTCGTCTTCCCGCGTTTGCATTTACTCGGAACCGTTTGACCTCCCTTCATGTGGGTATATAAGGATATCACCGCTAGTTTGAACGGTTGTCCCCAGCCCAGAATCCTCCTTTGCAACCTCTCGATGGCTTCGTCGCATCCGCTGGTTTTTAGTTTTGGTGATGACGATGAGGTGGAGGAGGATCCCTTGGCCGAGTACTGGGCAAATCACGATCGGGCGATGGCCGAACTTGCGGAGGAGGAGGTCGTGGCCCGCGATACTGCCGCCGTCGACGCACTGCTTGAGGTCGTTCCACGGCTATCCAAGGTGAGGAGCTCCCTCATCGAAGCAGTAGGGCGCGTGCACCGGGCGTAGACCTTAGGTTCTTACATAGCATCGTGTAATGTTCGAACCGGGGGTATATAATAAAATTTTCTCTTTCTTTTCGATCGCTGCATCTGCGTGATGACTTCATTTTAGGCGCTTTCCCAGACTACTCAAGCCCCCGAGGGTCAGCGATCGGTACGTGGCCGTTTCTCTTAAGCACGGGTATCCAGATGCCTTATGCGCTGCCTTGGTTGGCGCGGTACGTCGTAGCTGCACACGGCCTTGGTCGGCGCAGACGACCAGATACCTCTTGGGAGGTTCTGGTGTCCGAGTGCTCGTTTAACGTCGTAGTTGGACGAGTGCTCGTTTTACGTCGTACCTGGACGCGGCCTTGGTCGGCGCGGACGACCAGATGCCTCTCGGGAGGTTCTGGTGTCCGAGTGATCATTTTACGTCGTAGCTGGACGCGGCCTTGGTTGGCGCGGACGACCAGGTGCCTCTCGGGAGGTTCTGGTGTCCGAGTGCTCGTTTAACGTCGTAGCTGGACGTGGCCTTGGTCGGCGCGGACGACCGGATGACTCTCGGGAGGTTCTGGTGTCCGAGTGCTCGTTTAACGTCGTAGCTGGATGAGTACTCGTTTTACGTCGTAGCTGGACACGGCCTTGGTCGGCGCGGACGACTAGATGCCTCTCGGGAGATTCTGGTGTCCGAGTGCTCGTTTAACGTCATAGCTGGACGAGTGCTCATTTTATGTCTTAGCTGGACGCAGCCTTGGTCGGCGCGGACGACCCGATGCCTCTCGGGAGGTTTTGGTGTCCGAGTGCTCGTTTAACGTCGTAGCTGGACGAGTGCTCGTTTAACATCGTAGTTGGACATAGGGCGTCCATCCCGGGTCCCCATCTGGAGAGGGTAGCTGCGAGAGGAGTGGCCGTTGTCTATCCCACGTGTACGCCCCGTCCGCAGGTGTGGGAACTGGAGGGGGTGAGCGAACACGCGTTTACCTGCGTCAGTTTTAACGTCGTGCTCGTGGAGCTAATAACTGGTGATCCGAGTGGGACCTGGAGATCCCTCCCAAGGGGACCTTTCCAGCGGACGATCGGCGTAGAAGTCCGCCCATCGGAGGCGACCCATGAGAAACCTTTCTTTAGTAGATCCCGTATTGGACTCTAGGCCGTCCGCCAACCCAGAGCACAGCTGGCTGTCACCCATCGATGGGTTCCGAGGGAGAGCGTGAAGTATGGTCTCGGACATGAGTTAAGGCGATTAGGTCGTCTGCCAACCCAACTAGAGGCCCTACTGGGGGCTCTCCTTGTCCTCGCCCCTTGCTCAATTTTTGCTCGAGGTGTTAACGAGGCTGATTTTTACACCGCAGCTTGGCAGAGGGCGTCCATCCCGAGTCCTCATCTAGTGAGGGCATCTGCGAGAGGAGAGGCCGCTATCTATCCCACGTATACGCCCCGTCCGCAGGTGTGGAACCTGGAGGGGGTGAGAGAACGCGCGTTTACCTGCGTCGGTTTGAACGCCGTGCTCGTGGAGCTAATAGTGGGTGATCCGAGTAGGACCTAGAGATCCCTCCCAAGAGGGACCTTTCCAAGCGAACGATCCCAGCGTAGGGTGTCCGGCCCACTAGGGGCGACCCATGAGAAACCTTTCTTTACTCAATCCCGTATCGGACTCTAGGCCATCCGTCGACCCAGAGCACAGCTGGCTGTCACCCATCGATGGGTTCCGCGGGAGAGCGTGAAGTATGGTATCGGACACGAGTTAAGGCGATTGGGTTGTCCGCCAACCCAACTAGAGGCCCTACTAGGGGCTCGCCTTGTCCTCGCCCCTTACTCAATTTTCTGCTGGGTGGCTTGAGTCCACTTGTTGGATCATGCCTTTGGAACCCGCAGCTTTTGACTGGGCCCCGGGCGCGAGCTATCGAGCTCTTTTGCCACTTTGGGGCTGCAGCGGCCCAGCGGGCCTTTTGCACGCGTCTCGAAGTAGCCGACCCGGCCCGAAGGCAGAGACCGAGAGGCCATAGGGTGCACTGCTCGAAACGGTGTGTTTGCGTCTCCTGCAGTCCTATCAGACTTAAATGCACAGAGAGGAATTGGAAATCATTGCGTTTACCAGGGGCCTGGCGTGGCGTACCAGGGAAAGGCGTCACGGCGCTTCACGAGGAGGTGTCTGTTGGTGGTGCGGCTTCGGCTAGGCGCCTGTTCGACTCCTATAAATCTGGCGCAGGGACGCTATGCAGGTCACTTGCTTTTGCTTTCCTCGCCTTCCTGCCTTTGCCTGAGACAAGAGAAAACCAGAGCGAAGGAGCCGGAGAAAAGAGATCTCCACGTTCCCCTTTTCTCACCTTTTCGCTGTTATTGCTTCGGAGATGTCGTGGTCGGAGTGTTCTGCTCAGCCCGCCCGCGCGCTCGGCTTGGAGAGGAAGGGGTTCCTCCCCCCGCGGGATGTCTCATGGTGGAAGGTGCCGACGGGGGTTGCTGTCCCCTCGCCGAGGTATGACGAGATCGTAGTGCCCGCCTCGTTCTACGAGTGCGGGTTCGGACTCCCGCTGCACCCGTTCGTCCGCGGGTTGCTGCACCATTACAAGGCGGAGGTGCACCACCTCAACCCAAACGGAGTGCTTCATATTGCGATCTTCATCACGCTGTGTGAGGCATTTCTGGGGATCGATCCCCACTGGGCGCTCTGGAGGCATTTCTTCCATGTGCGGCTGAGGAGGGACAAGCCATCGGACGCACCTGCGCCCATAGGCGGCGTGGCCCTCGCTACTCTGTGATGGCGCGGAGTCGGACTACATCGAGGTGGAAGCCAGTCCACCGAACCGAGTGGCACTCCGAATGGTTCTACACCCGAAACCTGGGAGGTAGCGCCCCAGCCTTCACCGGCCGGCTCCCGGTGCCGGGGCCCGAGTGGACTTGGGGCGCCGATCGGAAGGAAAAGAACAGGGTGGACGCGATTATCGACCGGATCAAAGTCCAGAGAGAACGGGGACTTACCGGTGATGTCGTTGTGCGCGCATTCATGAAGATGCGCGTCCAACCCCTGATGGACAGGGTGCGCCCCATGTTCCGGTACGAGGGGGCGTCCGACCCCATGAGGACGGTGAAGTCGGAGCTCTCCGTGTCGGAGATCGAGGCCAGGGTGTCCACCGTCATGGGTAGGAGTGCTACCGAGGCTGCGGGTGGCCACCCCGAGCCATTCTCCTCACGCAATCCCCCGGACTTGGTAATCCGAGCAGATCCCTTCCTCCTTTCCTCTTCCCCCTTAGCTCTTAGTAGTCGGTCTGATTAGTGTTTTTGCGTTATCCAGGGTCTTGCCGGGATGGTTTCCCAGGCGTGTTTGCCGGGGGAGGAGCTGAGGGCGGCGGCCCGCGCGGAGGCCACGCTGCGCCAATCCGCCCGCAAGAAGCGGAAGGAGGAGAGGAAGAGGAAGAAGAAGCAAGAGCACGCGGCGAGGAGGTCTCCGATACGACCACCGTTGAATTGGCTGGTCTGGGGTTGACCTCTAGCTACGGCAACGACAGCGGCGGCGAGGATCCATACCGCGAGATCGAGTTCGCGCCGCCGACTGGTTGCAGCTCGATCGAGGGCGTCGGCGCGAGTGCCGCAGTCGCCAAGCCTCAGACGGAGGCTCCCCCGGCGGCAGTGCCCTCAAGGAAGTGGAGGAGCGACTCGCCTCTGCACGGGGGACCAGCGAAGAAGGCGCGGTTGCCATGCACCCGCTCGGCGCTGTAAGTTTTCTCGTCCCCGAGTTGCATTGCCGCGCGAGGTAGTTTTGGCGATTGCTAATCGATTCTATTCTATCACGAGCTTACGGTGGGCGTGGCGATGGCGGCTCATCGGTGGGCTTGAGAGCCACGGGTCGAGGCACCGCGGCGGTGTCGGGCCGTCGGCGGAGCGACAACGATCATGGCGCCCGGCGGTGGCCGAACACGAGGAGGGTCGGACGGCTCTTGGCGAGTCGGGGCCTTGTCCTAAGGCCGAGGGGGGCGAGAAGGAGCTCCCACCGCCACCCCTGGCTTGCGTGACCGGGTTCTGGGGAATCTAATGCTCGCCGCCAGAGCCCGCCGTGAAGCGGTATAGGCGTTGGAGGTGGTCGTCGCCGAGCAACGGGGGGGCGCCGCGTGACCCCGCGGCGCAAACCGGCCGATCTTTATCGCGGCAGATGCTTTCGACCGCTTTGCGCATCGGCGGGTCGAGGCGACCAGCCCGGCGGGTCGTCCCTAGCGCTGGACGACCTGCGAACCTGGCGAGTGGGAGGCCACTGGGAGGCGTCCGGCGCCCGGTGCCGAGGTAAGCCAGATCCAGAAGGGCCTGGCTCTCCTCCTCGAGTCTTGTAGCGGGGCGGCGGACGCGATTACAGCTGAAATCCGCCCGACTAGCGCAGTAAGTCAGACATAACCCCGCCCTTGCAGCTTTCGACGAATTTGTCATGGGCTAACAGGGTGTTGCGTTTTGCAGCACTTGCGGGCCCACTCGGGTGACAAGTCCGAGCTCCTCCGGTGTTTGCACGGTCAGAGGTCGGCTGCTAAGGAAGAATGCGGACCCAGTACACCAGTGCGATGCTCGGAGGGCTTAGCGCGTGGGGTGAGCGGCGAAAAGATGCGCCAAGAGCTAGGCCAGGTCGCGTAGCTCCTGCACGAGGAACGATAGGGGAATAAGTCCTTCAGGACACGGGTGTCTGAGCTTGAGTCTCTCCTGGCGGCGGCCAACAGCGCCAAGGATGCTGCCGTTGCCGCAAAGGGGACCGCGCTGTCGGAGGTGACCCGCCTCCAAGGAGAGCGGGATCGGGCCTAGAAGGGCGTCGAACAAGCGCGTCGGCGTGACCTTTGCCGGGAGGGCCGCCAAGGCGGGAGGAGCCGCGATCGGCGAGCTCCACGGCGATAAGTGACGACTCTTTAATTGATTTTGCAATCGTGGTTCGTAGGGTGCGCTCTCGGCGTTATCGATCGTAGAGTTGCAGAGGAACTTTGGCGGCGTCGTCGGCGCGGAGGAGCGGTGGAAGCGCGTGGCGTGGCGACCACGGCAGCGCGGCGTGGCCACGACATCGCTGCGATTGGTGGAAGTGGAGGCGGTCGGTGGCGACCCGCCGAGTCGGTCGGTAGTGCGTGATTGAGTGCCTTCGGGACGCGCGGGTTCGAGTTAAACTGCCGCCGAGTTAAGCCGCGTGCCCGAGCACGTCGTGAACTCGGTGAGCGAAGGCGCCACGCTCGGAGCCTCCTCGGCGCTCGTCTGCGCCATCTCCCACTATGACGGCATCGAGCTCGCCACCGTCAGTAGCGGGATCACCGGGAACCAGACCGACGAGGAGATCAACAGGTTCGAGCTTCAAGTCGAGCCGCATGCCCGGTTGATCGCCGATAGGATTCCGCCGGGGAGCGTCCTCCATAGAGAGTAGAGAAAAGTTTGATGTTTCCCTTTCTCAATGTAAAAAACCTTAGCATGCAATAAACTGAAGTTGGGCAAGTTCCAATCTGTCTCTTGCACTTTCCCGTTGTGATGAACGCTCGGCGACTATAGCTCTAGAAACTACAGGGGTTGGTCAAGCATAGGTCGGTGTGTTACCATTTACGAGGGAAGCGTGAAGAGGATAGGAACTTCGTTATGAAGCATTCACGCGCACTTGCGCGGGGATGAGTTTTCCGACCGACCAAGGGTCGTTCGTTGTGGGCATTTCCTTCTTTCGCAAAGGCGTTATAGCAACCCTAGCCGGTGGGTGAGGCCGTCAGCACTTGGGTCGAGAGGGTTCTGCGTTTTAGGAGGAACCGTGGTTGGTCGGTCACCGACCCGTGAGTCGTGGAACCTGGTGTGCTCGCGTGGGAAAGGGTGTTCTGGATCGACCAAGGGTCGCTCGTGTGGGCACTTCCTTCTTCCATAGCGCTACTTAGCAACCGTAGCGATGGCGAATCTAGGATTTAAACTTAGGGTATGCGATCAAATAATAATTCGGTAAATGATTTAAAATTTATTGGGCAATTCGGTATACAAGTAAAAAAATAATTAAAAACAAGATGATATATTTAAAAGAAGCTTATATACCTATAATATTACTTCTTCTTGTTCGGTCTACGCCTTCTAATAGCCATAAAACTCTTGATTATATCATCTTCTTCCACTTTGAAGAAAATATCTCGCTCAATGTTGCAGTTTGTGACGGGGGAGGAGGTGAAGCGATGCAGTCTTCTTTCTTTGCATTTTTAGAAAAAGAGATGCAATGTCTAGTTCCTCTTCATAATTTAAAAACCTTGCAAATAAAATACGTCCATTGAGTGGTTAAAATACTAACTAAGATAAGCAATAAATAAAGATATAACTATGTCAGCTATAGTAGGAGTCGAATAACGTATATGTGTATGATCGAAATATACTAAACTAGCAATCAGAGGGGGGTGAATGATTGCGCGGAAGCTAAAATTAAATTTTTGATCTACAAAAAATTCACCCCAATTTAGACTCAAATAATTGCTTCGTATTCAACAAAACAGAGTAGATATGTTCGGTAAATCATGAATTCTCAGAGATCCAATTATTGGATTGACCTTAAATTTGAACAGCATAAACTAGATTCCAATACGCATCTAACTAAAAAAGAATTAGCTTACGATCGGACCTACGGATCAAAAGTTATAAATCCTACAAGATTATCGTGATGTGATTATGACGAGAATCATGTATGGGTTGGGCCAAACCTACGGTATGCCGCGCCCACCCGTATACCTTTTTAGATCTCGCTTGATCGTAGCCGCTGGGGCATAGGTCTTAGTACTTGTGTCGAGAGGGTTACCGCTTTAGGAGGAACCCGTGGTTGGTCGGGTCACCGACCCATGTGGAGTGCGCCTAACCGAAGCGACCTGCACGAGTGTGCCA